>NC_069481.1:116275-146275 GCF_026875155.1 Cherax quadricarinatus
CCTGGTGGAGACACGATCTTATCATTGACGGTCTGGTAATACACGGGGGGTATTATCTTGGTTGGTATGGTGGATAGGCCTTGCAGCGTTGAAGACATGAGGAGTACAAGTATGTGAGTACGGTAACCTGATGTTATTCTGTGTAATTCCCCATCAATATTATCAATCCCCTTGTACCATTATATTGTAACTTAAACTTTGTATGAGTTAATGAATGCAGAAATAGTATCATTGTGTATTGTAAATTACTGAAGTTTTATACCAGACTTTTAATTTTTCCATTAACCTGACCCATAGTTTCTATCTCCGTTTATAGTGTAAAGGTTACAGTACTACTCCATGTTACAGTTCGTTTATAAGCTGCTATATATATGTTATTTAATATGGTATTTGACCTACTGGAAAAGTGTGACTGACAAAAATCTAGTGCAATGAACAATGAGAGGAGTGGGATTTCTAAGCCCCATTACTGAGCAGGGCTAATCAGTAAATTATCAGCAATTAAGACAGTCCTGAAGTAGTGTGTGGGTGTCCACAAATTATTCTAACAATTGGATGGAGAAGGAGAGCAGTGAAAGAGGAGAAAAGAATTGCTCATAAAATAAGTCTCGTAGATGTGAAGTTAAGACACATGTGCAACATCTGGGTATCTTTATTGTAGACGTTCGCCATCCAGTGCTTATCAATACAAATTCCAGGACATAACTTGAAGCCAGTAGAACTATGTACAGAAGATGAGGTAATCAGTCCCTCAACCTTGGAGTAGGTGCGAAGAGCACCGTAGTCATGGAGATTCAGAAGCAGAAGCAAGACGCCTGACGCTTATATACAAACGTCAGGTGCAAATGGGACGGGTAGCAGACGAAGGCATTGTCACTGGTAGGCGGGATTCCCCAGTGGAAGTAGGTCCTACCCAAAGAGATGGGTTAGTTGTAGTAGTAGTTGTCGTAGTCTTGAAGGTTATGTACATGTCCTTAGAATCAAGATTCCATGATGTTGCAGTGTCTGACAGGTTGTGTAAGAATGGTACACAATACCGACAAGATGAAATTAAGATACATGTGCAACATCTGGGTATCTTTATTGTAGACGTTTCGCCATCCAGTGGCTTCATCAATACAAATTCCAGGACATAACTTCAAGCCAGTAGAACTATATACAGAAGATGAGGTAACCAGTCCCTCAACCATACCCCCGGCCGGGATTGAACCCGGGATTGAACGTCGCGTTAGCTAACGCGACGGGCTGGAGTTTTGAGACTCTATGACCGCGGGTTCAATCCCGGCCGGGGGTATGGTTTATTTGCAATCGTGTCATTACGATTTCTTGAGTCAGTCCCTCAACCTTGGAGTAGGTGCGAAGAGCACCGTAGTCGTGGAGATTCTGAAGCAGAGGCGTCGTGATTCTGCTTCAGAATCTCCACGACTACGGTGCTCTTCGCATCTACCCCCAGGTTGAGGGACTGATTACCTCATCTTCTGTACATAGTTCTACTGTCTTCAAGTTATGTCCTGGAATTTGTATTGATAAAGCCACTGGATGGCGAAACGTCAGATGTTGCACATGTGTCTTAATTTCATCTTGTCGGTATTGTATACCATTCTTACACAACTCGTAAGATGTAGAAAATGGGGTTGAAGAGGGATTAGTTTGACTGAACACGTGGAGTAAATAAAACTGACGAGGGAAATAAATGTCATTAAATATGTTCTGGAGATGAGAGAAAACGAAAACAAACCTCATCGTGGCCCGGTGGCCTGGTGGCTAAAGCTCCCGCTTCACACACGGAGGGCCCGGGTTCGATTCCCGGCGGGTGGAAACATTTCGACACGTTTCCTTACACCTGTTGTCCTGTTCACCTAGCAGCAAATAGGTACCTGGGTGTTAGTCGACTGGTGTGGGTCGCATCCTGGGGGACAAGATTAAGGACCCCAATGAAAATAAGTTAGACAGTCCTCGATGACGCACTGACTTTCTTGGGTTATCCTGGGTGGCTAACCCTCCGGGGTTAAAAATTCGAACGAAATCTTATCTTATCTTATCAAGAATATACTCTGTCATACAATATTAATAACATTAGATAGAAACAACGATCTGGGCAATTATATAAAAAAAATCATCAGATGAGATACATGCAGTAGCAGAAGTAAGAAACTCGTATGATATAATGATGAACTTCGAACTAGTCTTTACTTATATGGATGGTGATGTGCTAACAACGCTACTCAAAACATACGTACATTACAACGAAACTGGAGTGCAGCTGTTGTATGGTTTAAAATCAAACAACGAAAAGTGAAATGGCTTGCTACAAAAACGAGTAAAGAGAGAAGGATAGAGGAGGAAAGAACGAGAAATAACCAAACATGATGAATCGGACACATGTGCAACGTTTCGCCATCCAGTGGCTTTATCAATACAAAACAGTGACATAAGCGGAAGACTGTAGTGGAGATAATCAGTTCCTCAGCCTCGTAAAATTATATACAATATATATATATATATATATATATATTATATATATATATATATATATATATATATATATATATATATATATATATATGGTATTAGCAGCAGTACAAGAACATTTCCCTGGTCTCTTCCCTTTTGTTTCAGCTGGGTATAGCAAGGAATCAATGCTTCTCTTTGGAGAGCATGAAATCACATCATGGAGGGTGTCCAACAAGGAGATCCTCTTGCACCATTTCTCTTCTGTATTGCAGTTAGGGAAATCACAGTCAGACTGACCAGCGAGCTAAACATCTGGTTCCTAGATGATGGCACACTAGCAGGTACAAAGGAGTCCCTCCTACATGACCTTACACAGGTAATGACACGGGGACAGGAAATGGGTCTCATCCTGAATCCATCCAAATGTGAAATCATCTCAGTCAGTCAACAAGTGATAAATGCAGTGAGATCAAAACTACCAGAGCAGCAGTCATTGCCCCCACAAATAATGTCTTGCTAGGAGCACTCTGGGAAGCAATGCCATTGACACAATTCTCAGGAAGAAATTGGAAGAGTTAAGGAGAATGGAACAACGAATAGGCAATCTGGACACCACGATGCCTTGTACCTTCTCACAAAGTGCTTGAGTCTGCCCAGGTTGACATATTTCCTAAGATGTGCACCTTCATATGATAACCCTATACTGCACGAATATGACAGTATTCTGAGGCAGATTTTTTACGAAAGTACTTAACCTTACTCTAGAAAGACGGGCAGTGGAACCAAGCTACACTTCCAGTCAGACTAGGAGCCATTGGTGTCCGCAAGTCATCACAGATTGCGTTACCTGCTTTTCTGTCCTCGTGTATTGCATCCAGAGAGCTTGTAGCAGCTATTCTCCCTGAACATCTTAGGGACAAGATTGGAGTCCAGGACCAAAAATTCATTGACGGAGCAATGATCTGGGATAATCTAACGGGCTCAGAAACCAGACCTGCTCCCCCAACAACTACAAACAATCGCACTGGGATGGTCCAATAGTGGAAAATATAGCCTCAACGATGCTTCAGAGTGTGTCAGGGAAGGATAGAGCCCGCCTGCTGGCAGTGAGAGCCCCTCATGCTGGGGACTTTCTGTTGGCTGTTCCCAACTCCACCCTTGGCACACGCCTCGACCCACAGACCATCCGCATCGGTGTTGCCCTTCGACTTGCGCCCTATTCTCGCCGAACACAGGTGTATTTGTGGCAGTGAAGCAGCAGACCGATTCGGGTACCATGGTCTTGTGTGCCGTAAATCCGAGGGAAAGATTGCAAGACATGAGGAGGTTAATAACATTATCAAGAGGAGCCTTACAACAGCTGGATGCTCAGCAGTAAGGGAGCCACCCCAACTATGCAGATCTGATGGCAGCCAGAAGCGTCCAGATGGTATCACCCTTCAAGCCTGGACAGATGGGAAGCAGGTGGTGTGGGACTATACATGTGCATCTACCTTGGCTGATACCTATCTCCAATACACCAGGAGGAAGGAGGGCAGCTGCCAGCTTTAGGAGTCCAAAAGTCTAGAAAATATGGAGAACTTGCCCATCATTATATGTTTGTTCCCATAGGCTCAGAGACCCTGGCTCATGGGGAAAGAGTGCATCTAATTTCCTTAAGGAGCTGGGAAAAAGACTCATCAGGGTAACTAGGGATCCCAGGGCAGCTAGTTTTCTGTTCCAGCGGCTCAGTGCGGCTGTTCAAAGGGGTAATGCATGCTGCATTTTGGGCACACGCCCCAGCTCTGAGGAGCTGGATGAGATTTTCGCCTTATAATCGGTGATACACACGTAACAACATGTACCGTATATGCCACCTTTATATTAACAATGTATCTCTTAAATCTTCTGTGCCATATATATGTAATAAAATATTCCTATTGGTAAAAAAAATAGTTTAAAAGATGGGGTGGTAGGGGAAGTGGAATATTCAAACGGCTTCAGAAGAAATCCAAATATTCTTCCTTGAAGCCCTTTTATCCACTTCTCCGAGGCTATGGGTCCCACAATTTACACCAGAGGTGGACCCCATCATATATATATATATATATATATATATATATATATATATATATATATATATATATATATAATATATATATATATATATGTCGTGCCGAATATGTAAAACTGGTCAATTAGCAAGAACTCGTTTAAAATTAAGTCCTCTCTAAAATTTTCTCTTATAAGTTAAAAGATATATTTTTTCATTAATGTTTAATGTAAAAATCTATAATTATGCACCAAAAGGAACTTAGAAAACTTACCTAACCTTATGAATAACAAGCGCAATTTATTTTAGTCTAGCCCAACTAAATATATTTTAGATTTGTTTACAATAATTTAATGCTATGTAAAGTAAAAGGACACAAGTGCAACTAATGTGACATTTATTGGGGCAACGTTTTCGCTCTCCAGGAGCTTTATCAAGCCATTACAAAATGGCTTGATAAAGCTCCTGGAGAGCGAAACGTTGCCCCAATAAATGTCACATTAGTTGCACTTGTGTCCTTTTACTTTACATATTGTCGGTAATTCTACCAACTTTATTACAATTTAATACTAAACAAACACAGTGAAATGTATTTTTTTTCGTAGGTTCAAATGATTTTGGCGAAATTATTGCATACACAAATTTTCACTTGTCCTATATGGCAAGATGAACGTTGCTATTTAAGCCAAGATCGCAATTCTGCCTATTCGGCACGACATTATATATATATATATATATAATATATATATATATATATATATTATATATATATATATATATATATATATATATATATATGTATATAGTGTATAGTGACTTGTCCTGGGAGGAGGTGAGTGCCCTACTCCGCCTCAGCACACATCTTCCACCGCCCACCACAAGGACTAGACACCCCTCTCCTCCCCCCCCCCACCACCATGAACCACATGCGGAATGTGCATGCGCCATTTTCCCTTCAGCTTGGGCTTATCACACAGTTTGAGGTATGGTAGACGATGAAGCCAGCCAGCCACAAAGCCAGGGAAACAATGCACCCAACAATGAAAGAAGAGGCACATGTCAGGTGTGTGGAGAGTTTCGAGCACGCAACAGGACGGCCGTATTCGTGCACACAATAGGTGTGCGGGATCACATATGCCCCAGCAGAGAGCAGCCCACAGCCTCCACAGGCAGATGACAATTCCAATGGCAACCTCGTCACTTGCGATAACCTTCTGTTGGCATTCAAATCCACTGCTAGCAGTACACTATCCCACATCCCTAAAGCAGCTCGCCCATATGCAGCAGGGAAATTCACAGACCTTCTTAAGCGGGTGAATGGAGGTTCCATCCAACTAGAAGCCCGAGGCACCATCCAAGCATGGCGCAACCTTCTCTTGTTCGGCAATGTCTGTCTTGCAGTTCCTGAAAGACGAGGCAAACTGCTAACCACGTCAGTTATCAAGGCAGTGCGCAACTACCCAAGAACAGATAACTGTGTCCCTCTGCCCCATCATCGCAGGAATCAAAGAGGCAGACCCAAGAAAAGTCCTACTGAGAACGAGAAAATCTGCGCACAGGTTAGCAAAAAAATTGAGGAAGGTAACACAGTGGGAGCAATAAGAATAATTACAAGTGACGACACTGTACCCCCAAGGATGAGACCACGGCCCAAGCACTAATAGACAACATCCAACCAGGGACACCACAGCCATCAACGACAACCCTGAGGAAGACCCTATCACTGAACAATTATTTTGCCAGAATCGGAAGTCTATAAGGCGATTCGTGTCATTTCCAGCAGGATCTGCAGGAGGTTACACTGGAATTCGACCTCAGCACCTCAAAGAGATGGTAAATCCATACTCGGTGAATCTGCATCAATTCTTCTCACCGAGTTAAACAACTTTCGTCAACAATTGCCTGGCTGGGCGAATCCCAGAAGAAATTAAACCTTTCTTTTTTGGAGCCTCACTATGTGCTTTGAAGAAGAGGATGGGGGAATCAGACCCATTGCAGTTGGAAACACTCTTCGCCGTCTCGTTGCCAAGCAGCAGTGAGAAAACATTCGCCTAGAAGCTGCCACTTTATCCAGCCACACCAACTGGCTTTGGGGTCTCTCAAGGCAGTGAAGCTGCAGCTCATGCGCAAGGGCCTACATCAGGGACCTACCAGAAGACAAGGCCATAGTCAAACTTGATTTAGAATGCCTTTAATATGGTGAGGAGAGATGCTGTTTTGCCAGCTGTTCGGGTTCGGTTCCCCAGTCTCTTTCCTTCATTTCAGCAGGCTACAGCAAACCCTCAATTCTTTTGTTTGGAGAACATGAAATTCAATCATCAGAGGGTGTTCAGCAGGTGACCCACTTGCTCCACTTCTCTTCTGCTTGGCAGTAAGAGAACTAACTTCCAGCCTACGCAGTGAGCTCATATCTGGTACCTGATGACGGCACTCTGGCAGGTACTGAAGAGTCCCTCGTGGGGGACCTACAACTGGTGAAAACACAGGGAGAAGGCTTGGGACTCATCCTCAATCCCTCTAAGTGTGAAATCATCACAGCGAACCAGGAATAATCAATGCTGTGCGAAGAATCCTCCCGGAAATCTCAACTTACAACTCCGTCCAACAGTACCCTCTTGGGGCACCGCTGGGTCACCAGGCCATCGATACTGTCCTCAGGGACAAATTGAATGACCTTATGAGAATGGAGGAGAGAATAAGCGATCTTGATGCCCATGATGCTCTGTATTTCTCACAGGTGTCTTACTATGCCAAGACTCACTTACTTCTTGAGGTGTGCACCCTCTTTTGACAACCCAACACTCGATGAATATGACGCACACCTGAGATCAACTTTTAAGAAGACACTGAACCTGTCACTAGAGGATGAGCAGTGGGATCAGGCAACCCTCCCAGTGCGATTGGGAGGTATAGGGGTGCGTAAAGCAACGCATGTTGCTTTACCTGCTTTTCTGTCTTCGTGTTTGGCTTCCAGTGCATTAGTCAAGAAGTTAGTGCCCGAACGCTTGAGAGACTTGGTAGGAGCTCAAGACCCCAGGTTTACTGAAGCAGCAATTCGGTGGGACACCCTTACAGACTCCTCCAGTAGACCAGCTCCTCCCAAACAGCACAAACAGTCCCACTGGGACAAACCGATCATGGAAAAAAATCGCCAACACAATGCTCTCCAATGCTTCAGGAAAGAACAAAGCTCGTCTCCTGGCAGTGAAGGCACCACACTCAGGAGATTTTCCTGTTAGCTGTTCCCAATTCCTCCCTGGGCACCCGTCTCGACCCACAGGCCATTCGGATTGGTGTTGCCGCCCCCATCCTCACCGAACATAGGTGTATTTGCGGCAGGGCGAAAGCTGATCAATTCGGACTCCATGGTCTCGTGTGCCACACAGCAGAAGGGACGTATGCCAGACATGAGGAGATCAATGACATAATAAAGAGAAGCCTCGCCACAGCCCATTGCCCAGCTCAACGGGAACCCCAAGTACAGAGGTCTGATGGAAGTCAAAAGCGTCCTGATGGAGCCACTATGCTACCCTGGAAGGATGGAAAGCAGATTGCCTGGGATTACACTGTGCTGCCACATTGGCAGAACACCTACTTGCCATACTCTGTAGTGGAAGGGGTGGAGCTGCCAGCCACAGGGAGACCCAGAAGATCCGAAAATATGAAGACCTTCCCCCTTGCTATAACTTCATTCCAATAGGGTCGGAGACCCTTGGAGCATGGGGCAAGTGTGCTCTAAAGTTCCTCAAAGAGCTGGGTGAAAAGCTCATCATAGAAACCAAGGACCACAGGGCGACCAGCTTCCTCTTTCAGAGACTCAGTGTTGCGATCCAGAGAGGAAATGCCTGCAGCATTCTGGCACGCGGCCCACCGCAGGGGAGCTGGACGAAGTATTCGAGATGTAGCTCTGAGTTACCTATGTTGTTTTTACTTTGTATCATATTTTCGTGAATGTTTTGTCAATGTATTTTGTCTTTAAATAAAATATATATACATAATATAGGGGTGGTAGGAGAAAATTCTCAAACAGCTTCAGGGAGAATCTTGAGTTTTCCTGAAGCAAGTTTATTATTTTCTCTGAGGATGAGGTCCCCATATAACAGTTCTAGAGGTGGTACCTCCCTATATTTATATATATATATATATATATAATATATATATATATATATATATATATATATATATATATATATATATTTCTACGAGGCTGAAGGACTGATTACCTCGCCTTCTACTGCATATAATTCTACAATGCTGAGGGAGTGATTACTTTTTTCTTAGTCTTCCTTTATGTCCGTGTTTTGTACTGATAAGCCACTGGATGGAGAAACTTCTACCAATATAGACACCCAGATGTTGCACATGTGTCCAATTTATCAACTTGTCGGTTCTCTGGACCATTCATCTACATTATTATCAGATTATGAAATTAAAATATATAAATTATAAACAACAGTTTTTGTAGTCTCAACAGAGAGAACGAGATGCCACAACTGTAAAGTGAAAGGAAGAAAATAAGCTAAAAAGATACTAGGAATTATTCCTTCAGAAGCACTGGTCGAGTGCAATATATACTGCTAAGATGATGTACTTTGTTATACAACCATAAAGAATTTTTAATTATTTTAATCATGGGTGCTGAACCCGTAGAGGCGTCATACTCGCTTGTCTACTTGTTTTTTTTTTATTCGCCGGTACTCTCCCGGCCCTGGTCTTTTCCAAGATGGTGACCCGGCCTTGGCTCCCTATCTGGGAAGTCACTCGAAACCTAAGTCTTCCATGGGAGGAGGTACAAGTACCCCTCGTCTGCTTGTTGTTCAGTGAATAATCTCGCAACTACGAGGATAACTATCAGGATGACCAGTAGAAAGATGGGACTCGATGTAGAGTGACCAGGAGAAAGATGGAGACCAGATAAAGGGTGAACAAGAGAAAGAGAAGGAACAGGAACAAGAAATAAGATAGGAAGGCTATTAGAATAAAGGCAAGGAAAAAGAGGATACAGGAGAACAAAATATACACCAGGAGATGGAAGACAAGGATTAGGTAGAAAAA
Source organism: Cherax quadricarinatus (assembly GCF_026875155.1). Lineage (NCBI taxonomy): Eukaryota > Metazoa > Arthropoda > Malacostraca > Decapoda > Parastacidae > Cherax > Cherax quadricarinatus. Next base: position 125,817 of record NC_069481.1, read on the forward strand.
AACAAAAGGATAAAAAAATGAAGATGAAGGAACACCAAGAATGAAGGTGAATGACGAAAGGATGAAGGTGAGGAGCAAGATTGAGAGAGAATAAAAGTAAGACTAGGATGATGCGGGGGGGGGGGGAGGAAAGCCAAAAGGGAGAAAAAAATTAAGACCAAGAGAAAGATAGAGAGGAATAAGGAGAGAAGGAGAATGAGGAAAGTATTTCATCTTGTTCTCCCTCTCCCATCCAGCTAATATGACTGCCACTGAAACTTTTTTATTAATGACATAATATGATATCATTAAGCGTAATTAAAGAGAGCAAACAAATGTCATCAACGTCGCCAGAACCACAACCCCTTGTTGGCTATGAGGGAGGAGGAGGAGGAGGAGGAGAGGAGGAGGAGGAGAGGAGGAGGAGGGCAGGTGAGAGATACATAACACTGTCATGTTATGGTTCAGTGGCTGGCTCTCGGTACTTTGTAATTCATTATTCTTGATGATCTTGACAACAATGTGCATTTAAAGCAGCAGCTGCAGCGTGTTCACCACTCCCACAAAGCTTTGTCATGTTCATCATCATATATATTACCAGGTGCACTACGAGGAACTATGTACATTACACGGTGCACTAAGAGGAGCCATGTTAGCTGTATGGTGCAGCACTAGCAAGAACCATGTATGCTGGATGAACCATGTATACTACACAGTGCACTAGCAAGAACCATGTATGCTGGATGAACCATGTATACTACACAGTGCACTAGCAAGAACCATGTATGCTGGATGAACCATGTATACTACACAGTGCACTAGCAAGAACCATGTATACTACACAGTGCACTAAGTGGAACCATGTATACTACACATGGAACCCTGTATATTGCAGGGACCACTAAGGCGAACCATGTATATTGCAGGGACTACTAGGAAGAACCATGAATACTGCAGGGAGAACTAGGATAAACCATATATATTGCATAGAGCACTAGGATAAACCACGATACTGCACGGGGACATAGGAATCATGAATATTGCAAGAATCATGCATACTGCAGGGAGCCCCGGGTAACCTTGCATACATCAGGGTGCTATAGGAACCCTGTATTTTGCAGGAAGACCTAGGATCATCTGCAAGTAAGATGCCAGCAATTATTTGCAACAACACGGCGCTTTCACTAACAGGGTCACTGGCTTCAGTGTTAAAAGTGCAACTCCAGCCCCATCATCTCCATTATCACTTTGTTTCAGTGTTACAAGTGCACCTCCAGCCCCATTATCTCCATTACCACTTTGTTTCAGTGTTAAAAGTGCACCTCCAGCCCCATTATCTCCATTACCACTTTGTTTCAGTGTTAAAAGTGCACCTCCAGCCCCATCATCTCCATTATCACTTTGTTTCAGTGTTACAAGTGCACCTCCAGCCCCATTATCTCCATTACCACTTTGTTTCAGTGTTACAAGTGCACCTCCAGCCTCATCATCTCCACCAACAATTGCTTCAGTGTTACAAGTGCACCTCCAGTCCCATCATCTCCATCGGCACTTTCCCTTCGTCATTACCACCCCCCTCCCCCAAACCACCCACATGAAAACAATTATTACCAACCAGCAGCAAATCATTCTTGACACGATCACAATCAAGTTTCCCCATCATTACCACAACCACCATTATCATTACCAACCCTACCTCAAATTAAGGGTAATAACCCCACCACCACGTGGCATTATTACATTCACCTCTTCCATCACTACCACGACCACCATCACCACCACCACGACCATCAGTACCACGACCACCATCATCACCACCACGACCATAAGTACCACGACCACCACCATCACTACCAAGACAATCACATCATTCTATCAATACTACCATGAGAACCCCACCATTCTATTAATACCACCACCAACACTAAGAGAAAACACCATAAGTGTCCGGGGCCCAAGACTGTTCAACAGCCTCCCACCATGCATAAGAGGAATTACCAATAGACCCCTGGCTGCCTTCAAGAGGGAGCTGGACAGATACTTAAAGTCGGTGCCGATCAGCCGGGCTGTGGTTCGTACGTTGGACTACGTGCGGCTAGCAGTAACAGCCTGGTTCATCAGGTCCTAATCCACTGGGAGGCCTGGTCGTGAACCGGGCCGGGGTGGGCGTTGATCTCCGGAATACCTTCCAGGTAGACTCCACCACGACCAAAACGACCAACATCACTAGAACACCAACTCCATCACCCCCACACCGTCTCCATTACTACAAACACCGACTCCATCGCTATTAACAATAAACTCCATCATTATCAACACCGACTCCATTACTACCACAACATCAAAATATTTGAGAGACTTACTGTTCCATCTCCCCCATACCGCTTCCACCACCCTCGCCACCACCTTCATCACTATCCAGACGACCACCACCACCACCTGTCTTCTGAGAACCCCATAGCTCCATCACCCTACACAGCCTCCATCCCCCCAGATAGCCTCCATCACCACAACATCTCCACCACGACCCCGACGACGACCACCACCTGGTTTCCAAGAGCCACAGTACTCCATCACCCCCTCACAGCCTCCATAACCCTCACACAGGTTCCATCACCCTCACAGAGCCTCAATCAATGTTACACAACCTCCAGCATTATTCTCTGAAGAAAGAGCTTAGATCTGAGTGAAATACCAGAGACTTTAAACAGTGCAAACATACCTCCTTCACATAAGGTAGAAGAGCGCTAGAGAACACTGGAGACCAGTAGCCCTAACATCCCGAAACATAAAAGTCGTCAAACCCTACCACGGGCGGGATCTGAACCCGCGGCCAGAGTCTCAAAACTCCAGACCGTCGCGTTAGCCACTGGACCAGCTAACCACAATAAGATTCGTCCAACTAGGTATATTTCTACAACATAGGAAGGTTAGCATAGGCACCACTGTGACCACAAATGTAAGTTTTTACAGACGAATCTCCAGCTAGCGTGGCCGTGACGAACTCTAGCTCAAGTCCCCTCACTGCCGTCAACATGACTCACGAAATCGTAATGACACGATTGCAAACAAACCATACCATACCATACCACGGGCGGGATTTGAACCCGCGGTCAGAGAGTTTCAAAACTCCAGACCGTCGCGTTAGCCACTGGACCAGCTAGCCACAATAAGATTCGTCCAACTAGGTATATTTCTACACCATAGGAAGGTTAGCATAGGCACCACTGTAACCACAAATGCAAGTTTTTACAGACCAGCTAGCGTGTCATTACGATTTCGTGAGTCATGTTGACGGCAGTGAGGGGACTTGAGCTAGAGTTCGTCACGGCCACGCTAGCTGGAGATTCGTCTGTAAAAACTTGCATTTGTGGTCACAGTGGTGCCTATGCTAACCTTCCTATGGTGTAGAAATATACCTAGTTGGACGAATCTTATTGTGGCTAGCTGATCCAGTGGCTAACGCGACGGTCTGGAGTTTTGAGACTTTCTGACCGCGGGTTCAAATCCCACCCGTGGTATGGTTTGTTTGCATCGTGTCATTACGATTTCGTGAGTCATAAAAGTCGTCGTAAGAGTTATTTGAGGCCAAATTACAAATTTTACGGAACAGCACAATCTGCATAACACAAACCATCATGGTTTTAGACCTGGGAGATCATGCCTGCCTCAGCTGCTAACCACTATGACAGAATTACGGAGGTGTTGGAAGAAACACATGCCATGACTGAGGAGGATTAATATAAGCATTACCGACTGAAACTTGGGATTTCTCATCACCTGTTGTGTACGTAGGGAATAACGACAATCAGGTTGTTCGTCAGCCAGGCTGTTAGAAGTAGAAGTACTGGGTTATGAGGATTGTCAGTCTCGCTCGTTTGTCTGGGTGCTTAGAATCTCATCAACCTCATCGTATACTAACTTCATATGATCTAAGTGCGATTCTTTATACTGACCAGTACTGAAGTCTCTAACCTACATTTGTTTCCATCTATATGTTCAACTACTCAGTAAGGACCAACAAACTTTTGATCGAGCTTTAGCACTGCAGACGTTTTACTGAAATTAGCTGGTATAACTCTTGAGCCTACTTTAATTTTAGTTGGCTTTGCTCGATTGTTGGCGACTCTTGTAAATTCTGCTGTACAGATTAGTATAGCCCAATGAGTACTCAACTGTGTGTAATAAGCTGCATAGTATGTTATTTTAAATGTAGATGAACTTTTTTTTTAATAAGTGGTCACAGTCTCCGAATTCTAAGATTTAACAGTAAAAGACTTGTGTGCATCACATCTGCCTTTCTGTTAAAACACTTTCTTCTTTGTATATTTCCTCAGAATCCGTAGATCGCATGAATACTGTTCGACAGATCTCTTTTTGTTAAATGTACCCTCATTAATTCCATGATTCATCATGATTTGTAATCCATTATGTTCAATGTCTCATGCTCTTGTGTACAATGGTTTCTTAGTATTGTATAGAATCAACCCAAGCCTAAAATGCCTGCCGTCTACATATTGTATTAGCTGTAAGTTGGGGATGCCATGCATTAGTGCTGTCAACAGTGTAACACTTGTGTAATATAATAGATTCCTAATACAATTATAGCAAGGCTTCCCTCGCTAGCAGTGACTTCGCGTTCTCCGTACACCAGCAAGTCAGCCCAGAGGCCTCTGCCTCGCTTCTCAACTATGCACAGAAGACGGTGGATAGGTAGGCCTGGGTCCTCTTCAAGTATTCATAATAGACTGCCTCCATAACAGACTTCAGTGTTTATTTCAACTAACACACCATCTTAGAACCCCTGCTAACATGATGTGGTACACATAGTATAGAGATTTTACAAAGGTGTTTGACAAATGCGACCACTGGGTGATTAAACTCAAAATGAAGGCTATAAGCATAACTGAAAAGAAGGCAGATGAATTTTCAACTTGTTTACAGATAAAACATAAAAAGTAGTAGTAAACAGAGCAAAATCCAGCAATGAGAGCTAAAACGCTCAGTACATTTACCGTTCCATATCCTCGTAGGAGATATAGATAAAAATGCTCACCACAGTTTTGTATCATTTACGAATAATACTAAAAATAAGCATGAAAAATCACCTCGGTAGACAATACAGACAAACTGCGGGAAATACAAGCAGGGCTTTACAGGGGGCAGTAGGGAACATGACATTAATAACCCTTAAACTGTCCAAGCAGATCTACGTTCACATGCGTAGTGCTCCAAAAGTAGATCTGTTTTTTTTTTACATATTTTCAAATATAACAAAAAAAATGTAGATCAAAGTTTTTTTACACTTTTTCAAATGTAAAAAAAGAAAAGATCTACTTTTTTTACATACTTTCAAATGTTGAAAAAAAATGCAAGGAATTCGCGAGAGCATGCGAAATATACACAAACACTGATCTCTGGCTGAAGGAGACTCGAACCTACGAACCTTAGGACAAGGTGTATATATATATATACACTACGGCCACCACTCTTCAGAGAGCCCTGGTTCTCCACCACCCCAGCCTCTCCACACTCATTATATGTCACTTTTATTTATGAGGGCCACATAACTGAGCGTGTCGACTACCTTACATGACAGCCATAATTACCTCAACGAGCCGAGCACTGTGCACGTCACCTTCTTCGCATCACCTTCACCAAGACACTATCGATCATTATCAGGCGCTCGGCTATTTGATCTATTCTCACCATAAATTTCAAAATAAGATGTTAGAAACATTTTCCATTCACATGCAGTGTTTCTGGATGACACCGCCTGCCAGGCTGCCCACCCCTGCCATCACTGATCAAGCCACCAGTGTCTGCCAGGTTCCCCACCCCTGTCATCACAGATCAAGCCACCAGTGTCTGCCAGGCTGCTCACCCCTGCCATCACTGACCAAGCCACCAGTGTCTGCCAGTCTGCCCACCCCTGCCATCACTGATCAAGCCACCAGTGCTTGTCAGGCTGCCCACCCCTGCCATCACTGATCAAGCCACCAGTGTCTGCCAGGCTCCCCACCCCTGTCATCACTGATCAAGCCACCAGTGTCTGCCAGGCTCCCACCCCTGTCATCACGATCAAGCCACCAGTGTCTGCCAGGCTCCCCACCCCTGTCATCACTGATCAAGCATAGTGTCTGCCAGGCTCTCCCACCCCCTGCCATCACTGATCAAGCCACCAGTGTCTGCCAGGCTCCCCACCCCTGTCATCACTGATCAAGCCACCAGTGTCTGCCAGGCTCCCCACCCCTGTCATCACTGATCAAGCCATTAGTATCTGCCAGGCTTCCCACCCCTGTCATCACTGATCAAGCCACCAGTGTGTGCCAGGCTCCCCACCCCTGTCATCACTGATCAAGCCACCAGTGTCTACCAGGCTCCCCACCCCTGCCATCACTGATCAAGCCATTAGTGTCTGCCAGGCTCCCCACCCCTGTCATCACTGATCAAGCCACCAGTGTCTACCAGGCTCCCCACCCCTGCCATCACTGATCAAGCCACCAGTGTCTGCCAGGCTTCCCACCCCTGTCATCACTGATCAAGCCATTAGTGTCTGCCAGGCTGCCCACCCCTGCCATCACTGACCAAGCCACCAGTGTCTGCCAGTCTGCCCACCCCTACCATCACTAATCAAGCCACCAGTGCTTGCCAGGCTGCCCACCCCTGCCATCACTGATCAAGCCATTAGTTCTGCCAGTCTGCCACACCCTGCCATCACTAATCAAGCCACCAGTGCTTGCCAGGCTGCCCACCCCTGCCATCACTGATCAAGCCACCAGTGTCTGCCAGGTTCCCCACCCCTGTCATCACAGATCAAGCCACCAGTGTCTGCCAGGCTGCTCACCCCTGCCATCACTGACCAAGCCACCAGTGTCTGCCAGTCTGCCCACCCCTGCCATCACTGATCAAGCCACCAGTGCTTGTCAGGCTGCCCACCCCTGCCATCACTGATCAAGCCACCAGTGTCTGCCAGGCTCCCCACCCCTGTCATCACTGATCAAGCCACCAGTGTCTGCCAGGCTCCCCACCCCTGTCATCACTGATCAAGCCACCAGTGTCTGCCAGGCTCCCCACCCCTGTCATCACTGATCAAGCCATTAGTGTCTGCCAGGCTCCCCACCCCTGCCATCACTGATCAAGCCACCAGTGTCTGCCAGGCTCCCCACCCCTGTCATCACTGATCAAGCCACCAGTGTCTGCCAGGCTCCCACCCCTGTCATCACTGATCAAGCATTAGTACTGCCAGGCTTCCCACCCCTGTCATCACTGATCAAGCCACCAGTGTGTGCCAGGCTCCCCACCCCTGTCATCACTGATCAAGCCACCAGTGTCTACCAGGCTCCCCACCCCTGCCATCACTGATCAAGCCACCAGTGTCTGCCAGGCTTCCCACCCCTGTCATCACTGATCAAGCCATTAGTGTCTGCCAGGCTGCCCACCCCTGCCATCACTGACCAAGCCACCAGTGTCTGCCAGTCTGCCCACCCCTGCCATCACTAATCAAGCCACCAGTGCTTGCCAGGCTGCCCACCCCTGCCATCACTGATCAAGCCATTAGTGTCTGCCACAGGCTGCCCACGCCTGCCATCACCGACCAAGCCGCCAGTGTCTGCCAGGCTCCCCACCCCTGTCATCACTGACCAAGCCACCAGTGCTTGCCAGGCTGCCCACCCCTGACATCAATGATCAAGCCACCAGTGTCTGCCAGGTTCCCCACCCCTGCCATAACTGATCAAGCCACCAGTGTCTGCCAGGCTGCCCACTCCTGCCATCACCGACCAAGCCACCAGTGTCTGCCAGGCTCCCCACCCCTGTCATCACTGATCAAGCCACAAGTGTCTGCCAGGCTCCCCACTCCTGCCATCACCGACCAAGCCACCAGTGTCTGCCAGGCTCCCCACCTCTGTCATCACTGATCAAGCCATTAGTGTCTGCCAGGCTCCCCACCCCTGCCATCACTGATCAAGCCACCAGTGTCTGCCAGGCTCCCCACCTCTGTCATCACTGATCAAGCCACCAGTGTCTGCCAAGCTCCCCACCCTGCCATCACTGACCAAGCCACCAGTGTCTGCCAGGCTCCCCACCCCTGTCATCACTGTTCAAGCCACCAGTGTCTGCCAGGCTCCCCACCCCTGTCATCACTGACCAAGCCACCAGTGTCTGCCAGGCTCCCCACCCCTGTAATCACTGATCAAGCCACCAGTGTCTGCCACGCTCCCCACCCCTGTCATCATTGATCAAGCCACCAGTGTCTGCCAGTCTCCCCACCCCTGTCATCACTGACCATGCCACCAGTGTCTGTCAGGCTCCCCACCCCTGTCATCACTGGTCAAGCCATTAGTGTCTGCCAGGCTCCCCACCCCTGCCATCACTGATCAAGCCACCAGTGTCTGCCAGGCTCCCCACCCCTGTCATCACTGATCAAGCCATTAGTGTCTGCCAGGCTCCCCACCCCTGTCATCACTGATCAAGCCACCAGTGTCTGCCAGGCTCCCCACCCCTGTCATCACTGATCAAGCCACAAGTGTCTGCCAGGCTCCCCACCCCTGTAATCACTGACCAAGCCACCAGTGTCTGCCAGGCTCCCCACCCCTGTCATCACTGACCATGCCACCAGTGTCTGTCAGGCTCCCCACCCCTGTCATCACTGATCAAGCCATTAGTGTCTGCCAGGCTCCCCACCCCTGTCATCACTGATCAAGCCATTAGTGTCTGCCAGGCTCCCCACCCCTGACATCACTGATCAAGCCACCAGTGTCTGCCAGGCTCCCCACCCCTGCCATCACTGATCAAGCCACCAGTGTCTGCCAGGCTCCCCACCCCTGTCATCACTGATCAAGCCATTAGTGTCTGCCAGGCTCCCCACCTCTGTCATTACTGATCAAGCCACCAGTGTCTGCCAGGCTCCCCACCCCTGTCATCAATGATCAAGCCACCAGTGTCTGCCAGGCTCTCCACCCCTGCCATCACTGATCAAGCCACCAGTGTCTGCCAGGCTCCCCACCCCTGCCATCACTGATCAAGCAACCAGTGTCTGCCAGGCTCCCCACCCCTGTCATCACTGATCAAGCCACAAGTGTCTGCCAGGCTCCCCACCCCTGTAATCACTGACCAAGCCACCAGTGTCTGCCAGGCTCCCCCCCCCTGTCATCACTGACCATGCCACCAGTGTCTGTCAGGCTCCCCACCCCTGTCATCACTGATCAAGCCATTAGTGTCTGCCAGGCTCCCCACCCCTGTCATCACTGATCAAGCCATTAGTGTCTGCCAGGCTCCCCACCCCTGACATCACTGATCAAGCCACCAGTGTCTGCCAGGCTCCCCACCCCTGCCATCACTGATCAAGCCACCAGTGTCTGCCAGGCTCCCCACCCCTGTCATCACTGATCAAGCCATTAGTGTCTGCCAGGCTCCCCACCTCTGTCATTACTGATCAAGCCACCAGGTCTGCCAGCTCCCCACCCCTGTCATCAATGATCAAGCCACCAGTGTCTGCCAGGCTCCCACCCCCCTGCCATCACTGATCAAGCACCAGTGTCTGCCAGGCTCCCCACCCCTGCCATCACTGATCAAGCAACCAGTGTCTGCCAGGCTCCCCACCCTGTCATCACTGATCAAGCCACCAGTGTCTGCCAGGCTCCCCACCCTGCCATCACTGATCAAGCCACCAGTGTCTGCCAGGCTCCCCACCTCTGTCATCACTCATCAAGCCACCAGTGTCTGCCAGGCTCCCCACCTCTGTCATCACTGATCAAGCCACCAGTGTCTGCCAAGCTCCCCACCCTACCATCACTGACCAAGCCACCAGTGTCTGCCAGGCTCCCCACCCCTGTCATCACTGATCAAGCCACCAGTGTCTACCAGGCTCCCCACCCCTGTCATCACTGACCAAGCCACCAGTGTCTGCAGGCTCCCCACCCCTGTCATCACTGATCAAGCCACCAATTCTGCAGGCCCCACCCCTGTCATCACTGATCAAGACCCCAGTGTCTGCCAGCTCCCCCAACCTCTGTCATCACTGATCAAGCCACTACTGTCTGCCAAGCTCCCCACCTGCCATCACTGACCAAGCCACTAGTGGTACACAGAAGACGTGGCAGGGTTGCCCAGGTGATAACTCACCAAATGTCAACACTGCTGCATGATTGCTCAGCTGCTGCAGTCTCTCCTCTCCTCCTTATTCTTCTCCCTCACTTTTTCTAAACTCTATCTTTGTCTTCCTCTTTCCTCTTAAATATTCACCTTCCATCCTTCTTTCCTTAATGTACCCTTTCCTTTTTTCCTCCTTACAAGAATGCAGAATTAGCACCGCAAATTTAAACTAGTCACCAAAACTGCTAAAATATCGAGTATAAACTTAACTGTATTTTCTGGATGCAATAATCACCCTTATTCAGTTAAAATATCACTAACAATATTTTAAAGGACATAAGAAACGCAAAAATGTTAGTAAATAGCATGTACTAGAAAAGTTTGTGGATACCATGTCATGTTAACATAGCAAGGAACTTATGAATAAAAAGAAATGGAGGACAGAAAACATATATTACATGTTTGGAGAAAGGTATTACAAAAAATACAAATTAAAAAACTAGAGGATGAGTTCATTGAGAGAGAAAACATTGAAAATGTGCACCATCACAACCTATAATCATCTGTTTAGAACTGAGACGCTGGAAATAGAAGAGTAAAGACAGTGGTGGCCAGCATTCATCTATTTCCTGGGTCATCGCTACAAAAATTTTGCAATCTCTCTTGTGACATGCCCGGTCCTAGACCAAGCCTCCTGGTTGATAAACTGAGCAACTAGGCTCTTAGTGCTAGCCGCTCGAAATTACTGAAAAATGAGGGCAGCAGAAATGAACATTTCGAGACTTACAGAAGGGCTCTCAAGCTTCTCCGTGTTGACTCTGAATCTCAGCCTTTGTTGGCCATCTCACAGTTGCAACACTTGACTTATATCACTGTCCCGATAGCTTGACTTGTCTGCTTCCTTGAAAGCTGTCTCACCGCGAAGAGTGTGCTGTAAGAGCAACCTCTCGAGTGTGTTTGCACATCTCTCACTTCGTTATACAAGTGTGAGTCTTATTCTACTGCCGTCTCATTTCCTGGCTCTCCAGAAGCAACGACCGAACAATGCCCTCTGCTACCTGAATGTTGTCAAGGAGGACTGTCAGGTAACACACCGGACGTCAACCTACACTTGATGTGGACCTGTAGTGGATTTTGGGGTCTTCGCCCTCCCCTCCCGAGGCTTGATCCCAGACCAGGCTTCCTGGTTCATGGCCTTATCAAACAGGCTGTTGATGCACTGGTGCCTAAAAACTTACCTCCCGCTACATTATACACACTTCACCACACACTAATAATCAACACACACGACTCACCACACACTAATAAACAACACACACGACTCACCACGCACTAACAATCAACACACACGACTCACCCACGCACTAACAATCAACACACACGACTCACCACACACTAAAAAATTAACATGACTCACCACACACTAACAATTAACACGACTCACCACACACTAACAATCCACACACACATCTCACCACACACTAACAATTAACACGACTCACCACACACTAATAATCAACACACACGACTCACACACACTAATAGTTAACACGCACGACTCACCACACACTAGCAATTAACACGACTCACCACAGACTAACAATCAACACAAACGACTCACCACACACTAACAATCAACACAAACGACTTACCACACACTAACAATCCACACAAACGACTCACCACACACTAACAATCAACACAAACGACTCCCATATACTAACAATTAACACGACTCACCACACACTAACAATCCACACAATACGACTCACCACACACTAACAATCAACACACACTCACCACACACTAACACTCAACACAAACGACTCACCACACACTAATTATCAAGACACAACGACTCACCACACACTAACAATTAACACGACTCACCACACATACTAACAATTAACACGACTCACCACACATACTAACAATTAAAAACACGACTCACCCCCACACTAACAAAACACGACTCCCCACACACTAAAAATTTAACACGACTCACCAACACAAAACAATTAACACGACTCCCCACACACAAAACAATAACACGCCCAAACCACACAAAAAATTTAACACGACCACCACACACTAACTTTTAAACGACCACCAAACAAATAACCACACAAATGACTCCCCACACGCTAAAAATAAACCCCCAACACTCACCACAAAAAATATCAACAACGACTCACCCACACAACAATCAACACACGACTCACCACCATAACATTCAACACAAACACTCACCACACACTAACAACACGCGACTCACCACCCAAAAAAAAGAAAAACACCACGACTCTCCACATACAAAAATCAACACACACTCACCACACGCTATCAACACACGACTCCCCCAAAAACACTAACAATCAACCCAGGGACTCACTCCCTAACAATCAACACACGACTCACCAACATTAACAATCAACACAGACACTCACCACACACTAACAATCAACACCACACTCACCACACACACAACAACGACTCACCACACAAACAATCACACAGATCACCACACCAACAATCAACACCGACTCACCACACACTAACAATAAACACAAACGACCCCCACACATAACAATCAACACAAACAAACCCACCACACAAACAATCAACATACACTCACCACACACTAACAATCAACACCGACTCACTACACACAAACCCAAAACACACACCACCACACACTAATAAACACAAGACTCACCCAACCAAAAAAATTTAACATACACGTTCACCACCACTTGAATAACACACACTCACACCACTAAAACAACAACAGACTCACGCAATAACAATAAACACACGACTAAACGACCCCAAGCTCAACACACACGGCTCAAAATACACTAACCAACACCACATACACCGGAAAAGTGCAGAGAATTTCACGGGACGCAGTTTCAGTCGACTTTTTAATTTTTACAAAAACTCAGTAAGGGGAAATGGGCCGAAGTTTTCAACTTCCCTTTCCTTCATACAAAAAGGGCATCCCTTTTTGGAAATTTTGAAAAAGTTTCACCTACTCTCGGACCCGGTCATAGGCCAGGCTTGGGGAGATTCCCAAACAAACTCCTGGATAGCTTCAAGAAAGACCTATGCAAGTTTCTCATGTCGGGTTTGATCACTGGGCTACACCAGCAGCTTGGTTGATCGGGTCACCACTGGGGATCCCAAACACCTCCGGATAGATTTCAGTAGGTGACCGTGCATTAACAATTTCACACCCCCACCCACCACACCCCTCAATTACACAACCGTCACCACACAGGGCTCATACACACTATCCCCACACAAAACCCAACCCCAGAAACCCACAACAGCCGGGAAAATTTCCCCCGGGGCCACACACAACTCCACAAACTTCTCATCAACTTACACCTTCTCGCTCCCATTTCTGTTCCCAACGAATTCAAAATCTTAAATGGTTTTTTCTCGAACGCAGCCTTCCAGTGGCAAACACAACACAGTAGAGGGTTAGTATTTGTTAAGCCCATTCGGCCATAAGAGAAAAAAAAAATTAAAATCAAGAAGGAAGACAAGGAGAACCACTTTTAGAATTGCGAAGAAAAACTACAGCAAATTCAATGAAAAAATTTATGATCAAGAAAATTACATTAATAAAGGGGCAGTTTTTAATAGTGACTTTTCATATTAAAACAGGGGTTTTTTCCGGGAAAAAAATTTACGCAACCTATTTTTCCATTTTTTTCAACTTTCGGGAAAAAAAATTCACGTGTAAGGCATCACCGCACTTCACGCTGCCAAACGAAGCCTCCCTCGTTTTTTTCATTCTTTTTTATCATTTAAATGCGAAAACATAAGATAATATATGCTGACCTAAAAAATAAGGGGCCCGGGTAACTACTTTTAAAATTTTAGGGTGAATTTAGATCGACAAAATGCACGAACGATTTTCGGGGGGTGATGGTAAACCGGAGTTTTTTGACTCTCAATCGCGGATTCTACCCCCAGCCGGGTAGGGTTTGTTTGCAATCGTACGTTACGTTTCGTGAGTCATGTTGTGCAGGTTGATGTACACCTCCAGCGAAGAGGGTGTGAAGAGCATTATAAACACACATAAAAACACTAGCCTTAAATGCAATATAAAGTATTAAAACAAAAAACCCCAATTTTTACGACACTCAGAACTTTTTTTGTAACAAAGGGTTTTTATTTTTACAAAAAATAAGGAAAATTAATTTAACTTTTAAATTTTTCCCGGGAAAGCACGTAATTTTTAGGGCCCTATATCCATGGTGTGGGGGGGAGAGTCAGAGTAACCACTTACAAAAGACAGCAACTAGGCTCAAAGGGAAAACCTAGTACATTTGCATATCATTTTTTAAAAAATTGTAATTTTACAGTCCTGCACAAAAAAAATTAAAACATTTCCTCAAAACTTGAAATACTATTTTTATTAAAAGTATCTCGCATAAACTAATAGTATACGTTTATGTACTACGTTGATAAACTGTTTATGATGTCTTATTACTTTTTTATTATTTAAACGTCTACATTACTGTTTAGTACCGTTTATTTACGTTTAGTACTACGTCATATTACTTTTTATGTTACTACGTTCTATTTTATTTTTTATGTACTACGTCTATTACTGTTTATGTACTAAGTTTATTACTTTTTTATGTACTAAGTCTTAACGTTTATGTATCTCTATTTACGTTTATGTACTACGTCTATATCAGTTTATGTACCGTCAATTCTTTCTAGTACAAGTCTATATACGTTTATGTACTACGTCTATATTATTTTTTACACCTCTAAATTTTATGACTCCTCTATATTGTTTATGTCACCTCTATATTTTTTAGACTACCTCAAATTTTGTTTATGTACTACCCTATATTGTTTTTGTCTACCCTATGATCCTCAAAAATTTACAAAAAAGAAATCCAAAGGAAGGAGCCCCATAGCGGGCCCTACGGACCATCTACGAAGTCCAATTTACACCCATCATGTTTTTGTTTAAAAAAAAACCCAATTTTTAGGGATTTATTCCGCTCATTTCCCCAAAATCTATAACCCAAACAATGCTTTCCATATCCCTTTCTACCCTTTTATATATTTCGAAAAGTTTCGAAGTTCATACCCGGGGCCCGGCCATGGGCCAGGTCGTCTGGGCTTTCCTGGTCAACCAGGCTGTTGCTGTTGGAGGCCCGCCCTTTTCCTACTACCATCACAACCTTGGTTATCTTTCACCTGGTGAAGATACTTGTCCGTTCCTCTTTAAGGTTTTACACTTGTTCCCGCCCGTGTTTCGATACTTCGGTAAAATGTTGAAAAGTCTGGGACTCCGGTTTGTATGGTGGTCCCTTTTGTCCCCCACCGCTTCCTGCTCCTCTGGGGTTTTTTTTGCACTTCCTCCCATAACTCCACCCAGTATGTTGTTTTGGCGTGTGCAGATTTTTGGGAAACCCGCCCTCAGACTTCCACTAGTATTATCTTTGTAGATAAGGGGGATAACCCACAGTTATAAATTAGAATTTATGTGCAACTTTTTGGGTTTTTATTGAGGAAAAGTTCGCCACACAGTGGCTTCTCAGTCCCTACAAAGTGGAAATAGGTCGTGCCCCAAAGGGGGTTTGGCAAGCAAAAATTCCCAAGATTAAGATCTTGGGATCTTTAAAACTTCAAAATGGTATACAATACCGACAGGTTGTAGGTAAGGACACATAGGCAACAGTTAGGCAACTTTATTCCGAAAAGTTTTGCCCCACGTAGGGTTCTTCAGTCGAATACAGAAATTGGCAGGAACAGCAAGTTTAAAAAAGATGTAATCAGTCCCTCACCCTTGAAGTCGTAGAAATTTTGGGGGTCATCCCTCAGCCTGGAAAGTTCTTCAGTTCCATAGCAGGAAATACCGAACTATTCAGATAGTTCCTGCTATGGAACTGAAAATTCTCCAGGGTTTAGGGACTGACACCCTCAAATTCTACTTTTAAGGGGGAGGACGTTCACGTTTTCAATCTCTACTGTTTTTCCCGCCTACTTCGTATTAGACTGAAAAAGCCTCTGGTAGGGGAAACCCTTTCGGAAAAAAGTTGCCTAACTGTTTTATGTGTCTTTCCTACCATCTTAAATTTCTTGGGTATTCTTTACTTGCCTAACCCCCGGGGCGACCACTTCCACTTTGGTTTAAAAGTGACACTACCTACGACTGCTGCACCTCCCTGCCTACGGTTTAAAAAAGCACTTCCTGCAGATATGCTGTATTCTTTTAAGGTTGATGGGGACCACATCACCAAGTGAGGGACGATTACCCCAAACTCCTCCTTTTTTCACCCTTTTTCCTTTGTATGGGCTGATGAAGCCACTGTGTGGGGAAACATTCCTCAATAAAGTCCCAAGGTGCACATATCAATCTTCAAAGTATCTCTCCCTCCCAAGAGCACAAGTTTACGACTTTAAAGGGCACCCAGTAATATAGGTGCTTTCTACTAATGGAGCCCTAAACGATCTTGTATTTTCTCCAGCTCTGAATTTCTCCCCGCTTTTCGGGGCCGTCAGCGCTGACAATTTCTAAATGAGGGAGCAAAGCGATTGAAGATTTTTCGCCATCAGCCTTATTTCCATTGTTTTGAAAGTTTCAATACCCACCCCTCATCTCCTGGCTGTCGTGATCTTTTTCTTGGTATGGTCTTCTAAATCAGTTTTTTTTTTTCCAACTGAACCCCTTGCGCAAGCCTGTTTTGGGTTTAAAATTTTTTACACGTCATTTACATCCCCTTTATTTTTTCCCGTTTTTAAATTTACACACCTCAGTTAAACCCCTCCTAATTCACCCTTTCGGGGCGGCGATCGTGCTCCTTCTTCCGATCTACATGGGAACAACTTTGTCATCTACTCTCCGTTTTCCCGAGAAATTAAAAATCCATTTTGTAACACAGTGCCAAACTGTGCAGAATAAAACTAAATAGGGCCCAACCACGATAAAAGCTGAATATAACCTGAGGACTTCTTATTTTATTTCTCTTGATATGAAAACCAAGAACTATTCGCTTTATTGCGAGCCCCCTTATCCTGTTGTGTTGGGTTTAATTACGTCACCAACCCCCAAAAACGTTTTTCCCCCCATTCAGATTATGATCACACTATTTAGTTTTCAAGGTTAGACTGCTTACTTTTTCAAAAACTTAAACTGCATTTGTTTCACATTAAAAAGCATTTGCCCCTTCTTCGACCCTGCAATAAAATATTCAGATATTCCTGAGGTTTCTTCTTTACCAAAAAATTTAAACCGACGGCCCAATTCGTATCACGGCAAACTTTTCTATATTTATACCCGTTCTTTTCTTTATTTCATCAATCTTTCCTAAAAAAGAAAATGAAAATTGTCGTTTTTTAACATTGGTCCACCGGGAAAATTTTGTTTATACAGCTTGGAGTTTTTCGTTGCCCCAAAGCACGGACTCTCAAAAAATTCTGGGATCGCCGCAAAGGGCGATATGGTGTTGTATTTTAGGCCTGTCTTGTCGGCCATAAATTGGGAAACAAACCTTAGGAACAGACTTTTCAATATGGGAACCTCCGATTTCACCTGTTCCTTTTAATTTTTTTTTAATTCGTTTGAAAAGTAAATATATCTGTTCGCTTTTCCCCTCATTTCTTTTAAACGTATTTTGTGGGCTATAGCACCGGATTCACTTTTCAAAGAATTAACCAGCCGTGTCAACTACTTTGCATTTGCTTGTCTCACTGCATCTAAGACCAGCATAATATCAAGCAATTGCGAAGGCGGGGCGACCTGCTTAAACTTATCTATACCGGGTTATACAATTGTTTAAAATTCCACGGATAGGGGAATTTTTGTAAGACACTTTCAGAGATTTTGATAATTGGGGCAACAGCACTACGCTCTAAATTTTTTTTTTAAAATGCTGTCGTGCCACTAGTGGTTTTTAAGGGGTTTTGGGGTTTTAATGTGTTTAGGCTCCTACTCCCCAGAATATTTAAAATATTCACGGGAAGAAAAACACTAACACAGGGAGTTAGAAGGGCTTTTAACCCCGAATTTTGGGTATGAGAAAAAAGTATTCAGGTTCTCCAGTTTCATTTGTGAATTTTTTTTTCCTTTTTTCTTTCCTGGGGCCCTTTTAAAGTTCTTCAGCCACGGAAAGTTCGTAATTCTCCCTCTCACCTTTGGGGGGCGTCTTTTTTTTAATTGTCTTCTCCTTCTTTTTCAAGAGCTACTTCTACTTCCAAGCCTTATTTTTTAAATACCGGTTCAAATCCAGCAATCATATTTTCTTTCCCAATTTACCGAGGCAGGATTTTTTTGCTCCCCTTAAAGTTTTTTGTTACTGAAAACTGAAATTTTTCGAATAATCTTATTTGGGGAATGGTTATTTCGCGCTGAAGACCCATATGATTGGAGGTTTGAACCCCGGTTAGGTTGTGATCTGAACTAGTAGTTTAGACAAAGCTGTCCCCCTACCAACCCATTGTTTGGAGATAAGAAAAAGGGGATTTCCCAGTCTGGGCGGTTCAGCTATTTGTGGTTTAAGGGAAATTTATTTGTACACTGTTCATCTACATGTTCCTGGGGTTTTTCCTTTACAGTCTGTGCAAAATACTTTCACTTCAAACGTCGTAAAAAGAAATCATCAAACAAGAAATATTTGGGGGTGGGTGTGAAAGGGTTTCAAAACAGTAATCGATTTCAATAGTTGGTCTTTTAACTGCTGGGGGGTTGTATCTGGCGGTTTATAAACTGGGACAATAACCAGATTCCGATTTTCAATTTTTACTAGTTAATATTTCCATCCCAACCAATGTGTAGGCAGCACCGCAACGAAAATGATAGGATGGATAATGATAACTTTCAAACGAGAGATGCCAAGCCCATGATGATCCTTTTCAAATCACTTGTTCTCTCTGGGCTGGAATACTGCTGTACATTAACATCTCCATTCAAAAGCAGGTGAAATCGCAGATCTAGTGAGTGTACAGAGATCCTTTACTGCACGTGTAAGTTCTGTCAAGCATCTTAACTACTGGGAACGCTTGGAAGCACTTGACTTGTACTCGTTGGAATGCAGGAGGGAGAGATATATCATAATCTACACTTGGAAAATCTTGGAAGGAATGGTCCCAAATCTGCACACAGAAATCACTCCCTACGAAAGTAAAAGACTGGGCAGGCGATGCAAAATGCCCCCAATAAAAAAGTAGGGGCGCCATTGGTTTCACTAAGGGAAAACACCATAAGTGTCCGGGGCCCAAAACTGTTTAACAGCCTCCCATCAAGCATTAGGGGAATTGCCAATAAACCCCTGGCTGCCTTCAAGAGAGAGCTGGACAGATACCTAAAGTCAGTGCCGGATCAGCCGGGCTGTGGCTCGTACGTTGGACTGCGTGCGGCAGTAACAGCCTAGTTGATCAGGCCCTGATCCATCGGGAGGCCTGGTCATGGACCGGGCCCGCGGGGGCGTTGATCCCCGGAATAAAACCCCCAGGTAACCTCCAGGTAACCCCACCCGCCATTGTTAACATACCACCATAGCTACCAACATCATCTCCACCAAACATCACAGCTGACTGTCGTCCAACAGGGCCAGCTCAACCTCTACCTCTTCCTGTGTTGGAGCGCAGGATAATTAAGTTGGCAGGGATAGGGTGGGTGGAATGGATGGTGAGGCCGAGGTAGATGGGAATGGGGCGGGTGGGGCTCCAGTAGGTGGGGATTGGGTTCGTGGGACTTGGGAAGGTAGGGTGGTTGGAGAGGCGGATCGTTACAGCATCATTGGCTAGTTGGGGGATGAAAAGAACCGAACACCACACGTTGCTCTAGTATAAATTTTATACTGCCTTTGAAAGGGCATAAAATGGTAGTCTGGCCCCGTACACGAAAGGGCCCGGGCCGAGAGTGCATGCTGATGGAGGGACGCTAGATGTTCCTGTTACCTGAAGGATACATGAAGATTCTTTAACTCCCCCTCCTTACCCGTGGCCCGGTCCTGACCATCCAGGCTTCTGGTGCTAGACGCACGCCCTCCACAATCCGGCTCACCAGTTCCCTTTTGAAGACAGGGGTATGTTGGTATTACCCTTATGTATGATAAAAGGGTACTGAAAAGACACTTTGCCTCTTCAAGCAGATATAAATCAAGTTTTCCAGTGGGTCTTAGACAAGATGATGGTCAATGAGGACACGTTTCAGTTCTTTCGTTATTGAAACATGGAAGAAATAAATATGGAAACGGAGTACAAAAACAAATTCGAATCATTCAATAGAGCGAAAGCTACATATGAGAGGACTTAGGAGTGACAGTCTCAGAGGAATTCGTATTTAAGGATCACAAGAGCACAAGGAAAAGACAGGCTAGATACCCAGAACGTTCAAAGAGATGCTAAGT
>NC_069481.1:148174-182831 GCF_026875155.1 Cherax quadricarinatus
GATACCCCGTGAGTAAAACCCCAATAGCTGCCGTTTTTTCCTGGGAGGCAGTCTCTCCTGTCTGATTTCAATAGCTGAAACTGGTATAAGTACCGACACAATTAAAATATAAAAACACATGCAATATGTGATCCTTTGACAACGTTTCGCCCACGCAGTGGGCTTTATCAAGTCACAAACAGATCTACCTGGGTGGAAGGTACGTATTCATAGGATGAAGTCAGGTTGAGAATGCTGGGTGAGGTGGAGAATGCTCCATGTGACAATCTACCGAGTAGGGTATTAGTCTAATACCTTGGGTAGCTTGGAAGAGATTGGATAAGTATATGAGTAGATATTCTGCAGTGTTCTTCTATTCTTATGTTAAGTGGGACAGCGATGAAGAAGTTTCTTGGCAAGAGGTTCAGCTGTGTTATAGAAGCCGTTGTCCTGGTTGAAGTTGTTGGATATAGAGGTAAGTGATTCAAGGATTCTTCTCTAATTATGTATTCTACACTGGCTGGCAGCTCTTTCCTCGCTTCCAGGTCGGTGTAACAGCATCTCTAAAGATTTTGAAGATTGAGACACTTATGCAACATATGAGAATCTTTACTGAAGAAACGTTTCGCCACACAGTGGCTTCATCAGTCCAATACAAATCAGAAGGGTGTAAGAAGAAGAGTAGTTTGAAGTAATCAGTCGTTTTTTTTAGACCATTTATCACATCTCAGAAGGCTTTTTTTTACATCTATCATTTTTCAAGGGGACGGGTTACCAACACAACTCCCATTTACATACTACCACAACACACCTACCATATACATCACTTCCAAACACACACAACTACCATATACATCACTACCACACACACAACTACCATATACATCACTTCCACACACACACAACTACCATATACATCACTACCACACATACAAACTCCATATACATCACTACCACACACACACAACTACCATATGCATCACTCCCACACACACACAGCTACCATATACATCACTACCACACACACACAACTACCATAAAATTTCACAAACCACCACAACACAACTACCATATACATCACTTCCACACACACAACTACCATATACATCACTACCACACAACACAAAAACCTATACATCACTTCCACACACACAACTACCATATACATCACTACCACACACACACAACTACCATATGCATCACTACCACACACACCCCAGCTACCATATACATCACTACCACACACACACAACTACCATATAAAATCACTACCACACACAACAACTACCATATACATCACTACCAAAACACACACAACTCCATATACATCACTACCACACCCACACAACTACCATAACTCACTACCACAACAAAAAACTACCATATACATCACTACCACACACACACAACTCCATATCATCACTACCACACACACACACAACTCCCAAATATACATCACTACCACACACAACAACTACCATATACATCACTACCACACACACACAGCTACCATATACATCCTACCACACACACAACTACCATTACATCACTACCACACACACACAAACTCCATATATCATCACTACCACACACACACAATTTACCATATACATCATACCACACACACACAAACTACCATATAAATCACTACCACACACACACTACCATATACATCACTACCACACACACACAACTACCATTACATCACTACCACACACACAACTACCACACACACACAACTACCATATACATCACTACCACACACACTACCATATACATCACTACCACACACACCTACCATATACATCACTACCACACACACAACTACCATATACATCACTACCACACACACAACTACCATATACATCACTACCACACAAGTAGTCGATTTTTCCACTGGGGGAGGAACTTCCGGTTGGGCCTTTCCCTGGGCGAGGAACTTCCGGTTGGGCCTTCCACAGAGCGAGGAACTTCCGGTTTGGGCCTTCCACAGAGCGAGGAACTTCCGGTTGGGCCTTCCACTGAGCGAGGTATCCGGTCTAGGACCAGCAGCTGGAGGGTCACCTTTTCACACCTAGGTGTTACTTCCGGTTTTGACCTTGACCTCGCCCTCGAGACTACCTCACCCTTGACCCCCCCAACCAGTACCCCCGCCCCACGACCCCCCCTTCGCGACCCCCGCCCCGCGCGCCCGCCGCGCGCCCGCCCGCGCGCCCCGCCCGCCCCGCGCCCGCCCGGCCCTTCGCGGCCCCCCCCGCGCCTTCGCTGCGCCTTCTGCAGGTCGCCGGATCGCCCGGCGCCTCGAATTTTTTTCCGATTTTTTTCGTTTTTTTTTTGAATTTCATTTTCTTTGTCCCCATCTCCTCGGATCAAGGTTTTTGGTTCCCCCCTATGGGGTTTTTCGAAATTCTCCATCTCCTGATCAAAATTTTTTGGTCCCCCTCCTTTCACCCCCACCCCCAAAAAATTTTCTCAAAATCAATTCCCCATCTCCTTGGGATCAAGTTTTTTTGGGTACCCCTCCTTTCACCCAAATTTCTCGACAATACTGACTCCATTCCTGGTTTCCCCCCTATGGGGTTTTTCAAAAATTCTCCATCTCCTGGATCAAATTTTTGGATTACCCCTCCCACTTTCACCCAATCCCAAAATTTCTCGATATTAAAAATTTTTTGTTTTCCCCCTATGGGGGTTTTCAAAATTTTCTCATCTCCTCAGGATCAAATTTTTAAGGTTCCCCCTCCCACTTTCACCCCCCCCAATCCCAAAAATTTCTCGATAATACAAGTTTTTGGATTTCCCCCCCCTATGGGGTTTTGAATTTTTAGATCACCTGGATCAAATTTGATACCCTCCCCTTTCACCCACCCCCCAACCTCAATTTTCTCGATAATACCAAGTTTTTGAATTCCCCTATGGGGTTTTCGAAATTCTCCATCTCCTTGGATCAAGGTTTTTTGGATTGCCCCTCCTTCCACCCCCACCCCCAAAAAATTTCTCAATATTACCAAGTTTTTGCATTCCCCCCTCTGGGTTTTTTTTCGAAATTCTCCATCTCCTCGGATCAAATTTTTGAGGTTCCCCCTCTCACTTTCACCCCCATCCCAAAATTTCTCAATATTACCAAGTTTTTGGATTCCCCCCTATGGGGGTTTCGAAATTCTCCATCTCCTCGGATCAAGTTTTTTGGATTCCCCCCTATGGGGGTTTTCGAAATTCTTATGATCTCCTCGGATCCCCCCATCCCACTTTCACCCCCACCCCAAAATTTCTCGATATTACCAAGTTTTTGGATTCCCCCCTATGGGGGTTTCGAAAGTCTCCATCTCCTCGGATCAAGTTTTTTGGATTCCCCCCTATGGGGTTTTCGAAATTCCTCGGATCAAGTTTTTGGAATCCCCCCTCTGGGTATAAGCATTCAAATGAACTCCTCCTATGGGGGCATGCTTACTACAGGTCTAATGAAGGGTGTTTACTCGGCGGTCAGTGACGTCACGTGTTGACCCAGCACACAGGTTGAATCTTGTATACCCTTTTAATTAATAAGGGGACATAGCAGTGACGTCACGCGCACACAGGCTGAATCTTTGTCGATCCTTTTAGTTCATTCAAGTTAATAAGGGGATATAGTACCTACATCATAGGGAAAACATTTTCATCATCAGAAAGACACATTTTTTTCGTTAATACCCACAATTTCTTTACAACACAAGTCTAGACATTTTTTAACTATTTCATCTCAGGTCACTCCCCACGAAGTAACCTCCCAAACCCTCACACTCCAACCATCACCTCACAATTTTCACTCATAACCCCAATTTTTCTCGTTTTAACCCTTTTAGTTCATTAAAGTTAATAAGGGGACACATGCATCAAAAAAATCACCAAAATCGCTTACACCCACTTTTCGTTAAATTCACTACTCACAATTTTACATATTACGAAGTTAAATACGCACTTTTACTTTGAACATCTTCAAAACACTCATAAATCATTTGAATACTCACAAAAACATCATTCGAACACCCCCAAAATCACCTCTGAATACTCCCAGAACACCTTCATAAGTACTCTTGCACATCATTTGAACACCTTATAAGTACTCTCTTAATCATTTGTACACCTTCAAAAAACCCCTTTGAATACTCACATATACACCCTTGACACCTTCAAAACACCTTTGATTAATTTCAAAACACCTTTGAAACACCTTCAAAACACCCTTGATCACCTTCAAACCCCCTTGAAACACTCTCAAAAACAACATTTGAACACACTCAAAACACCTTTAAAACTTTTCCCAAAACCCCACTATTTGAGTACTCCCAAATAAGATTTGACATCTCTAATTTATCTCACTTACACATTTCTTTAAAAATTACAACTCACCCCCTAAAGTCTCCAGACCTAGGCATTTTCTCGTTTTTCCCCTTTTAGTTCATTAAAGTTATTAAGGGGACACAATACATCAGAAAAAAGTCACAAAAACTAACTAAAAACACTTTACTTTGAACACCCCCAAAGTACTCTCATAATCATTTGAATACTCACATAAACACCATTGAACACCTTCAAAACACCTTTGAATATCTTTTTAAAATAATTTCATCACAACCCACTTATATCATCTTTTTTCGGTAACTCTAATTCGACTACATTTACCCTCATCAATTACCAACAAATTTTACACTTTTTTAACTAATGTCATCACTGTAACCAAGATTTTCACAAAAAAAAAAACTCTATGACACCTAACACACACGCACACACACACCCCACAACACCCACAATTTTTCTCGTTTTAACCCTTTTAGTTCATTAAAGTTAATAAGGGGACACACTACATCAGAAAAAGTCCCAACAACAACCCACTTATAACATCTTTTTTCGGTATCTCTAGTTCGACAACAACACCCACACCCCACAAACACCCACGACATTTTCCAAAAACACTATTTGAGTACTCCCAATTACACCACTGATTACTACTAAAACACCATGAATTAAATTTCAAAAACACCCTTCAACACTTCAAACCCCCTTTTGAACACCTTCAAAACACTCTTGAACACTTTTCAAAAACACCTTTGAACATTTCCAATCAACACTGAAACACTTCCAAAAAAAACACAATTTGAGTACTCCCAATTACACCACTGAATACTACTAAAACACCGCTGAATTCAATCAAAACACCCTTCAACACCTTCAAAACACCTTTGAACACCTTCAAAACACCTTTGACACCTTCAAAAACACCTTTGAACATTTCCAATCAACACTGAAACACTTCCAAAAAAAACACAATTTGAGTACTCCCAATTACACCACTGAATACTACTAAAACACCGCTGAATTCAATCAAAACACCCTTCAACACCTTCAAAACACCTTTGAACACCTTTGAACACCTTCAAAAAAAACAACATTTGAACACACTCAAAACACCTTTGAACACCTTTGAACATTTCCAAACAACACTGAAACACTTCCAAAAAACACCATTTGGTACCCCCAAAATTTTACACCATGAATACTAAAACACCACTGAATACACTCAAAACACCAAAATCACCATAAACTAAGATCAAACCCCATCCCACAACCCCCACAACCACAACACCCACATTTTTTTTTCGTTTTATTAATTTCATCAGAAAGTCACAACACCCACACCCCATTTTTTTCTCGTTTTAACCCTTTTAGTTCATTAAAGTTAATAAGGGGCCACACTACATCAAAAAAAGTCCCAACAAAAACCCCAATTATAACATTTTTTTTCGGTATCTCTAGTTCGACAACAACCCCCAAACAACACCCAAACCCCACAACACCCATGAACATTTCCAAAACACTATTTGAGTACTCCCAATTACACCACTGATTACTACTAAAAACACCGTGAATTCAATCAAAACCCCCTTTCAACACCTTCAAACACCCTTGAACACCTTCAAAACACTCTTGAACACTTTTCAAAAACACCTTTGAACATTTCCAATCAACACTGAAACACTTCCAAAAAACACAATTTGAGTACTCCCAATTACACCACTGAATACTACTAAAACACCGCTGAATTCAATCAAAACACCCTTCAACACCTTAAAAACCCCACCTTGAACACACTCAAAACACCCTTCAACACCTTCAAAACCCCTTTGAACACTTCAAAACACCTTTGAACACATTCAAAACACTCTCATAATCATTTAAACCCACACTCAAAACACCTTTGAATAACCTCAAAACACCTTCGAACACCTTCAAAACACCCTTGAACACCCTTGATCACCTTCAAAAAAAACAACATTTGAACACACTCAAAAACACCTTTGAACACCTTTGAACATTTCCAAACAACACTGAAACACTTCCAAAAACACCATTTGAGTACTCCCAAATACACCACTGAATACTAAAACACCACTGAATACACTCAAAACACCACCAAAATCACCATAAACTAAGATCAACACCACATCCCACACACCACAAACCCACAACACCCACAATTTTTTCTCGTTTTATCAAATTTTCATCAGAAAGTCACAACACCCACACCCCCCATTTTTTTCTCGTTTTAACCCTTTTAGTTCATTAAAGTTAATAAGGGGCCACACTACATCAGAAAAAGTCACAAAAACAACCCACTTATAACGTCTTTTCGGTATCTCTAGTTGACAAACAACACCCACATCCCACATCCCCCACATCCCACATCCCCCAACCCCACACCAGCACACACACACACATCCCTAACCTAGCCTAACCTAACCTAACTTACCCTAACCTAACCTAACCTAACCTAACCTAACCTAACCAAAACCTAACTTATCCTAACCTAGCCTAACCTAACCTAACCTTACCTAATTATCCTAACCTAACCTAACCTACCCTAACCTAACCTAACTTAACCTAAACCTAACCTACCGAACCTACCCTAACCTAACCTTACCTAACCTAACCTAGCCTAACCTAACCTAACCTAACTTAACCTAACCCAACCTAACTAACCTACCTAGCCAAACCCTAACTTAACCTAACCTAAACCTACCCTAACCAAACCCTAACCAAACCCTATCTTAACCTTACCTAACCTAACCTACCCGAACCTTTTCCTAACCTAACCTAAAATATAATTGGAACATTCCAAATACATTAGAGTACTCCAGAATTACTTTGAACGACTCCATTTTTGGATTTTTCCCAAATTAGTTTTGAAAACTTTATCGTAAAATCGAACATTATTTTTCTTGTTGGAAAACAAAATCAATGGTAGAAATATTTACTCGATTTCCGAATAGAAGCATGTCCTCGCTCTGAGAGACTCATTGTGGGTCACCCCAACACATGGTGTAATGCGCTTCACACCCAAGGTAGAACATAACACCTGCGTCAACTCAGGGACAGACAGGCGCCATGTAATGCGGGTTTAACATCCAAGGTAGAAATCATCTCTTTCCGGGACCAATGTCTATCCAAACCCTAACCTAACCTAACCTAATTCCTAACCAAACCCTAACCTCACCTAACCGAACCTAACCTAACTCCATCAATCACCTCTATCCTAACCTAACCTAACCTAACCCAACCTAACTCCATCAAACACCTCTATCCTAACCAAACCCTAACCTATCCTAACCTAACCTAACTCCATCAAACCCCTCGAATACTACCTAACTTAACCAAACCTAACCTTACCTAACCTTACCAAAACCTAACCTAACCAAACCCTAACCATCCTAACCTGTCCCACCTAACCTAACCTAACCTATCCTAACCTAACCTAACCTAACCTAACCTAACTTATCCTAAGCTAACCTAACCTAACTTATCCTAACCTAACCTATCCTAACCTAACCTAAACTGACTAACTTTGAACCAACTCTGAACACCACTGATTTTTCAAAAAAAGGCTCTGCACATCATTTGAACACCTTCAAAAAAAACACCATCAAACACCCCCGGGAATATCCCAAAAAAAACACTACTGATTACTACCAAATCACCACTGAATACTACCAATCACCGTCAAAATCACCAGAAACAAAGTTTAAACATCACATCTAACATCCTTTTTATAGAAATCCCCTCAAATCACTATAACCAAGAACTCCCTCCCCATTTGGCGCATAAAAAAAAGCATGAACACAAACCTAATACGCAAACACTTAGTACATGATCACCATCAACTGAAAACATATCTTATACACACACATAATATAAGAAAATCACCAACTACAATCACCATGTTCACTTACCTCAAAATCACTAATATCACAGAAAACAATCATTTTTATAAACATTTCACACACACACACACACACAAAAAAAAAATCATATTTGACAATATCTAAGCGCACTCACCTCACTACCCCCAAACACACGATGTCTCACCTACAGGCCCGACGAGCTCCCTCCAGTGACGTCACACTCCCATTGTGTTACTTGGTGGTTGGTAACATCACACCTAACCCCCCTTGTTTCAACCTGTTGTACCCTACATTATCTAAGAACACTATATCCAAGGGCGATTACCAGATTTTATGATCCCAACACCAAGATCACAGAAAACACACATTTTATAATTATTTTACACAAAAATCACGGGTCACCAATTCCATATCATGTTTACCGTCATCTATCAACACTAATCACCAAGATCACCAAAAAATCTAAGATCATGCATCTCAAAACTACTATGATCACTGAAAACACTTATTTTTAAACATTCGCACAAAAATAAGACATACACAAAAATACCACAACACTTCCACCAACATCTATAACATAACATGAGCACTATAACATATCACTATCACAAAAAAAATAATACACAAACACCCACATATTATACATTTTCAATTGGAAATTTAAGACATGAGACATACACACCAAATCTAAGACATTCACCTCCAACTAAGACATACACATCACCCCTAAAACTTCCTTCCTTATTCATTCCGTATATCTCCTAGAGCTGTTTTAACCCCGACGGTTCCATCACGACGTAGGAGCCAGAGGAACCATCACCACTCCAACACCACCTACTACACTCTGGCTCCTACGTCGTGGTGGATCCGTCGGGGTTAAAACAGCTCTAGGAGATATGCGGAATGAATAAGGAAGGAAGTTTTAAGGGTGATGTGTATGTCTTAGTTGGAGGTGAATGTCTTAGATTTGGTGTGTATGTCTCATGTCTTAAATTTCCAATTGAAATGTATAATATGTGGGTGTTTGTGTATTATTTTTTTTGTGATAGTGATATGTTATAGTGCTCATGTTATGTTATAGATGTTGGTGGAAGTGTTGTGGTATTTTTGTGTATGTCTTATTTTTGTGCGAATGTTTAAAAATAAGTGTTTTCAGTGATCATAGTAGTTTTGAGATGCATGATCTTAGATTTTTTGGTGATCTTGGTGATTAGTGTTGATAGATGACGGTAAACATGATATGGAATTGGTGATCGTGATTTTTGTGTGAATAATTATAAAAATGTGTGTTTTCTGTGATCTTGGTGTTGGGGATCATAAAATCTGGTAATCGTCTTGGATATAGTGTTCTTAGATAATGTAGGGTACAACAGGTTGAAAAACAAGGGGGGGGGTTAGGTGGGGATGTTACCAACCACCAAGTAACACAATGGGAGTGTGGGCGTCACTGGAGGTGAGCTCGTCGGTCCTGTGAGGTGAGACATCGTGTGTTGGTGGTAGTGAGGTGAGTGCGCTTTATTTAAAAATTATTTTTTTTTTGGGGGGGTGTAAACCGTTTTTAAAATTGAAATTGTTTTCGGGGATATGAGGTAAATTTTGAGGTAATGAACCCTTGGGTGATTTTAAATTGGTTGAAATTTTCTTATTTTTTTTTTTTGTGTGTGTTTTTAAAAAAATTTTTTTCAAAGGTTGATGGGGGGATATTGTACTTTTAAGGGGTTTGGTTTATTAGGTTTGTTTGTTTCATGCTTTTTTTTATGCGCCAAATGGGGAGGGAGTTCTTGGTTATAGTGATTTGAGGGGATTTCTATAAAAAGGATGTTAGATGGTGATGTTAAACTTAGTTTCTGGTGATTTTGACGGTGATTGGTAGTATTCAGTGGTGATTTGGTAGTAATCAGTAGTGTTTTTTTTGGGAGTATTCGGAGGTGTTTGATGGTGTTTTTTTTTGAAGGTGTTCAAATGATGTGCAGAGCATTTTTTGAAGAAGATCAGTGGTGTTCAGAGTTGGTTCAAAGTTAGTCAGTGTTTAGGTTAGGTTAGGATAGGTTAGGTTAGGATAAGTTAGGTTAGGTTATGCTTAGGATAAGTTAGGTTAGGTTAGGTTAGGTTAGGTTAGGATAGGTTAGGTTAGGTTAGGTTGGGACAGGTTAGGATAGGTTAGGTTAGGTTAGGTTAGGTTAGGTTAGGTTAGGTAAGGTTAGGTTAGGTTAAGTTAGGTAGTATTCGAGGTGTTTGATGGAGTTAGGTTAGGTTAGGGATAGGTTAGGTTTTGGTTAGGATAGAGGTGTTTGATGGAGTTAGGTTGGGTTAGGTTAGGTTAGGTTAGGTTAGGATAGAGGTGATTGATGGAGTTAGGTTAGGTTCGGTTAGGTGAGGTTAGGTTAGGTTAGGAATTAGGTTAGGTTAGGTTAGGTTAGGATAGACAGTTGGTCTGGAAAGAGATGATTTTCTACCTTGGATGTTACCCGCATTACATGGCGCCTGTCTGTCCTGAGTTGACGCAGGTGTTATGTTCTACCTTGGGTGTGAAGCGCATTACACCATGTGTTGGGGTGACCCACAATGAGTCTCTCAGAGCGAGGACAGTGCTTCTATTCGGAAATCGAGTAAATATTTCTACCATTGAGTGTGTTTTACCAACAAGAAAAATAATGTTCGATTTTACGATAAAGTTTTCAAAACTAATTTGGAAATATCCAAAAATGGAGTCGTTCAAAGTAATTCTGGAGTACTCTAATGTATTTTGGAAGTGTTCCAATATATTTTAGGTTAGGTTAGGATAGGTTCGGCTAGGTTAGGTTAGGTAAGGTTAAGATAGGTTAGGTTAGGTTAGGTTAGGGTAGGTTTTAGGTTAGGTTAGGTTAAGTTAGGTTAGGCTAGGTTAGGTTAGGTTAGGTTGGGTTAGGTTAAGTTAGGTTAGGTTAGGGGGTTAGGCTAGGTTAGGTTAGGTAAGGTTAGGTTAGGTAGGTTCGGTTAGGTTAGGTTAGGTTAAGTTAGGTTTTGGTTAGGCTAGGTTAGGGTTAGGTTAGGATAATTTAGGTAAGGTTAGGTTAGGTTAGGTAGGTTAGGATAAGTTAGGTTTAGGTTTGTTAGGGTTAGGTTAGGTTAGGTTAGGTTAGGTAAATTAGGGTTTGGTTGGTTAGGCTAGGTTAGGGATGTGTGTGTGTGTGTCTGTGTGTGTGTGTGGGGGATGTGGGATTGTGGGTGATGTGGGATGTGGGTGTTTGTTTTCGAATAGAGATACCGAAAAAGACGTTATAAGGGGGGTTGTTTTTGTGGGCTTTTTTGATGTAGTGTGGCCCCTTATTAACTTTAATGAACTAAAGGGTTAAAACGAGAAAAAAAAATGGGGGGGTGTGGGTGTTGTGGGCTTTCTGATGAAATTAGATAAAACGAGAAAAAATTGTGGGTGTTGTGGGTTGTGGGTGTTGTGGGATGTGGGTGTTGATCTTAGTTTATGGTGATTTTGGTGGTGTTTTGAGTGTATTCAGTGGTGTTTTAGTATTCAGTGGGTATTGGGGTACTCAAATGGGGTGTTTTTGGAAGTGTTTCAGTGTTGTTTGGAAATGTTCAAAGGTGTTCAAAGGTGTTTTGAGTGTGTTCAAATGTTGTTTTTTTTGAAGGTGATCAAGGGTGTTCAAGGGTGTTTTGAAGGTGTTCGAAGGTGTTTTGAGGTTATTCAAAGGTGTTTTGAGTGTGTTCAAATGTTTTTGAGGTGTTTTGAATGTGTTCAAAGGTGTTTTGAAGGTGTTCAAAGGTGTTTTGAAGGTGTTGAAGGGTGTTTTGAGTGTGTTCAAGGGTGTTTGAAGGTGTTGAAGGGTGTTTTGATTGAATTCAGCGGTGTTTTAGTAGTATTCAGTGGTGTAATTGGGAGTACTCAAATGGTGTTTTTGGAAGTGTTTCAGTGTTGATTGGAAATGTTCAAAGGTGTTTTTGAAAAGTGTTCAAGAGTGTTTTGAAGGTGTTCAAGGGTGTTTGAAGGTGTTGAAGGGTGTTTTGATTGAATTCAGCGGTGTTTTAGTAGTAATCAGTG
Organism: Cherax quadricarinatus; assembly: GCF_026875155.1. Lineage (NCBI taxonomy): Eukaryota > Metazoa > Arthropoda > Malacostraca > Decapoda > Parastacidae > Cherax > Cherax quadricarinatus. The sequence continues at coordinate 160,406 of NC_069481.1, forward strand.
GTTTTAATTGGGAGTACTCAAATAGTGTTTTGGAAATGTTCATGGGTGTTGTGGGATGTGGGTGTTGTGGGTGTTGTTGTCGAACTAGAGATACCGAAAAAAAATGTTATAAGTGGGTTGTTGTTGGGACTTTTTCTGATGTAGTGTGTCCCCTTATTAACTTTAATGAACTAAAAGGGTTAAAACGAGAAAAAAATGGGGGTGTGGGTGTTGTGACTTTCTGATGAAATTAGATAAAACGAGAAAAAAAATGTGGGTGTTGTGGGTTGTGGGTGTTGTGGGATGTGGGTGTTGATCTTAGTTTATGGTGATTTTGGTTTGGTGTTTTGAGTGTATTCAGTGGTGTTTTTTGTATTCAGTGGTGTATTTGGGGAGTCTCAAATGGTGTTTTTGGAGTGTTTCAGTGTTGTTTGGAAATGTTAAAGGTGTTCAAAGGTGTTTTGAGTGTGTTCAAATGTTGTTTTTTTGAAGGTGTTCAAAGGTGTTCAAAGGTGTTTTGAAGGTGTTCAAAGGTGTTTTGAAGGTGTTGAAGGGTGTTTTGATTGAAAATTCAGCGGTGTTTTAGTAGTATTCAGTGGTGTAATTGGGAGTCTCAAATTGTGTTTTTTGGAAATGTTTCAGTGTTGATTGGAAATGTTTTAAAGGTGTTTTTGAAAAGTGTTCAAGAGTGTTTTGAAGGTGTTCAAGGGTGTTTTGAAGGTGTTCAAGGGTGTTTTTGATTGAATTCGTGGTGTTTAGTAGTAATCAGTGGTGTAATTGGGAGTACTCAAATAGTGTTTTGGAAATGTTTTGTGGGTGTTGTGGGATGTGGGTGTTGTTGTCGAACTAGAGATACCGAAAAAAGATGTTATAAGTGGGTTGTTGTTGGGACTTTTTCTGATGTAGTGTGTCCCCTTATTAACTTTAATGAACTAAAAGGGTTAAAACGAGAAAAATTGTGGGTGTTGTGGGGTGTGTGTGCGTGTGTGTTAGGTGTCATAGAGTTTTTTTTTTTTTGTGAAAATCTTGGTTACAGTGATGACATTAGTTAAAACGTGTAAAATTTGTTGGTAATTGATGAGGGTAGTGTAGTCGAATTAGAGTTACCGAAAAAAGATGATATAAGTGGGGTTGTGATGAATTAGTTTTAAAACGATATTCAAAGGTTTTTTTGAAGGTGTTCAAGGGTGTTTATGTGAGTATTCAAATGATTATGAGAGTTTTTGGGGGTGTTCAAAGTAAAGTGTTTGAGTTAGTTTTTGTGACTTTTTTCTGATGTATTGTGTCCCCTTAATAACTTTAATGAACTAAAAGGGTAAAAACGAGAAAATGCCTAGTCTGGAGACTGAGGGGATGAGTTGTAATTTAATGAAATGTGTAAGTGCAGATAAATAGAGATGTCAAATCTTATTTGGGAGTACTCAAATAGTGTTTTGGAAATGTTCAAAGGTGTTTTGAGTGTGTTCAAATGTTGTTTTTGAGAGTGTTCAAGGGTGTTTTGAAGGTGATCAAGGGTGTTTTGAAGGTGTTCAAAGGTGTTTTGAGGTTATTCAAAGGTGTTTTGAAAGGTGTTCAAGGGTGTTTATGTGAGTATTTTAAAGGTGTTTTTTGAAGGTGTACCCAAATGATTAAGAGAGTACTTATGAAGGTGTTCAAATGATGTGCAAGAGTACTTATGAAGGTGTTCTGGGAGTATTCAGAGGTGATTTTGGGGGTGTTCGAATGATGTTTTTGTGAGTATTCAAATGATTTATGAGTGTTTTGAAGATGTTCAAAGTAAAAGTGCGTATTTAACTTCGTAATATGTAAAATTGTGAGTAGTGAATTTAACGAAAGTGGATGTAAGCGATGTGGTGACTTTCTGATGCATGTGTCCCCTTATTAACTTTTAAAGAACTAAAAGGGTTTAAAACGAGAAAAATTGGGGTTATGAGTGAAAATTGTGAGGTGATGGTTGGAGTGTGAGGGTTTGGGAGGTTACTTCGTGGGGAGTGACCTGAGATGAAATAGTTAAAAAATGTCTAGACTTGTGTTGTAAAGAAATTGTTGGATTGTTGTGGGTATTAACGAAACAAAAATGTGTCTTTCTGATGATGAAAATGTTTTCCCTATGATGTAGGTACTATATCCCCTTATTAACTTGAATGAACTAAAAGGATCGACAAAGATTCAGCCTGTGTGCGCGTGACGTCACTGCTATGTCCCCTTATTAATTAAAAGGGTATACAAGATTCAACCTGTGTGCTGGGTCAACACGTGACGTCACTGACCGCCGAGTAAACACCCTTCATTAGACCTGTAGTAAGCATGCCCCCATAGGAGGAGTTCATTTGAATGCTTATACCCAGAGGGGGGATTCCAAAAACTTGATCCGAGGAATTTCGAAAACCCCATAGGGGGGAATCCAAAAAACTTGATCCGAGGAGATGGAGACTTTCGAAACCCCCATAGGGGGGAATCCAAAAACTTGGTAATATCGAGAAATTTTGGGGTGGGGGTGAAAGTGGGATGGGGGGATCCGAGGAGATCATAAGAATTTCGAAAACCCCCATAGGGGGGAATCCAAAAAACTTGATCCGAGGAGATGGAGAATTTCGAAACCCCCATAGGGGGGAATCCAAAAACTTGGTAATATTGAGAAATTTTGGGATGGGGGTGAAAGTGAGAGGGGGAACCTCAAAAATTTGATCCGAGGAGATGGAGAATTTCGAAAAAAAACCCAGAGGGGGGAATGCAAAAACTTGGTAATATTGAGAAATTTTTTGGGGATGGGGGGTGGAAGGAGGGGCAATCCAAAAAACCTTGATCCAAGGAGATGGAGAATTTCGAAAACCCCATAGGAGGGAATCCAAAAACTTGGTATTATCGAGAAAAATTTGAGGTTGGGGGGTGGGTGAAAGTGGGAGGGGTAATCCAAAAATTTGATCCAAGGTGATCATAAGAAATTCAAAACCCCCATAGGGGGGGGGGAATCCAAAAACTTGTATTATCGAGAAATTTTTGGGATTGGGGGGGGGTGGTGAAGTGGGAGGGGGAACCTTAAAAATTTGATCTGAGGAGATGGAGAATTTCGAAAACCCCCATAGGGGGGAATGCAAAAACTTGTAATATCGAGAAATTTTGGGATGGGGGTGAAAGTGGGAGGGGTAATCCAAAAATTTGATCCAAGGAGATGGAGAATTTCGAAAACCCCATAGGGGGGGATCCAAAAAACTTGATCCGAGGAGATGGAGTCATGGTATTGTCGAGAAAATTTGGGGTGAAAGGAGGGGTACCCAAAAAAAACTTGATCCAAGGAGATGGAGAATTTGATTTCGAGAAATTGTTTGGGGATGGGGGTGAAAGGAGGGGTACCCAAAAAATTTGATCTGAGGAGATGGAGAATTTCGAAAAACCCCATAGGGGGGAATCCAAAAACCTTGATCCGAGGAGATGGAGAGCATAAGAAAATGAAATTCAAAAAAAATTCGAAAAAAATCGGAAAAAAATTCGAGGCGCGGGGGCGATCCGGACGACGCTGCAGAAGGCGCAGCAGAAGGCGCGGCGGGGTCGCGAAGGGGGCGGGCGGGGCCGGGGGGGCGGGGCGGCGGGGGGCGGGGGGGGGCGGGGCGGGCGGGCGGGGGCGGGCGCGCGGGCGCGGGGCGCGCGGGGCGGGGGTCGCGAAGGGGGGGTCGTGGGCGGGGGTACTGGTTGGGGGGGGTCAAGGGTGGGTAGTCTCGAAGGGCGAGGTCAAGGTCAAAAAGGAGTAACACCTAGGTGGAAAAGGTGACCCCCCAGCTGTGGTCCAGACCGGATACTCGCCCAGTGGAAGGGGCCCCAAACCGGAGTTCCCCGCTTGTGGGAAAGGCCAAAACCCGGGAAATTCCCCGCCAGGGAAAGGCCAACCGGAAGTTCCCCCCGTGGGAAAAAAAGACTACTCAAAATCCCGCTACCCTATAATCACTCCCCCAACAATACCCTATAATCACTACCACACAAAAATACCTTACATCACTCCACAACAATACCCTAACTCGTACCCCAAAACACAATACCACATCAATACCAATCATCACTACCACCAAACTTCTATACATCACTACCAACAACACAATACCATATAAACACTACCACCACAAAACTACCCCATACAACTACCTAACTCACTACCCCACCAACTTCATTACATCATACCACACACAACAACTACCATATACATCACTACCACACAAAACAACTACCATATACATCACTACCACCAAAACAACTACCATATACATCACTACCACACACACACAACTACCTTTATACATCATACCACACACACATAACTACCATACACATCACTACCACACCACAGCAACCATATACATCACTACCACACAAAACTACCATATACACACTACCCACACATCATATACATCACTACCACACACATCATATACATCACTACCACACACACACAACTACACCTATACATCACTACCACACACACAACTACCATATACATCACTACCCACACACACAACTACCATATACATCATACACACACACAACTACCATAACACTCAACCACACACACAGTACCATATAATCATACCCCAACACACCATAATACATCACTACCACACACACAACTACCATATACATCACTACCACACACACAACTACCATATACATCACTACCACACACACAACAATACCATAACATACTACCACACACACAACTACCTATACATCACTACCACACACACACAACTACCATATACATCACTACCACACACACACAACTACCATACACATCACTCACACACACAGCTACATATACATCACTACACACACACAAACTAATTAAATCACTACACACACTATTATAACTAACTCACACAAATATATACACACTACAACACACACAATACATTACATCATACCACACACAAATACATATACATCACTACCACACACACAGCTACCATATACATCACTACCCACACACCATTACATCACTACCACACACACAACCATATACATCACTACCACACACACACCATATACATCACTACCACACACAACTACCATATACATCACTACCACATACAACTACCATATACATCACTACCCCAATACAACTACCATATGCATCACTACACACCACAATACCATATACATCACTACCAACACACAACTACCATATTACATCATACCACATACAACTACCATATACATCACTACCACACACAACTACCAATACATCACTACCACACACAACTACCATATACATCACTACCACATACAACTACCATATACATCACTACCACACACAACTACATATACATCACTACCCACACACAACTACCATATACATCATACCACACACAACTACCATATACTCACTACCACATACAACTACCATATACATCACTACCACACACAACTCCCATATACATCACTACCACACACACAACTACCATATACATCGCTTCTGCTTAAAATCAAGGACATTCTCTGTATTTTCTGTTGTACTGGTACCTCCCCCCACGCAGCGCGTTTAAAACGTACTGATGCTCCAGCACAAGCAGGAGCCCACCAAGGCACGCACTTCTGGGAATGCTTACCCTGCGGTTAAGACTGGGTTGAGAAGGGGGGGTAAAAATCTCATCAATGGAGGAAGAGGAAGGAGTCTCATTAAAAGGCAGTTAGGCGCTCGTAAGGTCCCAATTCCCCTCGGTCAAACTTTTCAGCGTGGGCTAGAGGGGATGGGGAATATGAAGGAAAATGTAAATGTAAGGATTGGAAAATGATCGCTTTCATGCAAGTCCGGGAGGACAGACCAGGTGAAGTCTACGACAGTTTAGGAAGAGCAGATCGAGGATCGATGTAAGAGGATCAAAAATGGGTGGGAGTACCCCTATTTTAAAAAATTGAAATGGGTGAGAAGCGAGAAAAGCCTTTAACTGAATGCTGTGGGAGTCCCCAGTGAGGGCACTCCCCCCCCCGGGGGGGGGGATTAAAATCGCATTAGAATCGCATTAAAATCGCCCAAATAACAGAAGTGGTTGCGGTAAGGAAGAAACTAGAAAGGCAACATCTGGGATAGATAAAGCCTGAGAAAGGAGATACAAATAACAGATTGTATACCACTTATTCAAGTGGATACGGCTGCAGTGTATGCAGCGAAGTATGAACAAAGAGCTGACGGTATGGAAAATCAGTGCGTATAAGAAGGGTACTTTCATTAAGGTTTTCCCTCGGATAAAGGATCCGATGAATACAATAAATTTTTAGCCTGAGGTGGGATGGATAACAGCGGAGTTTTAATTTGGGTTCTTGTAAACAAACACCAACAAGAAAAAACTGGGAGAAACAACATCTGAAGCTCACCCCGGTTACCTCTGAGGCCATGGATATTTCACTGTAAATAAGCCATGATTTGTAACCAGAAAGATACAAGAAATCTGCAGGTAAAGGTATTTATGGACTAGAGGGGTTAGAAAATTCCACATGTGGCAGCGGAATTTCCCCTTCAAGCCGCTTAAATTTTAAAAAAGGGAAAAGTATCCCCTTTAACATGTCAAAAAAAAGTGTCATGTTTAAAGGGTTCGATATGACCGGTCCAATTACTGGGAATATGAGTGGAAAATGGGGATGACGGATCGTTGACGGGAAGGATATGGAGGAAGGTTGGGGTGAAGTATGGGAAAAAAAGGAAAGTAATACGAGCCATGGGAGAGAAGAAGTGTGCGAGGCCTGTGGGAAGAGGGAGATGGGAGAGTGACGGGAAACAAAGGTAGAGAAGAAATTGAAGGGAGAAGTAGGTGGTGCATTACAGGATGCAGGAGTGTGAAGGTCAGGCAGAGGAATAAATACAAATCTTAATATGGGTTCACCCACTTGATATATTCTGGCCCTTCTCTGTTAATTAAGTCACTCGTCTAACGTGGACGAGGCTTCCAACCTGTCTCCTGCTGCTCCCACCTTCTAAGGTAAAATTTCTCTATTTCTTGTTCTCCTTCCATCACGTCATTTTTGGGTATTACTGAAAGTTATAGGCGAAAAGACAAGTGGAGAAATGTTTGAAAAAAAATTTGGTATAAAATCCCGGACACAATGGAAAAACACATACGCAGTTTAATGTGATCCTTTATTGACAACGTTTCGCCACACAGTGGGCTTTTTCAAGTCACAAACAGATCTACCTGGGGCGGAAGGTACGTGAGTATTTATAGTCAGACTTAAATACTCACGTACCTTCCCCCCCCACTGTGTGGGCGAAACGTTGTCAATAAAAGATCACATTAAACTGCGTATGTGTTTATGTTTCCACGGAGAAATGTTTATTTAGTAAAAGTCTTGATGGGTGGCGGCTTTTGGCTCAAACTTTCTCCAGGTATCTTACGTCTCTCTCACTTCTTCACTCCCTCGTCTTACATTAAACATTACTTGTTTCTAACATTGACAACTAAACATCTTTAATAAAAACAAACTTAAAAACCCAAAATATATTTTTTAAATAAAGAATTAATAACTATAAAAATATGAAATAACTAATGATTTTTAACTTTTCATATACACAGAGCTATAAATAAATGTTTATATATATTATATATATATTTATATATATATATATATTATGTATATATATATATATATATATATATTTTATATTTATATATATATATTTTAATATATATATATATATAACACTTGTATGTGTGTTTTAGGTATAATTTTGATAAATTAGACATGTACAACATTTGGGTATCTTTAATGAGGAAACGTTTCGCCACACAGTGGCTTCATCAGTCCATACAAAAGAGAATGGTGAAGAACAGGAGTAGTTTTAGGTAAATCAGTCCCCCAGCCTTGAATCGATGTAATGAGTCGGGACTGACCACATCAATCTTGAAAAGACTGATTGGATTAACCACATCGAAATCGAGGGTAAGGGACTGGATTACCTCAAACTCCTCCTGTTCTTCACCATTTCCTTTGTATGGATGATGAAGCCACTGTGTGGGGGAAACGTTTCCTCATTAAAGATACCCAAATGTTGTACATGTGTTAATTTTTTCAACATGTCGGTTCTCTGAACCATTCTTCTACATTCAAGTATAATTTTGACAAATTTTTTTTAAATCCTGACTACAGTATTTCCAAGATTATTAACACTGAATGATAAAGATCATGTATATCTATGACTATACTATAATTATTTTAAATTTAAAAATCATAATATTAACAATAATAAAGTGTATTACTGTATAGAGGCAGTTTTTGCGCCTCTGTGGTATTGGATTTCCAGATTCTTAACCTTGAGATTACCAAATACTCGCTACTGGAAATTTAAAAGTTTGTAAATCTTGGGGGTTACTCAAAAGACCCTTAGATCTGACCCCAGGGTCTGACCCCAGGGTCTGACCCAGGTCTGACCCGGTCTGACCCCAGGGTCTCACCTTTGAGCGTCGCACACTAGTACAAGCCTACGGAAATTTCTTCGGGCTGAGCAAATTAACTTTTTTTATAAACTATTATAAAACTGTATAGCCCTTGTGGCTTAGCGCTTCTTTTTGATTTATTAATAATAATATAAACTATTTTCTAAAGACAGGAAGTGTGTCTGGACATAGTTCATTTCGAAAAATTTTAAATTTTTTAAGGTACAAAATTGCTGTGGTTTGCATATTACAAAATTAATATATTAAATTTGTTTCAGTGTGTGCAACATTGGACGTGATGTTGTTCAGGTCTTCTTATACCATTACAAGAAAGTATTAGATTATTCATGGACTAATTTTACTATACTTTAGGAACTAAAAATTAGCCAAGTCCACATGACTCTTTGTGTTCTGGTATAATACAATGGGTGAGAGAGAGTGTGTGTGTGTGGTGTGGTGTGTTTTGTGTGTGTGTGTGTGTGTGTGTGTGTGTGTGTGTGAAAAACACTTGTGTTTTCACGGGTAAGTCATAGCTCCCAACCCGCCTCTTCAATGGTTACTACCAGGTAGATAGGTAGGTGTTGGTTAAACCCTTTCGTTCTAGGCACATTTTCGATTAGACACTAAGCTGTTGTGTGCGTGTGTTAAAAATTGAACTCTCTAAAATACTTTCCAAGTTCACAGCTCCGAACATAAAACACTTACAAATTATTTAGTAGAGATGAAAAATATATTTATATTTTAGCAATGTTGTAGGTAGTAACCCGGGGCCAGATTCAGTTTCAATATATGAAAGAATCAAGTGAGTGTCAAATTGTTTGGTTGATTACAGTAGCTTAATGCCAGATATTATGGATGGATCAGTGAATAAACCTCGATTATTGTTCATCTGTTCTCGAGGTTCAATGATGTGAGAAGAATGTCTATGATGGATACACTATACACATGATATACACACAAACACACATCGTACATGATGTATACATGTAGTAATGTATATGCTGATAGTTTCCTGGTACAGTGTCGTATGGAGGACAGTAGGTATGTATCATACTGGAAGATTTCCCGAGTGGTTCATCAAACATCCCTTCTCGTCATCATCTCCCGGAGGATGATGAACTTTTCCGTTACTGATGACCGAGTTGCCCGTGTCCTCAGCCACCAGGCAGAAGCTAGCCACGTCGGGGCTCTGGCCTCTGGGGTGCGCCTTGACCTCGTCGACGTGGGTAATAGTGACAACCTCTGGGGTGGGCATCTTGTAGTAATATCTCGCCAACACTGACAGCACCACCAGCTGCCCCATCAGTAGGGAGTTGAGTAATGCTGTTGAAAAAACGCCTGCTTAATCTCTCTGAATTAATTTTAGCAAGGAATACTAGTCTCCTGACAAGAGGTGCTGACAAAGAGAAAGATGGTTGATCATGGTGGTGGGGGGACGTAGGACTATGAATGGCAGTAGGACGAGGATGAGCTACAGCTCCTGGGATCTTTTATTACCCCATACATTCTAAAATATTCAATTTATCAACATACATTTAAGATCATTGACAGGAATTTAAAAAATATTTGTGTCTGGGGAGGACAGAGGAAGGGTGGGGGATGTATTTCTGTGAGAGATGTAGAAGTTGTTAAAATCTTAGTTATTTAGTCAGGCCAGAGTTTATGAAGATGTGTAGGATGTGAGGCAGTGAAGATGACAGATGGTGAGGTAGGAAATTCAGCTTTGAGGACTGCATAAACTATAAACACAGGAATGAAAAAATAACAAGACACTGGAGGTGTCGGGTGACAGATGGGAAGTGTTCTCCTTAGATGGAGTTGGAAAAGGATCTGGTTATACGATAAATTCTCTCTTACAAACATCAGAATTTCCTTTCGCGGAGGAAAACTGGGTAACACTAACAGGAAGGATGTGCTTCGCTACAGCTGAGCCAGTAAAAGGGACATCAGTGTTCATATATTACATTATCGACTGGGTCAAAATTAATGACTCTGACGACGACCATACGTCTTATTAGAGGGTAACAGTAGATGTCTTGGCCGATATCGCACACGAGTTCTTGTGTTGGTGTGGACACTCAGGTATGTGTCGGATTTTGTTTGCATTAAAAAATTTTGACTATTGTGCTGAGAAGATTTTCGCTCGTGTGACTTTCCTGCCTGTGCATTTTTTGTAATATTTGCAGCGCTGAACGACCCTTGTGGGTTTAGCACTTATTTCTTCTTTCAACACACCGGCCGTATCCCACTGAGGCGGGGTGGCACAAAAGGAAAAACGAAAATTTCTTTTAAATTTAGTAATATATACAGAAGAAGGGGTTACTAACCCCTTGTTCCTGGTATTTTAGTCGCCTCGTACGACACGCCTGACTTACAGAGGAAGAATTCTGTTCCACTTTCCTATGGAGATAAGAGGAAATAAACAAGAACTAGCAAGAAAATAGAAGAAACCAGAGGTTGTGTGTATATATATACTTGTACATGTATGTGTAGTGTGACCTAAGTGTAGTAGCAGTAGCAAGACGTACCTGAAATCTTGCATGTTTATGAGACAGAAAAAAAGACACCAGCAATCCTTCCATCGTGTAAAACAATTACAGGCTTCCATTCTACACTCACTAGGCAGGATGGGAGTACCTCCCTGGGTGGATGCTGTCTACCAACCTACTACCACAGGACGGTAGGACCTCCCTGGGTGGTTGCTGTCTACCAACCTACTACCACAGGACGGTAGGACCTCCCTGGGTGGTTGCTACCAGCCTACTACCACAGGACGGTAGTGACCTCCCTGGGTCGTTGCTGTCTACCATCCTACTACACAGGACGGTAGGACCTCCCTGGGTGGTTGCTCTCTACCAACCTACTACCACAGGACGGTAGTGCCTCCCTGGGTGGTTGCTGTCTACCAGCCTACTACCAGAGGACGGTAGGATCTCCCTGGGTGGTTGCTGTCTACCAGCATACTACCACAGGACGGTAGGATCTCCCTGGTGGTTGCTGTCTACCAGCCTACTACCACAGGACGGTAGGACCTCCCTGGGTGGATGCGGTCTACCAGCCTACCACAGGACGGTAGTACCTCCCTGGGTGGTTGCTGTCTACCAACCTACTACCACAGGACGGTAGGACCTCCCTGAGTGGTTGCTGTCTACCAACCTACTACCACAGGACAGTAGGACCTCCATGGGTGGTTGCTCTCTACCAACCTACTACCACAGGACGGTAGTACCTCCCTGGGTGGTTGCTGTCTACCAGCCTACCACACGACGGTAGTACCCTCCCTGGATCGTTGCTGTCTACCAGCCTACTACCAAAGGACGGTAGGACTCCTGGGTGGTTGCTGTCTACCAACCTACTACCACAGGACGGTAGGACCTCCCTGGGTGGTTGCTGTCTACCAGCATACTACCACAGGAGGGTAGGATCTCCCTGGGTGGTTGCTGTCTACCAGCATACTACCACAGGACGGTAGGATCTCCCTGGGTGGTTGCTGTCTACCAGCATACTACCACAGGACGGTAGGATCTCCCTGGGTGGTTGCTCTCTACCAACGTACAACCACAGGACGGTAGTACCTCCCTGGGTGGTTGCTGTCTACCAGCCTACTATCACAGGACGGTAGGACCTCCCTGGGTGGTTGCTGTCTACCAACCTACTACCACAGGACGGTAGTACCTCCCTGGGTAGTTGCTGTCTACCAACCTACTACCACAGGACGGTAGGACCTCCCTGGGTGGTTGCTCCCTACCAACCTACTACCACAGGACGATAGGACCTCCCTGGATCGTTGCTGTCTACCAACCTACTACCACAGGACGGTAGGACCTCCCTGGGTGGTTGCTGTCTACCAGCCTACCACAGGACGGTAGTACCTCCATGGGTGGTTGCTGTCTAACAACCTACTACCAAAGGAGGGTTTAGTACCTCCCTGGGTAGTTGCTGTCTACCAGCCTACCACAGGACGGTAGTACCTCCCTGGGTGGTTGCTGTCTACCAACCTACTACCACAGGACGGTAGGACCTCCCTGGTGGTTGCTGTCTACCAAACCTACCACCACAGGACGGTAGGACCTCCCTGGGTGGTTGCTGTCTACCAACCTACTACCACAGAACGGTAGGACCTCCCTGGGTAGTTGCTGTCTACCAACCTACTACCACAGGACGGTAGGACCTCCCTGGGTGGTTGCTCTCTACCAACCTACCACAGGACGGTAGGACCTCCCTGGGTGGTTGCTGTCTACCAACCTACTTCCACAGAACGGTAGGACCTCCCTGGGTAGTTGCTGTCTACCAACCTACTACCACAGAACGGTAGGACCTCCCTGGGTAGTTGCTGTCTACCAACATACTACCACAGAACGGTAGGACCTCCCTGGGTGGTTGCTCTCTACCAACCTACCACCACAGGACGGTAGTACCTCCCTGGATCGTTGTTGTCTACCAACCTACTACCACAAGACGGTAGTACCTCCCTGGGTGGTTGCTGTCTACCAGCCTACTACCACAGGCCAGTAGGACCTCCCTGGGTGGTTGTCTACCAACCTACTACCACAGGACGTAGACCTCCCTGGTAGTTGCTGTCTTCCAACCTACTACCACAGGACGGTAGGACCTCCCTGGGTGGTTGCTGTCTACCAACCTACTACCACAGGACGGTAGTACCTCCCTGGGTGTTTGCTGTCTACCAACCTACTACCACAGGACGGTAGGACCTCCATGGGCACCTGAGCATCAACCTTCGTTACTGTCTGCGGGCAGATACTTTCGAGCCACGGGTATGTTAGGAAACACCTATCCAGTCTCAAGGTGTAATGAAGAAATGGCGGAGGTAACTCAATGCACAGTTTGAAAAGCAGGTACGACATCTGGTGTGTAGACGATCAGTGAATCATCAGTGTAGTGGGTGAGGCTGGCTCACAGTCAAAACCAAAAGGAGAGTGAAGACAGGAGGTAGAGTCTGACGAAGGGAAGAAGCGGACTAATTCCTGGGATCGAGAATCTCTGCCGTGGCCTGGTAGTGTAGTGTAGTCTGTCTTGAGGATTATACTCTCAACCTTAAACAAATTCTTATATAAATATAAAACTCCCTCAAATACCATAAAAGTTAGTCAAATACGTGTGTTTGTTTTTTACTGGTATCGTTCATCTTCCATAAAATACTTGTGATGTTTCTTAAAATAATTCAAAGTTCCTTTAAGTTCCTGTGGACTTTACGTACATATATGTTCCTAAAAGTTATTGTAAAATTCTGTAAATAAAATAATGCATACTATTAAAATGAGTGTCAGTGTTTAGCAAAGTCTGTTAATAGTAACCCAATTTCAATGTTGAAAATAAGACAACTTCGAGAGGAACGAAAGAACTCGTCATTTATAACTTATATAAAAAAATATATTAACGTTTGAAATATATTAACTCCTAAAAATATTTACCCTTGTAAAAAAAATATACTTCTAAAAAGTAAAAATTAATGAATATAGAACTTGTGTGGAGAAAATACTACAGTAAAGGGAGTGTGTCTCAGGCCCCATCAGCCCTCTGAGGGACTTAGCCCTCCCGGAAGGGCCTAGTGGACTTTTCCTTCCTTGCAAACAGCTTTATCAGGAACACATGTATGTACCATAGTGTCATGAGTCACGTCTTCCTCTCCTTGCTAGAGTTCTGATCAACACACAAACGACGCTAAACGACAGTAATTACTCTTTCTCCTTAGCACGAAAATTAATGAAAAGCCTCCACCCTAATTTATCTACAAGTTGGGACTGTTATGACTTCTAGATAACAAGAAAACCTACCTTCTTCTACTGAATACTATTGCAATGTGTAGTAAGGAGGAGATACAAAGCTGAACTCAGCAATTATTTCGTGCGGAGGGTGACTGGTGGGTGCTTGGGCAGGGCGACGAGCTAGGTTGAATTCAGATATAAGAGCGTGAACACACGTCACAACTCTCCCACTGAGAACATAGAAAATAATGACTTTGTGCAGTAAACTCTGAAATACTGTCAATCTTCACTAGGAAAACTTGTGTTGAAAGGAAACACGAGTGTATAATCGACGGTACAATATAAAGTGTAAAAGTTTGTATTGCGGTATGCATTCAGGAGTCAAGAACAGAGGGACAAGATATCACCCTATCGCGTGAAGACCGAACGAAGTGACTCCCTATGGACATGTAAGGATATAACTACGTATGTGTAGCAGCCTGGTCAAGACATCGATACCGGGGTATACTTCCCCTGTCAGAAACTAGGGAAACTGGGTCAGTTACAATACCCAGGTAAGTCCAGCCATACCCACACCTAATTACGTTGGCTGCAGCTAATAGGTAGGGGTGAGATTTGACTGGAATTACCAATAGATCCCGTGACACGTGGATGATTCACCCAAACCCGAGTACCACTACACATTTCAGATAATGAAATGCCGAGATATACGCTCCTTTGAGGGCAAATATGAATAACTCACTTGTTAACCAACAGCCGCTGTGGAAACTGGGACGGCGCCCCGAAGGGATGTCCAGGGAGAGGCTGCTGGACACTTTTTAACAGACAAGTACTGATTGATGTGTGTTTGGTTCATGCAGGAAAGTGTACTTATTTAACTTAACTGCTGCAAGTGTGTTCTTAAGTACTGAAAGCATATTCTTAACTTACAAAAAAATGAACTGAAATTTGCAGCTATTAAAAGCAAGTGTTTTAGTACTAAAAAGTATATTCTTAATGGTTAAAAGTATATTAACTTAAAATGTATATTAAATATTAAAAGTCATATTCTTAAATACTAAACAGTATATTCTTAAATACTAAACAGTATATTCTTAAATACTAAACAGTATATTCTTAAATACTAAACTGTATATTCTTTAATATTAAAATAAAGTATTAATGTGTTCTTTCATTAAATATTAAGTTACTACAATAAAATTTTAAGTAAAATTTTATTTTGCTAAAAATAATAACTTTAAGAGAGAAATATGAAATAAGAGTAGGGGAGACTTCTTCCATATAACAGTTGACTGTTTAACAAGATAATTGGCTAAGTGTTGCTTGGTTATGTTGTCATACTGAGATAACAACTGTAACACTAAACTACTGTAATACTTAGCACAAATGGTAGGTACATTCAATGGTAGGCACGTTCAATGGTAGGCACATTCAATGGTTGGCACGTTCAATGGTTGGCACGTTCAATGGTTGGCACGTTCAATGGTTGGCACGTTCAATGGTTGGCATGTTCAATGTAAGGCACGTTCAAAGGCACGTTCAATGTAAGGCACGTTCAATGGTTGGCACGTTCAATGTAAGGCACGTTAAATGGAAGTCACGTTCAATGTAAGGCACGTTCAATGGAAGGCACGTTCAATGGAAGGCACGTTCAATGTAAGGCATGTTCAATGGTAGGCACGTTCAATGGAAGGCACGTTCAATGTAAGGCACGTTCAATGTAAGGCACGTTCAATGGTAGGCACGTTCAATGGAAGGCACGTTCAATGGAAGGCACGTTCAATGGTAGGCACGTTCAATGGTAGCACGTTCAATGGAAGGCACGTTCAATGGAAGGCACGTTCAATGGTAGGCACGTTCAATGGTAGGCACGTTCAATGGTTGGCACGTTCAATGGTTGGCACATTCAATGGTTGGCACATTCAATGGTTGGCACGTTCAATGGTAGGCAAGTTCAATGGTTGGCACGTGTTACAAAAAACGCGATTCTAAAAGCTTAGAGATCTCCAGTGAACACTAGAAAGGACTGCCCTTTTAGCATCCAGCCTGTTACTGGGTTTTCGTAACAAGTAGTCAGTATCCTTGTCCAATTATCCAGTAGAATTCAGTATGATTCAATAGTGCTTCAGGATTACAACTGGTAGGCTACTAACTAGAGAAATTAAAATTTAATAAATTTATTAAGTTGTCTAGGCGTATATCAAATTAAATTAATCACAGTAATCAAAATAATAATCACTTCTCCCGTTTACCGTATTATTTTTCTTAAAAAGACAAAACCCCCTTTATAAATTCTTAAGTCCCGGGTCTGGTCATTAACTTTTAAAATAAAAATATTAAAAAATATGTAAAAAGTTTGTGTATCCCAAGTAATGCCCCAAAGTATTTCCCGTTAGGGTTCTCACGCCCTACTAACTTAAACAAGTGACAAACAAATTTCCTCAAATAAATTTAATTTTCTTGCCCAAACTGTTCAAGCAAACCTTTTTCCCTATTCCCAACAAAAAGAATGCTAAGCCCAATGGGCAATATAACAAGCAATTTCACCACAGAACAGGAAAAAGGAGATAATATAACACACTAATTAGGGCCCAAACCTGCAAAACCCCACAAAAATTCAAAAACCCCATACAACTAAATTCTAAGTTTCACCAAAAGAAAAACCCCCCGACTTGATAATACACAGATACCATTAAAATTTTATTTTCCAGGCCCTGATTTAACCTAAAGATGTCTATGAGACACACAACCTCAGTAAAACCCGTCGAAAATCACAAAGGGCTATACAATGTTCGGGAAAACAAAATTTTTCTACAGAACAAACAAAAAATTTCAGACAGACAATCTGCCAAAACCCCCCAAGAGACTAAAACCAACGAATATTTTCAGGCGAGGTGAGGACACCCCCCCTCGACCCACGTGAAACCCTCCGTGGCCCAACTCCCCCAGCAACAAAGCCCAAAAATAACGGGGCAAAAAAGGATAATTACAGTAATTAGACAATAAAAGACTTGAACGGGGCCACTAAATGTTACATCCTACCTAACAAAGGAACCAACGTCAAATAAAAAATTTAAAAAACAAAAACGTTTTAAGCTTTTATCGAAAATATAACAATATAAAATAAATGAAAAGGTAATAATTAATATAAAACCAAAATTTAATCAATTGCAACTCATTCAGGGGTTGCAACAGAAACTTTCAAGGGTTGGGCACGTTAAAATTTTTTTGGAACGTTAAATGTTGGCCCACGTTCAATGGGGGCACTTTAAATGAAAAAAAACTTTTCAATGGGGGGCACTTCAATTTAAGGCCACTTCAAATTGAGGCAAAGGTTTCAAGGAGGCTACGTTAAATTTGGGGGGGAAACGTTCAAATGGGGGCACGTTAAATTTAAAGGGCACGTTCAATGGGGCACTTTCAATGGCAGGCACGTTAAAAAGGGGTGGGTTGGGTTAAAGGGGGAAAGGCACTTAAAAAGGAAAAGGCAGTTAAAATGGTTTCACTTTTAAATTTGGAAGGCCCTTAAATGGTAGGCAATTTCAAGGGTTGGCACGTTAAAATTGGAACACGCCCAAATTTTGGCACGTTCAATGGAGGGCCGTTCAATGGTGGGGGCACGTACAATGGGGGGCACGTTAAAGGGAGGGCACGTTCAACGTAGGCCACGTTAAATTTTAAAGGCCCCGTTCAGTGGAGGAAACTTTCAGGTAGTCACTTTCAAGGGTTGGGAAAAACCTTCAAAGGGTTTTGGCAGTTTCCCAAGGGAAAGGCACTTTAAAAATGGAGGGCACATTAAATTTTGGCTTTTTCAAGGGTTTTGGCACGTTTAAAATTTTTGGGCACTTTTCAAGGGAAAGGCTGTGATGTAGTTTAAAGCGGGGCCTTGTGAGGTCTCGGGGGAAGAAAAAATTTTAACCCAAATTAAATTTTGGTCACACCTTCCCTTTGGCAAAACGTCTGGCCACGCCCCACGTCTGAGGGTCTTTTTTTCCCTTAAAAAAGCTTCAGAGCCCCGGGCTCGGGCCCAAAACCCCCGGGAAAACTTACATTTTTTGTGGGAGGGGGAAAATTTTGACTACGAATAAGCCCGGGGAAAAAGCGGGGCAAGGGGGGTTTTTTTGGGTGACAGGCCCCGTCAGCGAGAGCTTTTGACAGCCCGGGGTGTATGGACCACGCTTTGGGGGAATCTCGGGCAGCGGTCGGTAAATTTAAAGTGAGTACAAAGTCCGTGTTTACTGATAAAAATCTCCCCTTTCCCCCCTTTGGTAAAACCATAGTTCAATTGTTAAATTGTGTAAATTTCCATCAAAATTTGTTTTCTACCCCTTTTTAATGTTATTAAGAAACTAAAAACCCCCCCCCCCCCATATTTCCCCAATTTTTATTTGTATTTTTCATATGCTATTCCCTTTTTTTTGTTAAGCACTGGGATATACAGGAAAACGTGCTAAACCACGCGGGGATCCCCTCCGGAAAGAGTGGGTAAGGTCTCACAGGGCCCATGGAGACCTCTACCCACTCAAACCGGAGGAACCCAGCGAGTGAGCCCCCTCTCCTGTATACCCCTTTGCTTAACAAAATAGGAATACATATTGGGAAAGGGACAAATAAAAATGGGGAAATAAGGCTAAAAGGGTTTTCTTAAAAAACAAAAAAAGGGGGTAGAATACAACATCATCTATGGAAATTTTAAAAATAAACAATTGACCTATGAGCTTATTACCAGGGGGAAGGGTAGATGTTATCATAACACGGGTAGGACCACTCTTTAAATTCCCCCGACCAGCTACCCCGAGATTCCCAATGCGTGGTCCACTTTCACACCGGCTTCCAGAGCCTCGCTCCCACGGAACCGGGCACCAACAACCTCCTTGCCCCGCTCTTCCCTGGGGGTTTTATCGTAGTCAAAATACCCCCTCCCCAATGTGTATTTAAAACCCCTGTTTCGACCCGACGCCGAGCTCTGCCCGTAAGAAAAAAAGACCCCTTTAACTGGCGTGGCTACAGACGTCTGCCCCAAGCAAGGTTTTTAACCCAAAAAATTTGGGTTTAAAATTAAAGGGGTTTCCCCCCCGACCTCACAAGCCCCCGCTTTAATACATCCCCAAAAGGGAAAGTTCAATGGAGGGCCAACCTTTTAATGGAGGGCACCCCTTTGGGGGTGGGGGAAGGGGGGGGAAAGTTTCCCAAAGGGAGGCAAGTTCAATTGTTTGGGACGCTCCAAAAGGAAGCCCCGTTTTAATGGGGGGCACGTTTATTGGTAGGCACGTTCAATTTGGGGGGTAGGGTTTAATGGGGGCAGGTTCAAAAGAGGGAAAATTTTAATGGAGGGGAAGGGAACAATGGGGGGGCCCAAATTCAAAGGATGGAAAGTTCAAAGGGGGCACGTTCAATGGGAGGGGACGCCAATGGTTTGGGACGTTTTAATGGTAAAAGGGGCCCCTTCAAAGGGGGGGGACGTTTAATGGTTTTTTTTTGTTCAATGGAGGGCACTTTTCAATGGTAGGCACGTTCAATGGAGGGCACGCTCAATGGTTGGCAATTTCAATGGTAGGCACGTTCAATGGTTGGCACGTTAAATGGAGGGCACGTTTCAATGGAGGGCACGTTCAATGGAGGGCACTTTTCAAGGGAGGGCACGTTCAATGTTGGCACGTTCAATGGTAGGCACGTTAAATGGAGGGCACGTTAAATGAGTTTCACGTTCAATGGTAGGCAACGTTCAATGGAGGGCACATTCAATGGTAGGCAAGTTCAAATGGAGGACTCGTTCAATTGAGGGCACTTTCAATGGTAGGCACATTCAATGGTTGGCACATTCAAAGGGAAAAGGCACGTTCAATGGTTGGCACGTTCAATGGTAGTCACGTTCAATGGAAGGCACGTTTCAATGGGGGGCACGTTCCAATGGGGGCACGTTCAATGGAGGCACGTTCAATGGGGGGCACGTTCAATGGAGGGCACATTCAATGGAAGGCACGTTCAATGGAAGGCACGTTCAATGGTAGGCGGCGTTCAATGGAAGGCACGTTCAATGGAAGGCACGTTTCAATGGAAGGCGCGTTAAAATGGAAGCGCGTTCAATGGAATATCATTGCGTAGAAGAAGGGCACTTTCATTAAAAGGCCCCCATCAGGAAAAGGATCTGAAGAATACAATAAATTATAGCCTGAGATGGGAGAATAACAGCAGAGGTAATTTTGGTTCCTGTAAGCAAACACCCAACAGGGGCAAACTGGGAGAGTAACATCTGAAGCTCACCCCGATTCCCCCCGAGGCCGCATATATTCCCACTGTAAATAGGGCCCTGATTGGCATGATAAAGATACTTGAAATCCGCAGGTAAGGGTTCCTACGGACTAAGGGGTTAGAAAAGTCCACATGCGGAGGCAGTGGAAAACGTTCAAGCAGCGAAGGAACGGTGCGCGTGAAGAAAGGAGTTGCGCAGATGGAGCAGAGGAGTGAGAAAGAGCGGAAAAGGGGGATCAGTGTCCATTGATGGTTTTGGTCTCTTTCAATATATTCAGAGATTGCTTCAAGTGTTTCGGAATTCAGAGACGTCGTATGGGAACAATATTGGAATGGTAGGGGGAGGATGAGTAAAGATTGGAACTGTATTGGACTGTACCAAGGTAGAGGGGGGGGCGAAAGGGTGGAGGGAATGGAGAAGCGTGGCAGGGGACAGAAGAGGCAGGAACCTGGGAGGTGGCAGAAGAGGAGAAACTTGGGAGGGAACAGGGGGAAGGTACAGTACGAGGAGGAGGGAACCTCTACACTTGTAACTGAGCCAGTGAGAGGGGGAAAACCAGGGACAAGACAGGGAGGGTAAAATGAGGAGGTGGAAGATGGGTAGGAGGTTTTTAACGGACCTTTTTTTGACTTTTGAGAAGTAGAGGGACGATTGGGAGGAGGTGTCGTACGAGGTCTCGTCGATACTGAGGCTTGTGAGAGAGAAACGAAAAGAAGCGAGATCAGACTGAGGCGTCGAAGTAGGGGCGTCTGAGCCGAGGACAGCAAAAGGATTAGATACAGGAGTGACTATGGGAGAGGTAACCACAGAGGTGGGGTGTAGAAGAGGGGATACCAGAAGTGGGGGACGTTTTGAAACAGGGGAATAAGAAACCGTGGGAGTCTCCCTTGGGGCGGAGATGAGAAACTGCCATGGCATAAGGGAGACCTTCCGTCTCTTTGAGGTAAGGGATTTCCCGCTCTTTTAAATAGACTTGACAACGGCGAGAGTACGAAGGGTGAGCCTCATGACAGTTAAGGCAAGAGGGAGATCGATTGCAAGATGTATTAGAAGGTCATGGGCACCACAGACTGGGCATTCGGCGATAGATCTGCAATATTTCGCTGGATGGCCAAATCGCCAGCAATTTCTCACTGTTGTGGTGTAGGGATCACCTTTCAAACTTGTAACCGACGTCCTGCTATATAAACTGAGGATGGGAGTTCTCGGCTGTCAAAAGTTAAACGACCACATTGCTAGGTATCGCTCCGCCTGCGGGCAGGAAGAACTAAGTGTCTACCCTTTAGGATTGGGAAGATCTTGGAGTTCCAGCTGTTCAAGAATGTCATGCCCCCATGTCTGGAAATTTTGTTGAACTATGGTAATGGGGCAGAATGACGGTACCACTACAAGAATTGAGGGACTGATGTTTTCAAGAGTGACAGGAACAGTATCGATATGGGAAAGACAGAAGAGCTCATGAGCCTGGGTACATTCTGTAAAGGTAATGATGGCCCCATACCGCTCTTAAAACATGAAAAGAAAATCTTTACCAACATGGCGTAGGAGTGCCTTGCCAATACTGTGGTCAGAAAGATAGGCATAGAGGAAGTCGGTCGTAAAGTGAAGAATTTAGTCCCCTTGTTCAGTCTGAAACTGAGCGTGGAACGGTATGAAGGACGTGTCGATCGTTTCTGCGAAAAAACGAGAAGGTGGAGAAGGATCATCACAGGTAATTGTCATTGGCGTTTAGGCGTGGGACCAGAGTTGGTCCGACGTGGAACGGGTCGGCGATTTGAAAATTGCCGCAAACCCAAGAGGGAAGGCCGGAAGCATAGTCAGAGGAGAGCAAAGGTCCGATAATCGAAGGAGTCATCGAGGCCTCAGTACCTGAAGCGGGTGAGGAAACAGCACCGGCAAGAGGTACAGAGGCATGAGGAGTTTCTGAAGAGTGGTCCAAAGATGAGGCGGGGTCAGAACAGGGGGCGGTAAACAAGAAGGGGCCCGGGGGTTTGTAGGTTCATGGACTAGGGCTGCCATGGTAGGTTATTCTTTCTTTTTTTTTTTTAAAAAAA
>NC_069481.1:183331-218753 GCF_026875155.1 Cherax quadricarinatus
CAAAAAAAAACAAAAAAATCACCCATCCACAACTGGAAAACGCACCCAAAAGTCGCGGGCGGGCTCGCGAAGGGCGCGGGGCGGCGCGCGGGCGGTCGCGATGCGCGGGGCGGTCGCGCGGGCGGGCGCCGGGCGGCGCGCGGGCTGCGCGTAGCGCGCGGCGCGGGGGCGGGGGTCCAAGGGGGGGTCGTGGGCGGGGGTACTGGTTGGGGGGGTCAAGGGTGAGGTAGTCTCGAGGGCGAGTCACAGTCAAAACCGAAGAAAACACCTAGGTGTGAAAGGTGACCCTCCAGCTCTGGTCCTGACCGGATACCTCGCTCAGTGGAAGGCCCAACCTGAATTCCTCGCTCTGTGGAGGCCCAAACCGGAAGTTCCTCGCCCAGGGAAAAGGCCCAACCGAATTTCCTACCTCCCCATGGAAAAATCACTACCACACAACAGCCTACCATATACATCACTACCCACACACACACTACCATAACATCACTACTACCACACACAACTACCATATACATCACTACAACACACAACTACCATATACATCATACCACAACACAACTACCACAACAACTACCATATACATCACTACCACACACAACTACCATATAAAATCACTAACCACACACACACAACTACCATATACATCACTACCACACACACACAACTACACATACAACTACCATATACATCACTACCACACACAACTATCATATACATCACTACCACACACACACAACTACCATATACATCACTACCACACACACACAACTACCATATACATCACTACCACACACACAACTACCATATACATCACTACCACACACACACAACTACCATAACATCACTACCACACACACATAACTACCAATACACATCACTTACCACACACACAGCTACCATATACATCACTACCACACACACAACTACCATATACATCACTACCACACACATCATATACATCACTACCACACACATCATATACATCACTACCACACACACACAACTACCATATACATCACTACCACACACACAACACCATATACATCACTACCACACACACACAACTACCATATACATCACTACCCACACACACAACTACCATATACATCACTACCACACACACAGCTACCATATACTCACTACCCCACACACACCATATACATCACTACCACACACACAACTCCCATATACATCACTACCACACACACAACTACCATTTTACATCACTACCACACACACACAACTACCATATACATCACTACCACACACACAACTACCATATACACACGTACCACACACACACAACTACCATATACATCACTACCACACACACACAACTACCATACACATCACTACCACACACACAGCTACCATATACATCACTACCACACACACACAACTCCCATATACATCACTACCACACACATCATATACATCACTACCACACACATCATATACATCACTACCACACACACACAACTACCATATACATCACTACCACACACACAAACTACCATATACATCACTACCACACACACAGCTACCATATACATCACTACCCACACACACCATAAACATCACTACCACACACACACCATATACATCACTACCACACACACACCATATACATCACTACCACACACACAACTACCATATACATCACTACCACATACAACTACCATATACATCACTACCACATACAACTACCATATACATCACTACCACACACACAACTACCATATACATCACTACCACACACACAACTTACCATATACATCACTACCACATACAACTACCATATACATCACTACCACACACAACTACCATATACATCACTACCACACACACAACTACCATATACATCACTACCACATACAACTACCATATACATCACTACCACAAAACAACTACCATATACATCACTACCACACACACAACTACCATATACATCACTACCACACACAACTACCATATACATCACTACCACATACAACTACCATATACATCACTACCACACACAACTACCATATACATCACTACCACACACACAACTACCATATACATCGCTTCTGCTTAAAATCAAGGACATTCTCTGTAGTTCTGTTGTACTGGTACCTGCCCCACGCAGCGCGTTTCAAACGTACTGATGCTCCAGCACAAGCAGGAGACCACCAAGGCACGCACTTCTGGGAATGCTTACCCTGCGGTTAAGACTGAGGTTGAGAAGGGGAGTAAAATCTCATCAATGGAGGAAGAGGAAGGAGTCTCATTAAAAGGCAGTTAGGCGCTCGTAAAGGTCCCAATTCGCTCGGTCAAACTGTCAGCGTGGGCTACGAGGGGATGGGGAATATGAAGGAGATGTAAATGTAAGGATTGGAAAATGATCGCTTTCATGCAAGTCCGGGAGGACAGACCAGGTGAAGTCTACGACAGTTTAGGAAGAGCAGATCGAGAGATCGATGTAAGAGGATCAAAATGGGTGGGAGTACCCGTATTTAAAAAATTGAATGGGTGAGAAGCGAGAAAAGCCTTTAACTGAATGCTGTGGGAGTCACAGTGAGACACTCCCCCCCCCGAGGGGGGGGGATTAAAATCGCATTAGAATCGCATTAAAATCGCCAAGTAACAGAAGTGGTTGCGGTAAGGAAGAAACTAGAAAGGCAACATCTGGGATAGATAATGCCTGAGAAGGAGATACAAATAACAGATTGTATACCACTTATTCAAGTGGATACGGGCTGCAGTGTAATGCAGCGAAGTATGAACAAAGAGCTGACGGTATGGAATATCAGTGCGTATAAGAAGGGTACTTTCATTAAAGGTTCCATCGGATAAAGGATCCGATGAATACAATAAATCATAGCCTGAGGTGGGATGGATAACAGCGGAGTGTAATTTGGGTTCTTGTAAACAAACACCAACAAGAAAAAACTGGGAGAGCAACATCTGAAGCTCACCCCGGTTACCTCTGAGGCCATGGATATTTCACTGTAAATAAGCCATGATTTGTAACCAGAAAGATACAAGAAATCTGCAGGTAAAGGTATTTATGGACTAGAGGGGTTAGAAAATTCCACATGTGGCAGCGGAATTTCCCCTTCAAGCCGCTAAATTTTGAAAAGGGAAAAGTATCCCCTTTAACATGTCAAAAAAGTGTCATGTTAAAGGGTTCGATATGACCGAGTCCAATTACTGGGAATATGAGTGGAAAACTGGGGATGACGGATCGTTGACGGGAAGGATATGGAGGAAGGTTGGGGTGAAGTATGGGAAAAAAGGAAAGTAATACGAGCCATGGGAGAGAAGAAGTGTGCGAGGCCTGTGGGAAGAGGGAAGATGGGAGAGTGACGGGAAACAAAGGTAGAGAAGAAATCTGAAGGGAGAAGTAGGTGGTGCATTACAGGATGCAGGAGTGTGAAGGTCAGGCAGAGGAAATACATACAAATCTTAATACTGGGTTCACCCACTTGATATATTCTGGCCCTTCTCTGTTAATTAAGTCACTCGTCTAAACGTGGACGAGGCTTCCAACCTGTCTCCTGCTGCTCCCACCTTCTAAGGTAAAATTTCTCTATTTCTTGTTCTCCTTCCATCACGTCATATTCTGGTATTACTGACAAGTTATAGGCGAAAAGACAAGTGGAGAAATGTTTGAAAATAAATGGTATAAAATGCCGACACAATGGAAAAACACATACGCAGTTTAATGTGATCCTTTATTGACAACGTTTCGCCCACACAGTGGGCTTTTTCAAGTCACAAACAGATCTACCTGGGGCGGAAGGTACGTGAGTATTTATAGTCAGACTATAAATACTCACGTACCTTCCCCGCCCACTGTGTGGGCGAAACGTTGTCAATAAAAGATCACATTAAACTGCGTATGTGTTTATGTTTCCACGGAGAAATGTTTATTTAGTAAAAGTCTTGATGGGTGGCGGCGTTGACTCAAACTTTCTCCAGGTATCTTACGTCTCTCTCACATCTTCACTGCTCGTCTTACATAAACATTACTTGTTTCTAACATTGACAACTAAACATCTTTAATAAAACAACACTTAAAAAGCCAAATATATTTTTTAAATAAAGAATTAATAACTATAAAAATATGAAATAACTAATGATTTTTAACTTTTCATATACACAGAGCTATAAATAAATGTTTATATATATATATATATATATATATATATATATATATATATATGTATATATATATATATATATATATATATATATATATATATATATATATATATATATATATATATATAACACTTGTATGTGTGTTTAGGTATAATTTTGATAAATTAGACATGTACAACATTTGGGTATCTTTAATGAGGAAACGTTTCGCCACACAGTGGCTTCATCAGTCCATACAAAAGAGAATGGTGAAGAACAGGAGTAGTTTGAGGTAATCAGTCCCTCAGCCTTGAATCGATGTAATGAGTCGGACTGACCACATCAATCTTGAAAAGACTGATGGATTAACCACATCGACTCGAGGGTAAGGGACTGATTACCTCAAACTCCTCCTGTTCTTCACCATTCTCCTTTGTATGGACTGATGAAGCCACTGTGTGGCGAAACGTTTCCTCATTAAAGATACCCAAATGTTGTACATGTGTCTAATTTATCAACATGTCGGTTCTCTGAACCATTCTTCTACATTCAAGTATAATTTTGACAAATTATTTAAATCCTGACTACAGTATTACCAAGATTATTAACACTGAATGATAAAGATCATGTATATCTATGACTATACTATAATTATTAATAATAATCATAATATTAACAATAATAAAGTGTATTACTGTATAGAGGCAGTGTTGCGCCTCTGTGGTATTGGATACCCAGATTCTTAACCTTGAGATTACCAAATACTCGCTACTGGAATTAACAGTTTGTAAATCTTGGGATTACTCAAATGACCCTTAGATCTGACCCCAGGGTCTGACCCCAGGGTCTGACCCCAGGTCTGACCCCAGGTCTGACCCCAGGGTCTCACCTTTGAGCGTCGCACACTAGTACAAGCCTACGGAAATTTCTTCGGGCTGAGCAAATTAACTTTTTTTATAAACTATTATAAACTGTATAGCCCTTGTGGCTTAGCGCTTCTTTTTGATTATAATAATAATATAAACTATTTTCTAAAGACAGGAAGTGTGTCTGGACATAGTTCATTTCGAAAAATTTAATTTCTTAAGGTACAAAATTGCTGTGGTTTGCATATTACAAAATTAATATATTAAATTTTGTACAGTGTGTGCAACATTGGACGTGATGTTGTTCAGGTCTCTTATACCATTACAAGACAAGTATTAGATTATTCATGGACTAATTGTACTAACTTTAGGAACTAAAGTTAGCCAAGTCCACATGACTCTTTGTGTTCTGAGTATAATACAATGGTGAGAGAGAGTGTTGTGTGTGTGTGTGTGTGTGTGTGTGTGTGTGTGTGTGTGTGTGTGTGTGTGTGAAATCACTTGTGTTTTCACGGGTCAAGTCATAGCTCCTAACCCCGCCTCTTCACTGGTTACTACCAGGTAGATAGGTAGGTGTTGGTTACCATTTCGTTCTAGGCACATGTCGATTAGACACTAAGCCTGTTGTGTGCGTGTGTTAAAAATTGAACTCTCTAAAATACTTTCCAAGTTCACAGCTCCGAACATAAAACACTTACAAATTATTTAGTAGAGATGAATATATTTATATTTTTAGCAATGTTGTAGGTAGTAACGGAGCCAGATCAGTTATCAATATCATGAATGAATCAAGTTGAGTGTCAAATTGTTTGGTTGATTACAGTAGCTTAATGCCAGATATTATGGATGGATCAGTGAATAAACCTCGATTATTGTTCATCTGTTCTCGAGGTTCAATGATGTGAGAAGAATGTCTATGATGGATACACTATACACATGATATACACACAAACACACATCGTACATGATGTATACATGTAGTAATGTATATGCTGATAGTTTCCTGGTACAGTGTCGTATGGAGGACAGTAGGTATGTATCATACTGGAAGATTTCCGAGTGGTTCATCAAACATCCCTTCTCGTCATCATCTCCCGGAGGATGATGAACTTTTCCGTTACTGATGACCGAGTTGCCCGTGTCCTCAGCCACCAGGCAGAAGCTAGCCACGTCGGGGCTCTGGCCTCTGGGGTGCGCCTTGACCTCGTCGACGTGGGTAATAGTGACAACCTCTGGGGTGGGCATCTTGTAGTAATATCTCGCCAACATGACAGCACCACCAGCTGCCCATCAGTAGGGAGTTGAGTAATGCTGTTGAAAAAACGCCTGCTTAATCTCTCTGAATTAATTTTAGCAAGGATACTAGTCTCCTGACAAGAGGTGCTGACAAAGAGAAAGATGGTTGATCATGGTGGTGGGGGGACGTAGGACTATGAATGGCAGTAGGACGAGGATGAGCTACAGCTCCTGGGATCTTTTATTACCCCATACATTCTAAAATATTCAATTTATCAACATACATTTAAGATCATTGACAGGAATTTAAAAAATATTTGTGTCTGGGGAGGACAGAGGAAGGGTGGGGGATGTATTTCTGTGAGAGATGTAGAAGTTGTTAAAATCTTAGTTATTTAGTCAGGCCAGAGTTTATGAAGATGTGTAGGATGTGAGGCAGTGAAGATGACAGATGGTGAGGTAGGAAATTCAGCTTTGAGGACTGCATAAACTATAAACACAGGAATGAAAAAATAACAAGACACTGGAGGTGTCGGGTGACAGATGGGAAGTGTTCTCCTTAGATGGAGTTGGAAAAGGATCTGGTTATACGATAAATTCTCTCTTACAAACATCAGAATTTCCTTTCGCGGAGGAAAACTGGGTAACACTAACAGGAAGGATGTGCTTCGCTACAGCTGAGCAGTAAAAGGGACATCGGTTCATATATTACATTATCGACTGGGTCAAAATTAATGACTCTGACGACGACCATACGTCTTATTAGAGGGTAACAGTAGATGTCTTGGCCGATATCGCACACGAGTTCTTGTGTTGGTGTGGACACTCAGGTATGTGTCGGATTTTGTTTGCATTAAAAAATTTTGACTATTGTGCTGAGAAGATTTTCGCTCGTGTGACTTTCCTGCCTGTGCATTTTTTGTAATATTTGCAGCGCTGAACGACCCTTGTGGGTTTAGCACTTATTTCTTCTTTCAACACACCGGCCGTATCCCACTGAGGCGGGGTGGCACAAAAGGAAAAACGAAAATTTCTTTTAAATTTAGTAATATATACAGAAGAAGGGGTTACTAACCCCTTGTTCCTGGTATTTTAGTCGCCTCGTACGACACGCCTGACTTACAGAGGAAGAATTCTGTTCCACTTTCCTATGGAGATAAGAGGAAATAAACAAGAACTAGCAAGAAAATAGAAGAAACCCAGAGGTGTGTGTATATATATACTTGTACATGTATGTGTAGTGTGACCTAAGTGTAAGTAGCAGTAGCAAGACGTACCTGAAATCTTGCATGTTTATGAGACAGAAAAAAAGACACCAGCAATCCTTCCATCGTGTAAAACAATTACAGGCTTCCATTCTACACTCACTAGGCAGGATGGGAGTACCTCCCTGGGTGGATGCTGTCTACCAACCTACTACCACAGGACGGTAGGACCTCCCTGGGTGGTTGCTGTCTACCAACCTACTACCACAGGACGGTAGGACCTCCCTGGGTGGTTGCTACCAGCCTACTACCACAGGACGGTAGGACCTCCCTGGGTCGTTGCTGTCTACCATCCTACTACCACAGGACGGTAGGACCTCCCTGGGTGGTTGCTCTCTACCAACCTACTACCACAGGACGGTAGTGCCTCCTGGGTGGTTGCTGTCTACAGCCTACTACCAGAGGACGGTAGGATCTCCCTGGGTGGTTGCTGTCTACCAGCATACTACCACAGGACGGTAGGATCTCCCTGGGTGGTTGCTGTCTACCAGCCTACTACCACAGGACGGTAGGACCTCCCTGGGTGGATGCGGTCTACCAGCCTACCACAGGACGGTAGTACCTCCCTGGGTGGTTGCTGTCTACCAACCTACTACCACAGGACGGTAGGACCTCCCTGAGTGGTTGCTGTCTACCAACCTACTACCACAGGACAGTAGGACCTCCATGGGTGGTTGCTCTCTACCAACCTACTACCACAGGACGGTAGTACCTCCCTGGGTGGTTGCTGTCTACCAGCCTACCACACGACGGTAGTACCTCCCTGGATCGTTGCTGTCTACCAGCCTACTACCAAAGGACGGTAGGACCTCCCTGGGTGGTTGCTGTCTACCAACCTACTACCACAGGACGGTAGGACCTCCCTGGGTGGTTGCTGTCTACCAGCATACTACCACAGGAGGGTAGGATCTCCCTGGGTGGTTGCTGTCTACCAGCATACTACCACAGGACGGTAGGATCTCCCTGGGTGGTTGCTGTCTACCAGCATACTACCACAGGACGGTAGGATCTCCCTGGGTGGTTGCTCTCTACCAACGTACAACCACAGGACGGTAGTACCTCCCTGGGTGGTTGCTGTCTACCAGCCTACTATCACAGGACGGTAGGACCTCCCTGGGTGGTTGCTGTCTACCAACCTACTACCACAGGACGGTAGTACCTCCCTGGGTAGTTGCTGTCTACCAACCTACTACCACAGGACGGTAGGACCTCCCTGGGTGGTTGCTCCCTACCAACCTACTACCACAGGACGATAGGACCTCCCTGGATCGTTGCTGTCTACCAACCTACTACCACAGGACGGTAGGACCTCCCTGGGTGGTTGCTGTCTACCAGCCTACCACAGGACGGTAGTACCTCCATGGGTGGTTGCTGTCTAACAACCTACTACCAAAGGACGGTAGTACCTCCCTGGGTAGTTGCTGTCTACCAGCCTACCACAGGACGGTAGTACCTCCCTGGGTGGTTGCTGTCTACCAACCTACTACCACAGGACGGTAGGACCTCCCTGGGTGGTTGCTGTCTACCAACCTACCACCACAGGACGGTAGGACCTCCCTGGGTGGTTGCTATCTACCAGCATACTACCACAGGACGGTAGTACCTCCCTGGGTCGTTGCTGTCTACCAGCCTACTACAAAAGGACGGTAGGACCTCCCTGGGTGGTTGCTGTCTACCAACCTACTACCACAGGACGGTAGGACCTCCCTGGGTGGTTGCTCTCTACCAACCTACCACCACAGGACGGTAGTACCTCCCTGGATCGTTGCTGTCTACCAACCTACTACCACAGGACGGTAGGACCTCCCTGGGTGGTTGCTCTCTACCAACCTAATACCACAGGACGGTAGTACCTCCCTGGGTGGTTGCTGTCTACCAACCTACTACCACAGGATGGTAGGACCTCCCTGGGTGGTTGCTGTCTATCAACCTACTACCACAGGACGGTAGGACCTCCCTGGATAGTTGCTGTCTACCAACCTACTACCATAGGATGGTAGGACCTCCCTGGGTGGTTGCTGTCTACCAACCTACTACCACAGGACGGTAGGATCTCCCTGGGTGGTTGCTGTCTACCAGCCTACTATCACAGGACGGAAGGACCTCCCTGGGTGGATGCTGTCTACCAGCCTACCACAGGACGGTAGTACCTCCCTGGGTGGTTGCTGTCTACCAACCTACTACCACAGGACGGTAGGACCTCCCTGAGTGGTTGCTGTCTACCAACCTACCACAGGACAGTAGGACCTCCCTGGGTGGTTGCTCTCTACCAACCTACTACCACAGGACGGTAGTACCTCCCTGAGTGGTTGCTGTCTACCAGCCTACCACACGACGGTAGTACCTCCCTGGATCGTTGCTGTCTACCAGCCTACTACCAAAGGACGGTAGGACCTCCCTGGGTGGTTGCTGTCTACCAACCTACTACCACAGGACGGTAGGACCTCCCTGGGTGGTTGCTGTCTACCAGCCTACTTCCACAGGACGGTAGTACCTCCCTGGGTGGTTGCTGTCTACCAGCCTACTACCACAGGACGGTAGGACCTCCCTGGGTGGTTGCTGTCTATCAATCTACTACCACAGGACCGTAGGACCTCCCTGGGTGGTTGCTGTCTACCAACCTACTACCACAGGACGGTAGTACCTCCCTGGGTAGTTGCTGTCTACCAACCTACTACCACAGGACGGCAGGACCTCCCTGGGTGGTTGCTCTCTACCAACCTACTACCACAGGACGGTAGGACCTCCCTGGGTAGTTGCTGTCTACCAACCTACTACCACAGGACGGTAGTACCTCCCTGGGTGGTTGCTGTCTACCAGCCTACCACAGGACGGTAGTACCTCCACGGGTGGTTGCTGTCTACCAACCTACTACCAAAGGACGGTAGTACCTCCCTGGGTAGTTGCTGTCTACCAGCCTACCACAGGACGGTAGTACCTCCCTGGGTGGTTGCTGTCTACCAACCTACTACCACAGGACGGTAGGACCTCCATGGGTGGTTGCTGTCTACCAACCTACCACCACAGGACGGTAGGACCTCCCTGGGTGGTTGCTATCTACCAGTATATTACCACAGGACGGTAGTACCTCCCTGGGTCGTTGCTGTCTACCAGCCTACTACAAAAGGACGGTAGGACCTCCCTGGGTGGTTGCTGTCTACCAACCTACTACCACAGGACGGTAGGACCTCCCTTGGTGGTTGCTCTCTACCAACCTACTACCACAGGACGATAGTACCTCCATGGGTCGTTGCTGTCTACCAGCCTACTACAAAAGGACGGTAGGACCTCCCTGGGTAGTTGCTGTCTACCAACCTACTACCACAGGACGGTAGGACCTCCCTGGGTGGTTGCTGTCTACCAACCTACTACCACAGAACGGTAGGACCTCCCTGGGTAGTTGCTGTCTACCAACCTACTACCACAGGACGGTAGGACCTCCCTGGGTGGTTGCTCTCTACCAACCTACCACAGGACGGTAGGACCTCCCTGGGTGGTTGCTGTCTACCAACCTACTTCCACAGAACGGTAGGACCTCCCTGGGTAGTTGCTGTCTACCAACCTACTACCACAGAACGGTAGGACCTCCCTGGGTAGTTGCTGTCTACCACATACTACCACAGAACGGTTAGGACCTCCACTGGGTGGTTGCTCTCTACCAACCTACCACCACAGGACGGTAGTACCTCCCTGGATCGTTGTTGTCTACCAACCTACTACCACAAGACGGTAGTACCTCCCTGGGTGGTTGCTGTCTACCAGCCTACTACCACAGGCCAGTAGGACCTCCCTGGGTGGTTGTCTACCAACCTACTACCACAGGACGGTAGAACCTCCCTGGGTAGTTGCTGTCTTCCAACCTACTACCACAGGACGGTAGGACCTCCCTGGGTGGTTGCTGTCTACCAACCTACTACCACAGGACGGTAGTACCTCCCTGGGTGTTTGCTGTCTACCAACCTACTACCA
The DNA here is from genome assembly GCF_026875155.1 of Cherax quadricarinatus. Classification (NCBI taxonomy): domain Eukaryota; kingdom Metazoa; phylum Arthropoda; class Malacostraca; order Decapoda; family Parastacidae; genus Cherax; species Cherax quadricarinatus. The sequence goes on from NC_069481.1 coordinate 194,793, forward strand.
CAGGACGGTAGGACCTCCATGGGCACCTGAGCATCAACCTTCGTTACTGTCTGCGGGCAGATACTTTCGAGCCACGGGTATGTTAGGAAACACCTATCCAGTCTCAAGGTGTAATGAAGAAATGGCGGAGGTAACTCAATGCACAGTTTGAAAAGCAGGTACGACATCTGGTGTGTAGACGATCAGTGAATCATCAGTGTAGTGGGTGAGGCTGGCTCACAGTCAAAACCAAAAAGGAGAGTGAAGACAGGAGGTAGAGTCTGACGAAGGGAAGAAGCGGACTAATTCCTGGGATCGAGAATCTCTGCCGTGGCCTGGTAGTGTAGTGTAGTCTGTCTTGAGGATTATACTCTCAACCTTAAACAAATTCTTATATAAATATAAAACTCCCTCAAAATACCATAAAAGTTAGTCAAATACGTGTGTTTGTTTTTTACTGGTATCGTTCATCTTCCATAAAATACTTGTGATGTTTCTTAAAATAATTCAAAGTTCTTTAAGTTCCTGTGGACTTTACGTACATATATGTTCCTAAAGTTATTGTAAAATTCTGTAAATAAATATTGCATACTATTAAAATGAGTGTCAGTGTTTAGCAAAGTCTGTTAATAGTAACCCAATTTCATGTTGAAAATAAGACAACTTCGAGAGGAACGAAAGAACTCGTCATTTATAACTTATATAAAAAAATATATTAACGTTTGAAATATATTAACTCCTAAAAATATTTACCCTTGTAAAAAAAATATACTTCTAAAAAGTAAAAATTAATGAATATAGAACTTGTGTGGAGAAAATACTACAGTAAAGGGAGTGTGTCTCAGGCCCCATCAGCCCTCTGAGGGACTTAGCCCTCCCGGAAGGGCCTAGTGGACTTTTCCTTCCTTGCAAACAGCTTTATCAGGAACACATGTATGTACCATAGTGTCATGAGTCACGTCTTCCTCTCCTTGCTAGAGTTCCTGATCAACTACACAACGACGCTAAACGACAGTAATTACTCTTTCTCCTTAGCACGAAAATTAATGAAAAGCCTCCACCCTAATTTATCTACAAGTTGGGACTGTTATGACTTCTAGATAACAAGAAACCTACCTTCTTCTACTGAATACTATTGCAATGTGTAGTAAGGAGGAGATACAAAGCTGAACTCAGCAATTATTTCGTGCGGAGGGTGACTGGTGGGTGCTTGGGCAGGGCGACGAGCTAGGTTGAATTCAGATATAAGAGCGTGAACACACGTCACAACTCTCCCACTGAGAACATAGAAAATAATGACTTTGTGCAGTAAACTCTGAAATACTGTCAATCTTCACTAGGAAAACTTGTGTTGAAAGGAAACACGAGTGTATAATCGACGGTACAATATAAAGTGTAAAAGTTTGTATTGCGGTATGCATTCAGGAGTCAAGAACAGAGGGACAAGATATCACCCTATCGCGTGAAGACCGAACGAAGTGACTCCCTATGGACATGTAAGGATATAACTACGTATGTGTAGCAGCCTGGTCAAGACATCGATACCGGGGTATACTTCCCCTGTCAGAAACTAGGGAAACTGGGTCAGTTACAATACCCAGGTAAGTCCAGCCATACCCACACCTAATTACGTTGGCTGCAGCTAATAGGTAGGGGTGAGATTTGACTGGAATTACCAATAGATCCCGTGACACGTGGATGATTCACCCAAACCCGAGTACCACTACACATTTCAGATAATGAAATGCCGAGATATACGCTCCTTTGAGGGCAAATATGAATAACTCACTTGTTAACCAACAGCCGCTGTGGAAACTGGGACGGCGCCCCGAAGGGATGTCCAGGGAGAGGCTGCTGGACACTTTTTAACAGACAAGTACTGATTGATGTGTGTTTGGTTCATGCAGGAAAGTGTACTTATTTAACTTAACTGCTGCAAGTGTGTTCTTAAGTACTGAAAGCATATTCTTAACTTACAAAAAAATGAACTGAAATTTGCAGCTATTAAAAGCAAGTGTTTTAGTACTAAAAAGTATATTCTTAATGGTTAAAAGTATATTAACTTAAAATGTATATTAAATATTAAAAGTCATATTCTTAAATACTAAACAGTATATTCTTAAATACTAAACAGTATATTCTTAAATACTAAACAGTATATTCTTAAATACTAAACAGTTTTCTTAACTAGTTATTCTTTAATATTAAAATAAAGTATTAATGTGTTCTTTCATTAAATATTAAGTTACTACAATAAAATTTTAAGTAAAATTTTATTTTGCTAAAAATAATAACTTTAAGAGAGAAATATGAAATAAGAGTAGGGGAGACTTCTTCCATATAACAGTTGACTGTTTAACAAGATAATTGGCTAAGTGTTGCTTGGTTATGTTGTCATACTGAGATAACAACTGTAACACTAAACTACTGTAATACTTAGCACAAATGGTAGGTACATTCAATGGTAGGCACGTTCAATGGTAGGCACATTCAATGGTTGGCACGTTCAATGGTTGGCACGTTCAATGGTTGGCACGTTCAATGGTTGGCACGTTCAATGGTTGGCATGTTCAATGTAAGGCACGTTCAAAGGCACGTTCAATGTAAGGCACGTTCAATGGTTGGCACGTTCAATGTAAGGCACGTTAAATGGAAGTCACGTTCAATGTAAGGCACGTTCAATGGAAGGCACGTTCAATGGAAGGCACGTTCAATGTAAGGCATGTTCAATGGTAGGCACGTTCAATGGAAGGCACGTTCAATGTAAGGCACGTTCAATGTAAGGCACGTTCAATGGTAGGCACGTTCAATGGAAGGCACGTTCAATGGAAGGCACGTTCAATGGTAGGCACGTTCAATGGTAGGCACGTTCAATGGAAGGCACGTTCAATGGAAGGCACGTTCAATGGTAGGCACGTTCAATGGTAGGCACGTTCAATGGTTGGCACGTTCAATGGTTGGCACATTCAATGGTTGGCACATTCAATGGTTGGCACGTTCAATGGTAGGCAAGTTCAATGGTTGGCACGTGTTACAAAAAACGCGATTCTAAAAGCTTAGAGATCTCCAGTGAACACTAGAAAGGACTGCCCTTTTAGCATCCAGCCTGTTACTGGGTTTTCGTAAACAAGTAGTCAGTATTCCTTGTCCAATTATCCAGTAGAATTCAGTATGATTCAATAGTGCTTCAGGATTACAACTGGTAGGCTACTAACTAGAGAAATTAAAATTTAATAAATTTATTAAGTTGTCTAGGCGTATATCAAATTAAATTAATCACAGTAATCAAAATAATAATCACTTCTCTCGTTTACCGTATTATTGTGCTGAAAGCACATATCACATTTATAATTCTTAAGTACCGTCTGGTACATTAACATTTAATAAGATATTACAAATATGTACAAGTTTGTGTATGCATGTAAGTGCTCCAAGTAGTTCGTTATGTCTCACGACTCTACTAGACTTAAACAAGTGACTGACAAAGTCCTCAAATAAACTAAGTTCTTGACCAACTGTTCAAGCAGACTGTTCTGATTGCCAACAAAAAGAATGCTAAGCCCAATAGCAATATAACAAGCAACTGCGACACAGAATCAGGAACAAGGAGATAATATAACGACACTAAGTAGGGACCATCTGCAGATCCTCCACAAAAGTCACAAAACTCCCATACTACTGAATCTAAGTTCAGCATAAGAAAATCCCCGACTGTGATAATACACAGATACCAGTACAAGTTAGGTCAGGACCTGAGTTACTCAGAGTGTCTATGAGACACACAACCTCAGTACAACGTCGAAAATCACTAAGTCTATACAATGTTCTGTGAACAGAGTTCTACAGAACTAACAAGAATAATCAGACAGACAATCTGTCCAACCACCAAGAGAGTCTAGACCAGACTGAATACTTCAGGCGAGGTGAGGACACCCCCCCTCGATCACGTGATAGCTCCGTGGACAGTACTGCCCAGCAACAGAAGCCGGCAGAATAACGAGCAAAGAGCGATAATTACAGTAGTTAGACAATCAAGACTTGAACTGAGCACATAATATGTTACATCCTACCTAACAAAGGAAGCTACGTCAAATAACAATATAAAGCAATACGATTTAGCTATTATCGCAAATATAAGCAATATAAAATTAAATGAAAAGGTAATAATTATATATATACATAATAATCATTGCAACTCATTCAGGGGTTGCAACAGCACGTTCAATGGTTGGCACGTTCAATGGTTGGCACGTTCAATGGTTGGCACGTTCAATGGAGGGCACATTTAATGAAAAGCACGTTCAATGGAGGGCACGTTCAACGTAGGCCACGTTCAATTGAGAGCAAGTTCAATGGAGGCTACGTTCAATGGAGGGCACGTTCAATGGGGGCACGTTCAATGGAAGGCACGTTCAATGGGGGCACGTTCAATGGAAGGCACGTTCAATGGTAGGTACGTTCAATGGAAGGCACGTTCAATGGAAGGCACGTTCAATGGTTGGCACGTTCAATGGAAGGCACGTTCAATGGTAGGCAAGTTCAATGGTTGGCACGTTCAATGGAAGGCACGCTCAATGGTTGGCACGTTCAATGGAGGGCACGTTCAATGGTAGGCACGTACAATGGAGGGCACGTTCAATGGAGGGCACGTTCAACGTAGGGCACGTTCAATTGAGGGCACGTTCAGTGGAGGGCACGTTCAGTGGTAGGCACGTTCAATGGTTGGCACGTTCAATGGTTGGCACGTTCAATGGAGGGCACGTTCAATGGAGGGCACATTCAATGGTTGGCACGTTCAATGGTTGGCACGTTCAATGGTTGGCACGTTCAATGGAAGGCTGTGATGTAGTTCAGCTGGGCTTGTGAGGTCTCTGGGGAGACCTAATTTAACCAATTATATGGTCACACCTTGCCTTGGCAGACGTCTGTAGCCACGCCCACGTCTGAGGTCTTTTGTTCTTAACAGCGTCAGAGCTCGGCGTCAGGTCGCAACACGTGGTACATACACCATTGGGGAGGGGGTACTTTGACTACGATATAAGCCCAGGGAAGAGCGGGGCAAGGAGGTTGTTGGTGACAGGTCCGTCGAGCGAGAGCTCTGGACAGCCGCGTGTGTAGTGGACCACGCATTGGGAATCTCGGGTCAGCTGGTCGGTGAATTAAGAGTGAGTACTAGTCCGTGTTACTGATAACATCTACCCTTCCCCCTGGTAATAAGTCTCATAGGTCAATTGTTATATTGTGTAAATTTCCATCAGATGATGTTGTATTCTAGCCCTTTTATGTTATTAAGTAAACTATAGCCATAGTTCCCATTTTTATTTGTACCTTCATATGCTATTCCCTATTTTGTTAAGCACTGGGATATACAGGAGACGTGCTCACTCGCTGGGATACCTCCGGTAGAGTGGGTAGAGGTCTCACATGGCCATGTGAGACCTCTACCCACTCTACCGGAGGTATCCCAGCGAGTGAGCACGTCTCCTGTATATCCCAGTGCTTAACAAAATAGGGAATAGCATATGAAGGTACAAATAAAAATGGGAACTATGGCTATAGTTTACTTAATAACATAAAAGGGCTAGAATACAACATCATCTGATGGAAATTTACACAATATAACAATTGACCTATGAGACTTATTACCAGGGGGAAGGGTAGATGTTATCAGTAACACGGACTAGTACTCACTCTTAATTCACCGACCAGCTGACCCGAGATTCCCAATGCGTGGTCCACTACACACGCGGCTGTCCAGAGCTCTCGCTCGACGGACCTGTCACCAACAACCTCCTTGCCCCGCTCTTCCCTGGGCTTATATCGTAGTCAAAGTACCCCCTCCCCAATGGTGTATGTACCACGTGTTGCGACCTGACGCCGAGCTCTGACGCTGTTAAGAACAAAAGACCTCAGACGTGGGCGTGGCTACAGACGTCTGCCAAGGCAAGGTGTGACCATATAATTGGTTAAATTAGGTCTCCCCAGAGACCTCACAAGCCCAGCTGAACTACATCACAAGGCACGTTCAATGGAGGGCACGTTCAATGGAGGGCACGTTCAGTGGAAGGCACGTTCAATGGTAGGCACGTTCAATTGTAGGCACGCTCAATGGAAGGCACGTTCAATGGAGGGCACGTTCATTGGTAGGCACGTTCAATGGAGGGTAGGTTCAATGGAGGGCAGGTTCAACGGAGGGCAAGTTCAATGGAGGGCAAGTTCAATGGAGGGCAAGTTCAATGGAGGGCACGTTCAATGGAGGGCACGTTCAATGGTAGGCACGTCCAATGGTTGGCACGTTCAATGGTAGGCACATTCAATGGTTGGCACGTTCAATGGTTGGCATGTTCAATGGAGGGCACGTTCAATGGTAGGCACGTTCAATGGAGGGCACGCTCAATGGTTGGCAAGTTCAATGGTAGGCACGTTCAATGGTTGGCACGTTAAATGGAGGGCACGTTCAATGGAGGGCACGTTCAATGGAGGGCACGTTCAATGGAGGGCACGTTCAATGGTTGGCACGTTCAATGGTAGGCACGTTCAATGGAGGGCACGTTCAATGGAGTTCACGTTCAATGGTAGGCACGTTCAATGGAGGGCACATTCAATGGTAGGCAAGTTCAATGGAGGACTCGTTCAATTGAGGGCACGTTCAATGGTAGGCACATTCAATGGTTGGCACATTCAAAGGAAGGCACGTTCAATGGTTGGCACGTTCAATGGTAGTCACGTTCAATGGAAGGCACGTTCAATGGAGGGCACGTTCAATGGAGGGCACGTTCAATGGAGGGCACGTTCAATGGAGGGCACGTTCAATGGAGGGCACATTCAATGGAAGGCACGTTCAATGGAAGGCACGTTCAATGGTAGGCGCGTTCAATGGAAGGCACGTTCAATGGAAGGCACGTTCAATGGAAGGCGCGTTCAATGGAAGGCGCGTTCAATGGAATATCAGTGCGTAGAAGAAGGGCACTTTCATTAAAGGTCCCATCAGGAAAAGGATCTGAAGAATACAATAAATTATAGCCTGAGATGGGAGAAATAACAGCAGAGTGTAATTTTGGTTCCTGTAAGCAAACACCAACAGGGGCAAACTGGGAGAGTAACATCTGAAGCTCACCCCGATTACCCCTGAGGCCGCATATATTCCACTGTAAATAGGCCATGATTGGCAATGATAAAGATACTTGAAATCCGCAGGTAAGGGTTCCTACGGACTAGAGGGGTTAGAAAAGTCCACATGCGGAGGCAGTGGAAAACGTTCAAGCAGCGAAGGAACGGTGCGCTGTGAAGAAAGGAGTTGCGCAGATGGAGCAGAGGAGTGAGAAAGAGCGGAAGGTGGATCAGTGTCCATTGATGGTTTGGTCTCTGCAATATATTCAGAGATTGCTTCAAGTGTTTCGGAATTCAGAGACGTCGTATGGGAGAAAAATTGGAAATGGTAGGGGGAGGATGAGTAAAGATTGGAACTGTATTGGACTGTACCAAGGTAGAGGGGGGGGCGAAAGGGTGGAGGGAACTGGAGAAGCGTGGCAGGGGACAGAAGAGGCAGGAACCTGGGGAGGTGGCAGAAGAGGAAGAAACTTGGGAGGGAACAGGGGAGGAAGGTACAGTACGAGGAGGAGGGTGAACCTCTACACTTGTAACTGAGCCAGTGAGAGGGGAGAACCAGGGACAGAGACAGGGAGGGTAAAATGAGGAGGTGGAAGATGGGTAGGAGGTGTTAACGGACCTTTTTTTGACTTTTGAGAAGTAGAGGGACGATTGGGAGGAGGTGTCGTACGAGGGTCTCGTCGATACTGAGGCTTGTGAGAGAGAACACGAAGAAGCGAGATCAGACTGAGGCGTCGAAAGTAGGGACGTCTGAGCCGAGGACAGCAAAGGATTAGATACAGGAGTGACTATGGGAGAGGTAACCACAGAGGTGGGTGTAGAAGATGGGATACCAGAAGTGGGGGGACGTTTTGAAACACGGGAATAAGAAACACGTGGGAGTCTCCTTGGAGGCGGAGATGAGAAACTGCCATGGCATAAGGGAGACCTTCCGTCTCTTTGAGGTAACGGATTTCCCGCTCGTTTAAATAGACTTGACAACGGCGAGAGTACGAAGGGTGAGCCTCATGACGTTAAGGCAAGAGGGAGATCGATTGCAAGATGTATTAGAAAGGTCATCGGCACCACAGACTGGGCATTCGGCGATAGATCTGCAATATTTCGCTGGATGGCCAAATCGCCAGCAATTTCTACACTGTTGTGGTGTAGGGATCACCTTTCAAAAATTGTAACCGACGTCCTGCTATATAAACTGAGGATGGGAGTTCTCGGCTGTCAAAAGTTAAACGAGCCACATTGCTAGGTATCGTCTCCGCCTGCGGGCAGGAAGAACGTAAGTGTCTACCTTGAGGATTGGGAGATCTTGGAGTTCCAGCTGTTCAAGAATGTCAGTGCCACATGTCTGGAAATTTTGTTGAACTATGGTATGGGGCAGAATGACGGTACCAAATACAAGAATTGAGGGACTGATGTTTTTCAAGAGTGACAGGAACAGTATCGATATGGGAAAGACGAGAGAGCTCATGAGCCTGGGTAGCATTCTGTACGGTAATGATGCGCATACCGCTCTTAAGAGCATGAAAAGAAATATCTTTACCAACATGGCGTAGGAGTGCCTTGCCAATACTGTGGTCAGAAAGATAGGCAGTAGAGGAAGTCGGTCGTAAAGTGAAGAATTTAGTCCATTGTTCAGTCTGAAACTGAGCGTGGAACGGTAGTGAAGGACGTGTCGATCGTTTCTGAGAAGAACGAGAAGGTGGAGAAGGATCATCAGCAGGTAATTGTCATTGGCGTTTAGGCGTGGGACCAGAGTTGGTCCGACGTGGAACGGGTCGGCGATTTGAAAATTGCCGCACCGTAGAGGGAGAGGCCGGAAGCATAGTCAGAGGAGAGCAAAGGTCCGATAAATCGAAGGAGTCAGTCGAGGGCCCCAGTACCTGAAGCGGGGGAGGAAACAGCACCGGCAAGAGGTACAGAGGCATGAGGAGTGTCTGAAGAGTGGTCCAAAGATGAGGCGGGGTCAGAACAGGGTGCGGTATCAAGAAGGGGCCCGGGGGTAGTAGGTTCATGGACTAGGGCTGCCATGGTTAGGTTACTTCTTTCTTTTTGTTTTTAAGAAAAAAAAAGAAAAGAAAAGAAAATAAAAAGAAAAAAAAGAATAAAACAAGGGGGGACCGGGGAGGGATAGTTCCTAGGAGGAATGAAAGGGCCAGAAATCTCCCTCCGCGCCCAAGAGGACCTCAGCACCGCAAGTAGCGCAGATGCAGCATGGAACCCATGCCATACCCTACCCATCATGCTAGTAAACTAACAATCTGGGATAGCAACCTCACATCTGCCGAGCTACCTCGGTGGACAAAAGAGAGGGCGGCCGGATATCCGCCACAAAGCATACCTCCTTCGGCCACCACCCCCGGAATCCGAAAGGTGGCTTCCAGAGATACACCCGTCGCCCAAAAGACACCCAAAGCTACTCCGGGATACCGGAGAGGGATCGGGACATCCCCAGGCGATCCAGATTCCATGGCAAACTACGCCACCACCAAGAACCTCAACGGAATGGGATAGACCCCGGTATCCTTTCCCCTACCCAGGAACTAGCGCACCTGTGGGAGAAATCCCAAAGGCCAAAAAGAGGAAGGGCAAAAGGGAGGAGTGGGGAGGAGGAGGAGGAAAGGAAAAAGGGGAGGATGGGGAGGATGGGATAGGGGAGGGGAGATTGGGGGGTAATTAGGTTCGGTCTGAGGAAGACTGACAGGTCTAATTCCTCAGACCAAGAGCCTCTTCACCACGCCAAGGAGCCCCCCTTGAAGAGGAAAGATACCTGTAGCGGCCGGCACACCTCACCTGCCTACCACCACACTCCACCACTGTACCCACTCCCTTTGCTGTGTTTTTCTGCTGTTTTCCGTGTGAATTCATTGCCAGAGCTGTGTTTCTGAGTGCCCAAGGCCACTCGAAGCCACGTGGATCACCAAGCCACGTAGATCACGAAGCCACGTGGGGTGTGGACGATGCCACGTGGAACTACAAGCCACGTGGGTTACCAAGCCAGACGTCCCAGGCCACATGCTGTGGTCTGACGTCACCTCACGACATCACTCACAATGCTGTCTGACTTCACGTCACTCCAGGACGTCACCTCATGATGTCTGACCACCATGCTGCCTGACATCTTGTGATGTCACCCCATGGCATCACCTCATGATGTCACGCCTGATCGACAGTGTTAGTTTCACAGTAAGCAATATGTCGTGTTGTCGAGAAGACAGAGAAGATATATGTCACATGTTAATTAATTTCTCTCAGTGTTCTCATATGTTCGTGTATAGCTTAGTGTCAATTTTTGCACAGAAAAGCGTCATTTGCTAGTAAGCCATGTTGTACCGCACGTACAGAGCGGGTGTGTGCAGTTTTCCGTGTGTCCTGTGTGGTCTTGAGCCCAGCTGCTTCAGTACCAGTCGAGAAATGTCCTCCCGAGTCGCTTGCCAGAAGAAGCCCTGCCCAGTTGCCGAGTATTGACGATGCCTCACTCGAGGGCACCAGCAGGTTGTGCCCCAAGTTGAGTGAAAACCTGCAGTGACTACTACGATTACTGCTTCACCATTCCAGAGGAGACCGTACCCTGTTGCACCGATGTCTCCTGTGTTGCAGTATCTGTCCAGAGGCAGGAAGGCGTGCAGTGATGCCCATTAACACTCATTGCCTATGACCATGTTGTTTAGCACACCCCACCTGTTTTTTTTCTTCCCTTCCTGTCAGAAGTTTTCCTTTCCACGTCCATATGTATATGTTTTTATTTTGTGTTCTGTGCCCTGTTCCGGTGAGAGAGAGACTGAGTTTTTTTTTACAGGCAGTCATGGTCAGGGAACGACCATGGTGGTGCATGCCGAGCAAATGTAGACAGCCTGTACTGTCTGCATAGAAGCCCATGCTGTCTGCCAGCCGAGTTCATATTTCGCGCCATGCTCATGCTGCCACCTATAGGCCTACCACTTCAGTATGCCCACACCTGCCTCTGCCTCACTCTCTCAGCCGCCTTCATTCAGACAACAGGTCTAGTCCTCTCTCCTTCGCTGGGCATGGCCCTCCCGGGCTATGGGCACTTAACACACTGCCTGTGTACCCCACGACATTGCAAATAAAGTAAGGAGCCTCCGAAGTCTTATCATTACTCCCCGCTACCAAGAACCACCAATTAACCCACAAATAATCTGGTAAACATACCTAACTGTTGCACATGTCTTAATCATCAACTGATACTACAACTATAAAAATGAAAGAACATTTGGCAGCCCTTTGATGATTACGGACAAGTTACATGTCTTCCTATTAAAATAATACATGTTTTCTAAATATTATAAATGGTTATAACTGACTATAATTTCTAAAGGGGTGGACTGGTAAGCCAGTGGAAGGTCTCAATCAGATGACCAAAAGCTCCAACGGCAGGTCATCCAAGACGTGCTTCAGGACACATCTGTCATGTTTCTTGATGAACCTAACCTTAGTGACTGTGGGCGCGCACACCTCCCAGACTGACATTATGGGTACCAGCACTATAGGTACCAACACTATAGGTACCAGCACTACAGGTACACACTGGTCCCATAGGTATACAAATCGTTTCATTCACATTTTCATTTCATTTCTATGTATTATACTTGTGAGGGAAAAGTTCAATAGATAGGAGTAGCGATATAGTAACAATAGTTTTATTGCCGGCTACTAGTTAAGGTAGGGTAAGTCAAGCTCCCGTTTTTCCAGCCTTTTTTCCCCCTCCCTGAAAGTGTTAGTTTGACTGCCGGCTGCTTGTTAAGGTAGGGTAAGTCAAGCTCCCGTTTTTCCAGCCTTTTTTCCCCCTCCCTGAAAGTGATAGTTTGACTCCCCCGAAAGGTGACGTGTGGGGCTCTGGTCAAACAGTAAATCACTCGACTCACAGCTCCCAACACTACTCTTGGATGACAGTGAGGGTCACCTGTCAATCAACAAGAAGAACAGGAGAAGGACTAACGTCCAGAGACTTCCCCATTTTGGATCTAATTACCTGTGCACCTGTATGAAATTGCAGGACGTAACCCCACAGCATTGCAGCGGTAAAGAACCTGCTTTCCTGTCATCGGGATATTATACTCAAGGCCCTATCTACTGTGAAGAACTAGCCAGTGGGTCGTAACCAACACCTGCGACCCCCCCCATCATCAGCAACGGCTACGATTTCAACAACACAGTGTCACCAACACCAGACACCCCTATATATTAGCGTTGAATTAAGTTATTCATATTTTTCATTTTTCATTTTCTTTAATGTAGGATTAATATTTCATATTGAAGTGTTTTATATTTTAAATTTCTATATAATAAAGTGTTTATGTTTGTCTGTTATTATTTCTTTTTCTATTCATTAATTTTCCTGAGGAGCCAGCCAGCCTTAGTAATAATTACTGAAGTTGTTACAGGGCTGAGAAAGCCTTCACAAGTGGCGACCTTGCCAGGATACAACTCAGACAGAATCAAGATTCAATTCCATCTCGAATCTACCATTGGAACTTCAACGCTACATACCACAGACGGTTACCACCAGCCATGAGTAATCATTCTCTATGGTAGGACTACAGTACAGGTATTTAATAGATTTGGTGATTGTTATAGTCTCAAATTATTGTAAGTCAAGTCAGGCAGGATATAATATTTAATTCTGCCACTTTTTTATGTAAGCTTGAAACAATTTGGAGGATTAGACTCTAGGGACCCGAGATTTTCCAGTGACAACTTGTTTCATTGAGCTCTTTATAATATCAAGGGAACTGTCATAGGACACTCTTGATTTGTTGGTGAGAAGATTGGATGGTCAAGGGACCCCATTCTACTTGCTGTTTGCTCGGAGCCGGCATAGAACCCTTCGTTTTCATTAATACATATTGTTTAATTGAAGTAGGGATCGAGCCCTCTGATTTATTTACAGTTTGAGCGGAGCAGGAATTGAACCCTCCGTTTTCTTTAATACCCGTTTCATTTCCCCTGATAGTTTAAGTTATTCTTGCAAGCATGGAGGAATACCAGTTTTGGATGAACGCTGGAAGTAAGTTAGGAATAACGGGGAAAAATTTAGAATGTTTCATTAGTGCTAAAATCCAGGAAAGAATTGAAAAGGAGAGAGAGAGAATCAAAAGAGAAGAGGAAAAGGAGAGATTGAGAATCGAAAGAGAAGACAAAAAAGAGCGTGATAGACTTGATCGTGAGGAAAGAGCTAAAGTACATGAGGAACAAGTTAAATTAAGGGAACTTGAGGAAAGAGCAAAGGACAGAGAATATGAGTTAAGGGAGAGAGAAAAGGATAGCGAGCTCGAACAAGCTCGTCTTGAATTAGAGAATAAAAAGTTAACTTTCTCACAACAGCAATTAGATGAAGGAGTAATGGAACAACGTGCAGCTAGTGCACATATTCCAACACCTAATTTACCTCCCTTCACAGAGGGGGAAGACATTACTTCATACATTATCAGGTTTGAAAATACCACTACCCTCTGTGAATGGCCTGCTGACACCTGGGCTACCAGGTTAGGAATGTTATTTTCTGGTACAGCCTTAAATATCTATGCAACTTTGTCGCAGGATATCATATGTAATTATAACCTACTGAAGAAGGCAATCCTTAAAGCATATCAAAAAACCACTAATTCTTACAGGAAAGATTTCAGGTATGCCACCTTACAGCCTGGCCAGAACTTTCAACAGTTACAGGTAACACTCTTTCGTTTGTTCGACTTTTGGATAGAGGGTTCAGGAATTGATCGCAGTTATGAATCTCTTAGAGACTTCATGGTTGCTGACCAGTTCCTGACAGCTCTTCCCCATCAGATACGAACATTCATCAGAGAACGTAACCTGATTAAAGCTGAGGAAGTTGCTGAGGCTGCTGACCTGTATGCTGAGGCTCACAATTCCTATAAAGACCTAAAGGGATCGAACCCTAAGGGCAAGGGTTCATCGGACCTTAAGAAATCAAAGCCTCTAGTGGAAAGTAAAATGACTTCTTTTATTCCTGTTTGTCATTTGTGTGGTGTTAAGGAACATAAACGTCCAGATTGTCCTTCTAAGAAGGTCCAAAAAGTTGGAAGATGTTTTAAAGACTGTAATGACCAAGCACCCTTCTGTTCAGGAACAGTTAATGGACTTAATGTATCTACCATTTTACGAGACACTGGATGCACATGTATAGTAATTTCTGATAAGCTGTTCCCTAATCATAAAGAAACTCATTCCTCTGCTATACTTTCAGACTATTTGGGCCGTACAGACACTTTTCCTACCATCCATTGTTCCATTAGGTCTAAATGGTTCACAGGTTGGTCTGAAGCCGTACTAGCTCCCATCACTTCTTGCTCTGTACTAATAGGTAATGTAAAAGGTGCCATTCTTCCTTCTGAGGTTGACCTTTCATCACCAAAGATGGACATAGGTGTTTCAGATCCTCTTCCTGTAGAGTCGGAGAAGCCCCTCGAAAGTTCAGATGAGACAATGTCTCGTGAGATTCATGTGGGATTAAAAACCAGTGATGCTACTCTCGAAAGCGAGGTAGTAGGATCACCGGTTCACTTGTTAGATGAAAGTGAAGATATCACCTCCGATACTATAAATGTCTTGACTAGGGCTCAGACCAAAGCCCAGGCTTCTCCTACTGTCCATCCTTTGATTTTCCCTGACTTCAAGCCTTTAGATATATCGAAGGACTCATTTGTCAATTTACAACGTAATTGCCCTTCTCTTCAGAATTGCCATAATGCCGCTAAACAAAATCAAGTTATCCAAAGGAAAAACTTTTCATATAAATTTGAATATATAAAAGGTATCTTGCACAAGTCAGTATTCAAATTAAATTCAGATGAGATAGACTATTCAATCTTAGTTGTTCCAAGTCAATGCAGAGAGACTGTTCTTAAAATGGCTCATGACCTGCAAGTGGCCGGACATTTCTCACATCGTAAAACTTTAAATAAAATTAGGGAAACCTATTTTTGGCCTAAAATGTCCTCAGATGTCACTACCTATTGTAGATCGTGTAAAGTTTGCCAACTGTCATCCTCCCGAGGTACCAGGCGAGTACCTATGGTCAAAATGCCAGTCTTTACGGTACCTTTTGAATGAGTAGCTATTGACATCGTTGGTCCTTTATCTCCACTTTCATCTGGGGGACATAGATATATATTAACATTAGTTGATTATGCTTCGAGTTTCCCTGAAGCCGTTCCCTTAAAGACCATAACTACTACAGAGGTGGCTGAAGCCCTTTTGTCCATCTTCTCCAGAGTGGGCATCCCTAGAGAAATTTTGTCTGACCGTGGGACACAATTCACATCTGACTTAATGCAAGATCTCTACCAACTTCTGGAAGTGAAGCCTCTCTTCACCACACCCTATCATCCCAGCTGTAATGGGAGGATTGAGCGCCAGCATTCGATTCTCAAGTCCATTTTAAGGAAACTTTGCTCCCTTAAACCTAAGGAGTGGCATCGTTACCTACCCTGTGCTTTGTTTGCCATGAGGGAAGTTCCCAGTGACTCTTTGGGGTTTTCACCTTTTGAACTTCTCTATGGTAGACAGGCCAGAGGTCCATTGTCCATCCTTCATGACCTTAGATCTAAACTTGAGGAGACCTCTGACATAGTTTCGAAAAACTTAAGTTTGTCAATGGACCAGTACAAAACCTATTTTGACTCCAAAAGTCAGAGGAGAAGTTTTAATGTAGGGGATGAAGTTCTTGTACTTTTGCCGATTAAGTCAAATAAATTATTAGTAGCATGGAAAGGTCCATATAAAGTATTAAAAACTTGTGGGAAAGTTGACTACCTCATAGAAGTCAAGGGGAAACCTAAGCTTTATCATATCAACATCCTTAAGAAATATTACCAAAGAAATTCGGTTAACTGCCTTAATAACTTTGACTTAGTTTTTCCACACGAACTTGATAAAACAACTGAAGAATGTAAAGTGTGCGTAATTGACACCTCTAACTTAGACTATGATGAAGAACTACATGACTTGGTGACTCTGGACCACTCGGGCGCAACCAACATTAATATTAATGAATCTTTGGATGACCATAAGAGACATGAATTACTTCAATGTGTGAGTAACTTTTCAGACGTCTTTACTGATATTCCAGGTGTCACCTCCACGGTAGTCCATAAGATTGACTTATTGGTGGACAATCCTATTAAATGGAAATTATACCCAGTTCCAGTTCACCTTAGGGATGCATTTGACCGAGAGGTAGACAAATTATTAAAACTAAAGATCATTGAACCTTCAGTATCTGCATATTGCTCACCAGTAGTCATGGTTAAGAAGGCGGATAATTCATATAGACTTGCTATTGACTTCAGAGGCCTTAATGCTATAACTCGGTGGGATGCTGAGCCTATGCCCTTAATAGATAGCGATCTACACAAATTTTATGACTCTTCCTTCTTTTCAGAGATTGATATTGCGCAGGCATATCATCAGGTAACGTTAGATCCTTCTTCTAAGCAGTACACCGCTTTTCCTACACACCAAGGACTGATGCAGTATAGAACTATGCCCTTCGGTTTGGTAACTGCCTGTGCTACCTACGTGAGAAAGGTCTTGGGTAATATGCCAAATGTTTCAGTTTATTTTGATAACATTTACGTAATGACATCTACGTGGGGAGAACATATCCAAATATTAACATCAATTTTGCGTAGGTTACACTCACATGGCCTCACTGCCAAGCCGAAGAAATGCTTCCTTGGGTATAACAAGATTAGATATCTTGGACTGATACTTTCTAATAACACACTGCAGCCTCTCCCCAGTAAGATCAAAGCTTTATTAAAATTTAAATTCCCCAAAACCAAGAAGCTCATGCGAAGCTTTCTTGGTTCTGTAAATTTTTATGCACGGTTTATCTCGAACCTTACTGATCTTACAGGCATCTTATCAGACTTCCATAAAAAGTCTGTGAAGGTACCTCTTGAACTTTCCGACGTAGCTCGGGAAAAGTTTAATGAGATTAAAAGTATCTTTTCGAAAGACCCTATACTTAAGATTCCAGAGATTAATAAAACATTTTGTTTGAGAACTGATGCCTCCAATACTGGCTTAGGTGTGGTGTTACTACAATACCATGATGGTACTCCCTTCCCTGTATGCTTCCTAAGCCAGAAACTCCTTCCCGCAGAAACGAGATACTCCACCATAGAAAAGGAATGTTTGGCCCTTGTGTGGGGTATCTCCAAACTTAAATTTTATTTGCTGGGAAAAGAATTCATTTTAGAAACGGACCACAAACCTTTGATATACCTAGAAACTTTTAAGGGAACCAACAGTCGCCTCTTGAGGTGGACATTGGCACTCCAGGCTTTTATGTTCCATATTGTGTATATCAATGGTTTATCCAATTATTTCTCTGACTGGTTAAGTCGTGACAGTCAGTAGAAGATTTGTTGCCTTACGCGACTTCCACATGTTAGAACTTTTTCCTCGCCTATTCTTCTTATACTCCTTGACTATAAGTTTGGTATGGGGGAGTGTGAGGGAAAAGTTCGATAGACAGGAGTAGCGATATAGTAACAATAGTTTCATTGCCGGCTACTAGTTAAGGTAGGGTAAGTCAAGCTCCCGCCTTTCTTCCCCCTCCCCGAAAGTGATAGTTTCATTGCCGGCTGCTTGTTAAGGTAGGGTCAGTCTAGCTCCCGCTATCCCTTCCCCTCCCTCTTCCCCCCCCCGAAAGGTGACGTTTGGGGCTCTGGTCAAACAGTAAATCACTCGACTCACAGCTCCCAACACTACTCTTGGATGACAGTGAGGGTCACCTGTCAATCAACGAGAAGAACAGGAGAAGGACTAACGTCCAGAGACTTCCCCATTTTGGATCTAATTACCTGTGCACCTGTATGAAATTGCAGGACGTAACCCCACAGCATTGCAGCGGTAAAGAACCTGCTTTCCTGTCATCGGGATATTATACTCAAGGCCCTATCTACTGTGAAGAACTAGCCAGTGGGTCGTAACCAACACCTGCGACCCCCCCCCCTCATCAGCAACGGCTACGATTTCAACAACACAGTGTCACCAACACCAGACACCCCTATATATTAGCGTTGAATTAAGTTATTTATATTTTTCATTTTCTTTAATGTAGGATTAATATTTCATATTTAAGTGTTTTATATTTTAAATTTCTATATAATAAAGTGTTCATGTTTGTCTGTTATTATTTCTTTTTCTATTCATTAATTTTCCTGAGGAGGAGCCAGCCTTAGTAATACTTACTGAAGTTGTTACAGGGCTGAGTAAGCCTTCACAATACTTAATAACAAAAAATATTTTATGTGACTCGCACAATGGTTCTATAAATTTGCAAAAGTTAATATTTAATTTTGCTATAAATATAACTTACCGAGGTAGCCTTAACTTACGAAGACTCTGGCTAGATCTAGAGAACTCACTGTTAGCGAAGACTCTGGCTGAGATACATCTAAAAGACTCACTGTTAGCAAAGACTCTGGCTGACATACATCTAAAAGACTCACTGTCAGCGAAGACTCTGGCTGACATACATCTAAAAGACTCACTGTTAGCGAAGACTCTGGGTGAAATGGGTGGAAGGCAAGGTATGGCTCCGCTGGGCACCAGGATAGAATTAACAATAATTGCTTGAAGCCGAAGGAAGACTAGACACAGCTGGAAGGTCACTATCTTGGGCGTGTAGTGGAACTCTTGTAGCTGTTGAAGAGAAGCCTTGAAGCCTACGATAAAGGCCCACAATCCGAAGGCGAAGGAGAGGGTGGAGATGATGTAGATGTAGATATATGCGTTGCTGGGTCGCATGTCCAGCTGGGTGTACCTGTGGAAGGTGAAGACAATTTAGTGTGTGGGAGGATCTGCAAGCAAGTCCGTGGCTACCTTCCAGTGACCAGGTGATGTTTAATATTCATATCTTTAGTTGATCGACAGCAGACGATCCTCTCTCTTCCACCTTTCGAATCAATTAATCCTAATTTTAACACGGGGTTTTACATGGTTAGGTTAGGGTTCCTGACTTTACAGCTAAGAGCTGTTACCTACATCAGCTCATTTGAAGCTACCTTTTAATACTCACCATCCCTCCAGCCACAGAGTGATCTGGATGATGGAGATGACCAGTTGGACCCACGGATGCTGTATCACCAAGATCTTGACGAAGCGGATCTGTTGTCTGTGAGGATGACACGAAAAGTTGAGAACGTAATCTGTGTTTGATACTATTCTCTTTCTCTCTTTCTGCGTGTGTGTGTGTGTGTGTGTGTGTGTGTGTGTGTGTGTGTGTGCGCGCGCGCGTGCTGGAAGCATATTTTTTTTTTTTTGTTTGCAAAATTCTGTATTCTACCGTCATTTTCTTAAAATTAGCCAGCTTCAACTTTTATTCAACTCACTGTCGTTAATTTCCCTTCCAACGGGGTGTCTTGATGCTGAGGTGCTCCTATTGAAAGAACTCGACCTGTTATCTTTTCCGCTGAATCAAACTTAATTACCTGCTATTCCCTCAGCACTGTGTGAACCTTATAGTTTCAAGACTTCCCTAAGAATATAATCGTAACAACAACCATAATAATGAAGAATTAGACATGCGCAACATCTTGGTATCTATTTGTAAACGTTTCGCCATCCAGTGGCTTTATCAATACAAATTCCAGGACATCATGGGAAGACTGTGTCTTAATTCTTCATACTGTTGATATTGTATAACATTCACATACAACCACAATAATAATGTTGCTGTTAGTGTATTGATCAACACATACTTGCTAACTGGTGACTTGGGACAAATACAGCAGGGCCAGCAGCAGCACGGAGGACCCTTCCAGGGTAGCACCGCTCCCTTCATCTTGGCCACGAAGCGAGATTCTCCCCCAAAGTACGTAAGAGTAAGATCGAGGAACTGCCACATGCAGAGAGCGAACCACAATTGTGCAGCCAAGTCCAGGAATATGTTAGCTTTCTGGAAAAGTATCCCCAAGTAGCTGCACAAACCTAGGACCTGAAAATTTAATAATAATTAGTATTGTTCATGAGAAAGAGCTAAACATTAGTTGACTCACGAAATCGTAATAATACGATTGTACACAAATCAGGGAACGAGTGTGGTTTGAACCCATGGCGAGTGAATCCTAAAACTCGCAGGCCAGTGTGTTAACCACTGGACCAACTGGCTCTAAGAAGATTCATCCAACTAGGTATATTTTTATACACCGTAGGAAGGTTAGAATGGGCAACCACTGTGGCTACAAATGCAAGCTTTTACAGACGAATCCCACACCATCGTGGCTGTGACGAACTCTAGCTCAAGTCCCCTGTCATGCAAGGAATGAGAGAATCAGTTTTGATTCAAAGGGAACAATAGGTTCAGGTCTTTGAATCAAGGGTCTTTCACCTCCATTAATAGTGCTTCTCTCTGAAGAGAATTCCAGGGATAAATTTAGTATTCTGGAGAAGTTTCCACCTGCTCTTGGATAAAAGACTGCTAAGGCAGCTGGTACATCCAGGAGCCACCTGGCTATGAAACAACACCCTTCAATGGGATGCTGGGAAAGAGCTCTTGATTCAGAAATTTGGAACTTTCTCCTCCATCTTAATATATGAAACAATTTTGTAAGAAATTGGCAATATTCGTCCTTAAAATCTCACACATTGCGATGCATTACCTTACCGAAGACAAAAATTATCCGTATTTGATGAATAGGACTGTTAATAGTGAGCTTCACCCAATAACGTGACAGTTACCTTTTGTAAGTAGAAAACAGAGCTTGAGATTATCTTGCGTCAAACAAGTCATTTATGATTTTTCGGAAACATTCATTTGGTCTAGAGGAGCTGTACACGTTCAAAATAGTAATGGTCGTGAGAATTTCACTCTCAAAAAAGTACCAGTTGTCACTTTAAGATGGGGCGCCTATCAACATTATCTGGATAAAAAAACACTGTATAAGTTATCTTAGACATTACGACCAAGTGGAAAGAGAGCAAGAAAGCTTGTGTTAGACCAGTGCTTCTCAAACTTTACTACCAGGTAGGGAGTGGTTAGGAACTGTGTATTAGACCAGTGCTTCACAGTCATTACTACCAGGTAGAGAGGTGGGTTAGGAACTGGTGAATTAGACCAGTGCTTCACAGTCATTACTACCAGGTAGAGAGTGGGTAGGAACTGTGTTAGACCATTGCTTCACAGTCATTACTACCAGGTAGAGAGTGGATAGGAACTGTGTATTAGACTAGTGCTTCACAGTCATTACTACCAGGTAGAGAGTGGATAGAACTGTGATTAACCAGGTGCTTTTCCACAGTCATTACTACCAGTTAGAGAGTGGGGGGGGGGGGGTAGGAACTGTGTATTAGACCAGTGCTTCACAGTCATTACTACCAGGTAGAGAGTGGGTAGGAACTGTGTATTAGACCAGTGCTTCACAGTCATTACTACCAGGTAGAGAGTGGGTAGGAACTGTGTATTAGACCATTGCTTCACAGTCACTACTACGAGGTAGAGAGTTGGTAGGAACTGTGTGTTACACCAGTGCTTCTCCAACTTTTAGATGGTATGGACCGGCACTTGTCTAGTGCGCCGGGGACCGGTCGAGAGCTGCCAACTTGTGAACACTGAAAACAAATGAATGGGGAAACTATATTTTTACTCAATATTACAACGTGATATTAGAGTTAATAAAGACAATTTGGAAAAAAATTACTAGCATTTATTCAAGCATGTTAAAACACCAAATTTCACTAATGCAAAAGTTAAGCTTGCTTGTTTACCAGCTTATTAAGTTGTGGCTTGTTTGATTACGCACACTAAATGAAGCTCACACAGGTATGTAGACACGAAACCGAAGAAGAGTTTTAAGAGCTTGGCTTTCCAGTCAAAATTCTGAAATAGTTCTGGCCAATTTTTTGTCTTGGATAAACTCTGAGGGCATTTCGGAGTTCCGTTACTCTATACGGGTTTCTGACCCTCGACAACCAACGCACACCGGTATTCAACAGTTGTTGTTTATGGTCAGTCCCTATTTCATCACAATGCAACAAATGGTCTTGAATTTAAAACGTCTGTCTTTACATGATTCACATCTTTTATCACTTCGCTAATCACACTCTTCAGTTCTGTTGAGTATTGCTACTAGTAGTATTTACACAGCATTTTATCCGCATAAATCACTCAACACTCAGAGGCATAAAAAAATAGTACACACTCCAGGAGGCCTGGTCAAGGACTAGGACTTCCAACATATTTCCAAACCAGCCCATCCATGTGCAACTGGGAACCTCTCAGACTTCATGAAAAAAGTCAAGTCAACAGCGCCTCCAGTATCCTAGTTGTTCCACACCCCGCCAACATAACACAACTTACTGCTATTTGGCTGTTTACCGAGTTATGCAGGCGGTCATCAAATTACTAAGAGTCTTCCCTAGATCTGGCAACTTGATTCGCCTGTCCCGCCAACACAAAAAGAGAGAGAGAGAGAGACCCAACAGTTTGGACACTGAGTCTAGGTAAGCACAGTGAAAAAAAGATGATGCCAGTGAAGCCAATATCTCACTTTAAGGAACTGAAACCAATCCTTAGAGTCCACTTCCTTGTTAAAACTGTTCCCTTACCAACACTAAGTGGACACCATACTCTTGATAATAATATCCTTATTTCTACAAGTACATGTACAAGGTATACAGGCCTAGTTGACAAATATACTATATAGAAAACCACTTGTTATACAGAGAATTTACCGCAAATTAGGTCAATTTTGTCCCAGGATACGACCTACACCAGTCGACTAACACCCAGGTACCCATTTTACTGATGGGTGAACATAGACATCCGGTGTAAGGAAACACGCCAAATGTTTCAACCCTCGCTGGGAATCGAACCCCTCACCGTGTGAACCGAGAGCTTTTGCCACCAGGCCATCGGCCACGAAAGAAAATAAACAATTTATACATTTGTGTGCTAAAACGATGAACACAGACATAACCTACCGGGTAGACAGTGAGAACGATGGCAGTGGTTTTCTTGTGTCTGGCGTGGCAGTGACGAAGAACATGAGAAGCAGTGTCGAAGTAGAGTAGTAACAGTGCCAGGAAGGCCACCGTCGCCAGCCCCAGGAGCGCCCATCCTGCAGCACCCAGAGCTGTGGAACAACACAAGCAAGCTCATTAATGCGTACATTATATATAGTGTTGGGTACATGAGGGTGTATACACAGTAATGGGTACATGAGGGTGTATACACAGTAATGGGTACACGAGGGTGTATACACAGTAATGGGTACATGAGTGTATACACAGTAATGGGTACACGAGGGTGTATACACAGTAATGGGTACATGAGTGTATACACAGTAATGGGTACACGAGGGTGTATACACAGTAATGGGTACATGAGTGTGTATACACAGTAATGGGTACATGAGTGTATACACAGTAATGGGTACACGAGGGTGTATACACAGTAATGGGTACATGAGTGTATACACAGTAATGGGGACATGATGTGTATACACAGTAATGGGTACATAGAGTGTATACACAGTAATGGGTACATGAGAGTGTATACACAGTAATGGGTACATGAGAGTGTATACACAGTAATGGGTACATGAGAGTGTATACACAGTAATGGGTACATATGTGTATCACAGAATGGGGACATGAAATGATACACAGTAATGGGTACACGAGGGGGTATACACAGTAATGGTACATGAGTGTATACACAGTAATGGGTACACGAGGGTGTATACACAGTAATGGGTACATGAGTGTAACACAGTAAAAGGGTACACGAGCGTGTATACACAGAATGGTACATGAGGTATACACATAATGGGAACGAGGGTGTTAAAAACAGTAATGGGGGCAGATGTATACACAGTAATGGGT
>NC_069481.1:219253-234288 GCF_026875155.1 Cherax quadricarinatus
CATACTACAGGCCTATAGTTGCCGACATCAGACCTACTACTTTTTCTTGAAAATAGGAGTAACTCTGGCCTTCTTGAACCCCTCTGGTACAGTATTGGTGGTGATGGACAAATTTATTATGTAAGCAATGGGGATTGCCAATTCAGAGGCACCATCTTCTAGGAACTTAGACGCGATGTTATCTGGGCCGGTGCTCTTAGTTCAGTTAAACCTGCTTAGTTCTTTTTGCACGACGTCATGAGATACCCTTAGTAGTTGACAACTTTACACTTATCAGAGTCTGTGTTAAAGGTATTTGACGCAGCTGGTAGTTTACTTACTAGTGTTGATGCAACAGTTGTGTAGTAGGAATTAAAACAATTTGCCACTTTAGTTGTTTCGTGGCATACCTTGTTATCGTCATTTAGTACTATGTTAGATCTATCTACGGGTTTATGGCTATACCCCAACTGTTTTAGTTGTTGCCAGAGCTTTCTAGGATTATTCTTGTACTCTTCGACTTTTGAGCAATAGTGCTTTGCTTTTGCGCCTTTTATAAGTCTCTGTACTCTGTTCCTCACCCTTTGGAATTCATTTACCGCTGCAATATCCTGTCTGTTTGCTTTAAATCTTTTTAGCAGCTGGTCTCTGAATTTCATATCTAATATCTCAGTAGTCATCCAGGGTTCATTTCTTCGTTTAATTCTAACCTCTTTAACTGGTGCAATATTATCAAGGATGGTAGTGAACATTGTTTTGAATTTTTCCCAGGCATCGTTTACGTCCGTGCAACTTGTTATCTCTGTCCAGTCACAACTGTGTACAAGAAAGGTATAAAATACCGACAATATGAAAGTTAAGACACATGTGCAACATCTGGATATCATTATTGTAGTAGACATTTCGCCATCCAGTGGCTTTATCAATACAGATTCTAGGACATAATAGGAAGACAGTAGAACTATATACAAAAGATGAGGTAATCAGTCCCTCGGCCTTGGAGTTAGTGTTCACAGCATCGTGGTGGAGGAGAGTCTGGAGCAAAGGCAAGAAGACTGGCGCTTTTTATAGGCGTCAGTGAATGGGACGGGCAGCAGACGAGGGCAGTCACTGGTAGGCGGGATTCCCCAGTGGAAGTAGGTCCTTCCCAAAGAGATGGGTTAGTTGCAGCAGCCGTGAAGAAGGTCTTGTAGATGTCCTCTGAACCAAGATTCCATGATGTTGCAGTGTCTGACAAGTTGTGCAAGAAAGGTATAAAATACCGACAATATGAAAGTTAAGACACATGTGCAACATCTGGATATCTTTATTGTAGTAGACGTTTCGCCATCCAGTGGCTTTATCAATACAGATTCTAGGACATAATAGGAAGACAGTAGAACTATATACAAAAGATGAGGTAATCAGTCCCTCGGCCTTGGAGTTAGTGTTCACAGCATCGTGGTGGAGGAGAGTCTGGAGCAAAGGCAAGAAGACTGGCGCTTTTTATAGGCGTCAGTGAATGGGACGGGCAGTCAGACACTGCAACATCATGGAATCTTGGTTCAGAGGACATCTACAAGACCTTCTTCACGGCTGCTGCAACTAACCCATCTCTTTGGGAAGGACCTACTTCCACTGGGGAATCCCGCCTACCAGTGACTGCCCTCGTCTGCTGCCCGTCCCATTCACTGACGCCTATAAAAAGCGCCAGTCTTCTTGCCTTTGCTCCAGACTCTCCTCCACCACGATGCTGTGAACACTAACTCCAAGGCCGAGGGACTGATTACCTCATCTTTTGTATATAGTTCTACTGTCTTCCTATTATGTCCTAGAATCTGTATTGATAAAGCCACTGGGTGGCGAAACGTCTACTACAATAAAGATATCCAGATGTTGCACATGTGTCTTAACTTTCACAACTGTGTAGCCTATTTACCATTGTTTCTTTACTGTAGTTTCTAGTTGACCTCATTTTTATTGTACTGTGTAGGACTATCCTATCCCTAGTGATTTTCCTAGTGCAGTAAATGATGAAATGATCACTAAGACCTGTGGTAATGACGCCTGACTGACTAATGTTCTCAGCGCGGTTACAAAGTATGTGGTCAATTAGGGTGGCTGAGAACTGTGTGATCCGGGTTGGTGTATTAATTAGTTGAGTATAACTATTACAATCCAGAATTTGCTTATACCTTTTACATAGCCCGTTATTTTGCTGCTGAAAACAGATTTTGAATTCTCCCAGTATTACTGTCTCGCAATTGTTATCAAGTCCAGACAAGACTCGAAAAGTCCTGGGTGGGAGGGCGGTAACTAGTTCCTACTAAGATGGGTTTGGTCATGGGAAGCAGCACTTCAAACCATGGAATCTCCAGTTTATTATTTAAATCAGGTCTTGGGTTGTATGCTAAGTCATTTCTAATGTAGGCACATACTCCACCACCCTTTCTGTTCCTATCTAAGCGTTTTATATTATAACCTATTTTGATCTCGTCGTCAGTCACCATATCATCCAACCAGGATTCTGAGATGGATACAACTGCCGCCCTAATTTTGTTAGCTAGAATCCTAATCTCTGCCAATTTTGGAAGAAGTAGTAATCTTGCGTTGACATGAATAAAGTGAAGGCCTGTTTTCATAAAACAATTATAATCATCAATATATGGCAATGAGTCATTTGTATTAAAAATGGGTAAATCATTGCCATCACTGCTAAAGGACAAATGTGCCAAAGTGCATTTTTTACAAACAAAATGAAATCTGGCACCATTACCATAATCGAAAGAATACAAAGAAGAGTTAAAACAAATCGGAAAAAAAAATGTAAATATTTACTGGACGTGAGCAGGCATGCTAGGCGCGGCAGCCTCACCATACATGTTATGGAGTTTACCTTCCTTGTAGGAACATCATTGAACATTGATTCTCGTATCATTGTGTTGCCACTGTGGCTCGTACGTTGGTTTGCGTGCAGCCAGCAGTAACAGCCTGGTTGATCAGGCTCTGATCCACCAGGAGACCTGGTCACAGACCGGGCCGCGGGGGCGTTGACCCCCGGAACTCTCTCCAGGTAAACTCCAGGTAAACAGAGTTACGCTATTTTTCTATACGATTAACTCAGTTTCCATAACTTTTTTTATTTTTTTTCACTCACGCTGCGCGCGTGAAACTACTCGAGTTTTCCCAGAGTTACGTTTTTCTTCTCACAGTATGAGGGTCCTCAGTCCAGTTCTAGAGGTGGTACCTCCCTACATAACATATATATATATATATATATATATATATATATATATATATATATTATATATATATATATATATATATATATATATAATATATATATATAATATAATGTATGTACGTATGTCGTGCCGAATAGATAAAACTTGCGAGTTTGGCTTAAATAGCAACGCTCTTGCCGAATAAGGCAAGTAAAAATTTGTGTATGCAATAATTTCTGAAAAATCATTCTGAACCTAATGAAAAAAATATATTTCACTGTGTTTACTATTAAATTATTGTAAACTTATCTAAAATATATTTAGTTAGATTAGGCTAAATTAAACTGCGATTGTTATAATAAGGTTAGGTAAGTTTTCTAGGATTCCTTTGGTACAAAATTATTAATTTTTAAATTACATAAATGAGAAAATATAAATCTTTAAATGTAAGAGAAAATTTTAGAAAGAACTTTATTTTAAATGAGTTCGTACATAAATATATATATATATATATAATATATATATATATATATATATATATATATATATATATATATATATATATATATATATATATATATATATATATATATAATATATATAATGTGTGTGTGTGTGTGTGTGTGTGTGTGTGTGTGTGTTGTGTATGTCGTGCCGAATAGGCAGAACTTGCGATCTTGGCTTAAATAACAACGTTCATCTTGCCATATAGGACAAGTGAAAATTTGTGGATGCAATAATTTCGCCAAAATCATTCTGAACCTAACGAAAAAAAAAACATATTTCATTGTGTTTGTTTAGTATTAAATTATTGTAAACGTATTTAAAATATATTTAGTTGGGCTAGGCTAAAATAAATTGTTCTTGTTATATAAGGTTAGGTAAACTTTTAAACCCTTTTTTAAAATTTTTTTTTTTTCCCATTCCGGGGGGGGAAACTTTTTTTTCCCCAAAGGGAATTTTTTTTTTGGTTTTTTTGGGGGGGGGTTTTTTTTGGGGGTTTTTCCAAAAATTTTTTTTTTTTTAAAAAAAAAATTTTTTTTTTTTTGGTTTTTTTTCCCCCCCAAAAATTTTTGGGGGGAAAAAAAAAAGGGGGGGGGAAAAAAGGTTGTTTAAAAATTTTTAAAAATTTCTTCCCCTTTGAATTTTTTTTTCCCCCCGGTTTTTTTTTTTTTTAAAAAAAAATTTTTTTTTTCCCCCCCCCTTTTTTTTTTGGTTTTTGGTTTTTTTTTTAAAAAAAATTTTTTAAATTAAAAAAATTTAATTTTCCCAAAAGGGGGGGGAAAATTTTTTTTTTGGAAAAAAATTTTTTTTTTTTTTATTTTTTTTTTATTTTTTTTAAATTTTTAAAAAAGGGGTTTTTTTTGGGGTTTTTTTTGGGGGGGGGGGGTTTTTTTGGGCCTTTTTTCCCTTTTTTTTAAAAAATTTCCCCCCCCCCAAAAAGGGAAAAATTTTTTAAATAATTTTTTTTTCCCCAAAGGTTTAAAAAAAAAAATTTTTTTTTTTTTTTTTTTTTTTAAAAAAGGGGGTTTTTAAAAAAAAATTTTTTTTTTTGGGGGTAATTTTTTTTTTTTTTAAAAAAAATTTTTTTCCAAATTTTAAAAAAATTTTTTAAATTTTAAAAAATTTTTTTTTTTAAAATTTTTTTTAAAATTTTTTCCTTTGGCCAAAAAAAAAAATTTTTAAAAAAAAATTTTTTTTTTTTTTTTTTTTAAAAAACCCCCCCGGGGAAATCCGGTTTTCAAATTTCAGGGGGGGTTTTCTTTTTTTAAAAATTTTTTTTTTTCCCCCCAAACCACTTTTTGGGGTTTTTTTTAAAAAAAAAAAAAAATTTTTTTTTTTTTTTTTTTTTTTTTTCCAATTTAAAAAAATTTTTTTTTTTTAAAGGGGGCCCCCCCCCTTTTTTCCCCCCTTTTTCCCCCCCTTTTTTTTTTTTTTTCCCCCCCCCAAAAAAAGGGGGTTTTCGGGGCCCCCCTTTTTTTTTTTAATTTTTTTTTTTAAAAAAAAAAAATTTTTTTTTTTTTTTTTTTTTAAAAAAAAACCCCCCCTCCCCTTTTTTTTTTTCCCCTTTTTAAAAAAAAATTTTTTTAAAAAAAAAAAAAAATTTTCCCCCCCCCCCCCCCCCCCCCCCCCCCCCCCCCCGGGGGAAAAAAAAGGAAAAGGGTTTTTTTTTCCCCCCCCAAAAAAATTTTAAAAAAAATTTTTAAAATTTTTTAAAAAAATTTTCCCAAAAGGGGGGGAAACCCCCGGGAAAGGGAAAATTTAAAAAATTAAAAAAAAAAAACCCCTTAAAAACCCCAAAAACTTTTTGGGGAAAAAAAAATTTACCCCAAAAAAAAACCCCCAAAAAAAAAAAAAAAAACCAAAAAAAAAAATAAAAAAATTAAAAAACCCCCCCCAAAAAAAAAAAAAAATTTTGGCCCAAAAAATTTTTTTCCCCCCAAAAAACCCCCCCAAATTTTTTTCCCCCCCCCAAAAAAAAACCCAAAAAAAAACCCCCGCCCCTTTCCCCCAAAAAAATTTTTCCCCTTTTTAAAAAACCCCCCTTTTTCCCCTTAATTAAAAAAAAAAAAAAAAATTTCCCAAAAAATTTTTAAAAAAATTTTCCCCCCTTTTTCCCCCTTTTTTTTAAAAAATTTCCCCCCCCGGGCCCCCAAATTTTGGGGAAAATTTTAAAAAAAATTTTTTTGGGGTAAAAAATTTTTTTCCCCCCCCAAAAAAACCCCTTTTTTTTGGGGCCCCAAAAAAATTTCCCCCCAAAAAAAAAAAAAAACCCCCCCCCCCGGGGCCCCCCCCCCCCCCCCACTTTTTCCCAAAACCCCCCCCCTTTTTTTCCCCCCCTTCCCCCCCCCCCCCCCCCCCAAAAACCCTTTTTTTTTTTTCCCCCCTTTTTAAAAAAAACCCCAAAAAAAAAAATTTTTTCCCCCCCTTTGGGAAAAAAAATTTTTGCCTTAAAAAAAAAAGGGGGGGTTTTTTCCCGGAAAAAACCCCAACCAAAAAAAAATTTTGGGGGGAAAAAATTTAAAAAAAAAAAAAAAGGGGGGGGGGGTTTTTTTTTTTTCCCCCGGGGGCCCCTTTTTTTTTTTTGGGATTTTAAAAAAAACCCCCCTTAAAACTTTTTTTTTTTTTTTTGGGGGTTTTTTCCCCCCCCCCCCCCCCCAAAAAAAAAAAAAAAAAAAAAAATTTTTTTTTTTCCCCCCCCAAAAAGGGGGGGGGCCCCCCTTTTTAAAAAAAAGGGGAAAAAAAAGGGGGAAAAATTAAGTTTTAAAAAAAAATTTTAAAGGGGGGGAAATAAAAGGGTTTTGGGGGGGGGAAAAGGGGGGAAAAAAAAAGGGGGGGTTTTTTTTTTTAAAGGGGGGGGAAAAATTTTAAGAAAAAAAAACCAAAAAAAAAAAAAAGTTTAAAAAAAAAAAGGGGGGAAAAAAAAGGGGGAAAAAATTTTTGGGGGGGGGGGTTTTTTAAAAAAAAAGGGGAAAAACCTTCAAGGAAGAATCGTCGGAACGGATCCTGCAGGGAAAAAAAGCACGAAAATTTAAAGGGGCATGCCAAACATACAGGTGGGTGTATCTTGACCGGGACGAAAAAACAAGCAGAAAGGCAGAAAAAGAGATGGTACAAAGGCGAAAGGGGAAAAAAGGGGGATGGAGGAAAACAGACAGGAAAATCCCAGGGCAAGGGGATCAAAAAAGCCTCCCCCAAAAATTCCCAAGAAGCCTCCCAACCAGGTAAACCCCCCGTTTCCAAACCAAAAAACTTAAACCAAAACACCCTGGGCCCCATCCAATGCCCCCCCCCACTGCATTACCCCCCCAAAAACCCCCCCCCCCAGCAAACCCCCCATAGTTCCTTATGGGGCTCCCAAATTCCCCCAAACCCCAAAAACACCCCCAGGGCCACAATCTTAGAAAAAAAGTTGAAGGTTGGTTTACAAATGCAGATGGAAAAAACAAAAAAAAGTATGAGGGTTGCCGAAAGAACAAGGAGACATCCCCAAAACAAAAATAGCCCCTCACAAAAAACACTCACCAGAATAATTTAAAGATTTTTAATCTTTCCAAACCCGGGTATCAAATCCTCAGGAAAAACGAGGGAAGGGAGGTGGGGGGGGGAGGAGTTGCACCCGCTCATTTAAAAACAGGAGGGTTTTTGGGGGAAAAAGGAAGGAATGGAAGGCACGGGGGGAAAGGGGTACTTTGTAGGAACAAACCCGTCTGAGGGACATTTAAAGGGGGTAAATTTCAGTTAAATTTTCAAACCCCCCACAGAACTGCCCGGCCCGGCCCCCAGAAGAAAACGATGAGAGCAACAGAGCTTTTGGGCGGGCCACATAGCCGGGTGGCCAGGAGACAAAAATGGGGGGAGCAAAGGGACTGTTTTGGGTGATTTCAATCACAAGGAGATTTGACTGGGAAAAAACCCGGAGCCCCATGGGGGGTTCCCCAAAAATTTGGGGAACCCCAAGGGTGATGGATGTGGTTTCTGGAAAACCTATTTCATCAACTTGTTAGGACATACCAGAGAGAGGGAGAGGATGAACCGGGGAAGACTGGCCTTTTATTCACCTGAGTAGTTCTGCTTTGAGGAAATCATGTATGAAAGGGCCCCCTTGGGGCTAGTGATCATGTGGTTCTGTGCTTCGGGCTTTAAAAAGTTGGGGTCCAAGGGGGAGAGGGAAGGGAGGGAATTGGGGGGGAAAAAAAAAAACACAAAAGGGGGGGAACCCCCTCAGGCTTTAGGAACTTCTTTCAGACATTTGTGGGAGGGGGGAATGACGGAAAACCAAATACAAAGAAATGATGGATATGTCGCAAAAAATGCCCCCGGGGCAGAGGAGGGGGTTTGTTCCCAAGGGAAAAAAAGGAATAATGGGGAAACAGAACGAGGGCCTTGGTTCCCCCCAAAGGTGTAGGGAGGCAAAAACTTGGTGTACTTGAGAATGGGAAAAAGGGACGAAAACAGAGAACTCAGGGAAAAATAAGAGATTAGCGGAAGAGCCAGGGGAAAAAAAAAATGCACAGATAAGAAGGGAGGCTAAACAGCAATTTTGAAAAAGGGCCTTGCTTTGAAAGTTTTAAGATGACCCGAAGTGTTGTACGCCAATCAGGAGGGGGAAAAAAAAAGTTAAAGGGCCCGGTAATTTAGACTGAGGAAAAAGGGGATGGGGGAAATTTACAAAAAAACGGGCGGGAGGTTTTGTCAGGAGCTCAAAACGAGATTTTAAAAAAAGTATTTACGTGGAAAAAACCCGTAGGACTCCGGAAAAACGGGGCAGGGGGGGGGCACCTGAAGTGCTGGATGAAAGGGACATATAACCAAGGAGGGGGTGAAGAAGTGCTATGCGAAATTGGGCACCTCAAAGGGCGGGTTGGGGCCCGACATTTCTCCGTGGGGCCTTAAAAAAGGGAGCAGAGAAAATTGTTGTGTAACCTTAAAAAAGGGTTTTTCAAAAAATTTATTTGAAACTGGGGAACTCCCCCAGGTATGGAAGATGGCAAAATGTAGTCCAAATTTTTTAAAAAAGGGGACAGACATGGGCACTAAAAATACCCGGGCCTGTATCACTAACGTGTTTAGTATGCCCAAAGGGCCTGGAGAAGGGTAAACAGGGGGGAGGGGTGGTGGAGAACCTGGAAAGAAAAAAGTGTATAATTGACAACCAGAAGGTTTTTGGGAGGGGGAAAATCCTGTGTCACAAAAAAACCCAAATCGAGTTTTATGACAAGGTGACAGAAATTTAAGGGAAAAAAAGAGAGAGGGTGGGTTGACTGCATTTTTTTTTGGGCTGCAAGAGGCCCCTTTGGCACAGTTCCTCCAAGGGTTACTGCAAAAGCTAGAGGATCAGGCACACATAAAAAGGAAAGGCCCCCTGCAATGGATCCCGAGAATATCTGACAGGGGGGCAACAAGAGTAAAGGGCGGAAGAGGTGTCAGAGTGGGCCCCCTGTGACAAGCGGGGTTCCAAGGGGGGCAGTCCTAGGAAACCCTTTTGGGGTTTTTGGTAATGTGAATGCCCTAAAAGGGAAAGGGGTAGATCAGGAAATGTCCCTTTTTTGCGGTTTATGTGAAATTAATGAGAAGAATCAAATTTAGAATTTAGGTTTAGGCAGGGGCTACAAAGAGACCCGGACAGGTACAAGCCTGGTCCCGGAAAATGGCCCCCCGAGTTTAACCCTTTCCAAAATTTCAAAGTCATGAAGATTGGGGAAGGGCAAAGAAGACCGCAGAACCCCAATATAGTTTAGTTTGGGCAAGTATTTTTCAAACCCCACTAAAAGGAAAAAAATCTGGAGGTGAGTATAAAAACCGGGGCATATTCCCGAGGCCACATCAATCAGATAAAATGGCTGCAGATACGGGCACCTGGCCCAAACCCTTTTGGGTAGCATCCGATTTCCTCGAAGGATTCGTTCAAGAATCTGATAACCCCTTTTTGTCGGCCCTCTGGAGGGTTTTGGGACCCGTTTTGGGAAACCACCCTAGTCAAGCACGTCAAGGGAAATTTTGAAGGAAAAAAACAAAGGTTTGCAACAAGGGTGTCCCGGGGCTTCCGGGGGATTGTTTTTACGAAGAAAAAGGGTTTAGGGAAAACGGCCCCGAAAGACACTGGAGGCCAGGGGGGCAGGGGAGAAATGATAAGACATATAAAATTTCTGCGCCGGGTTTGACAAGGTGGGGGCAAAGCGGGGTGTTCCAGAGATGGGGGCCAGACACAAGAGGTCCAATTGGAAGTTGAAGGACTCCGATGAACAAAGGGATGTTGGAAGTATTTCTTCGTCAAAAGGTAGTCAAGCCCGGGGAAAAGCCTAGAAAGTGAAGGGAGGGGGGGGGGAACCATACATAGTTTTTTAAAGGGGAGGTTTTTGAAAAAGTCTTTGGGGCGGGGGGGGAGGAGGACCTAGTAGCAATCAGTGGGGGGCTGGGCCAGGAGCTTTGCTCGACCCCTGCAACCAAAAATAGGTGAGTGCAAATGGTACCACACAACACACACACCCCCCCCCCACACCACCAAAACAAAGTGGGCGTGAGGGGGTTTTTCCCAGGGGTCGTTCCCAGGAAGGCCCGTGCTGTTTTTGGTTTTATGTAAATGACATGACGGAAGGGGGAAAAAAGGCTTTAAAAGTGTCCTTGTTTGGGAGAAAGATGTGAAAATTTAAAGAGAAGAAATTTTAAAACAGATTTAGGGTTTAAAGGGAGGGGCTTCAAAGAGACCTGGACAAGCTGGACATGTGGTCCAGCAACTGGCTACTCAAATTTAACCCAGGCAAATGCAAAGTCATGAAGATTGGGGAAGAGCAAAGAAGACCGCAGACAGAGTATAAGCTAAGTGGCCAAAGACTGCAAACCTCACTTACGGAGAAAGATCCTGGGCTGAGTAAAATACCGAGCACATTTCCGGAAGAACACAACCAGATAACTGCTGCAGCATATGGGCACCTGGCATACCTGAGAATAGCATTTCGATACCTCGGTAAGGAATCATTCAAGACACCGTACACCGTGTACGTCAGGCCCATACTGGAGTATGCAGCACCAGTTTGGAACCCACACCTCGTCAAGCACGTCAAAAAATTAGAGAAAGTGCAAAAGTTTGCAACAAGGTTAATTCCAGAGCTAAGGGGAATGTCCTACGAAGACTGGAGGACAGGAGGGTTAGGGGAGACATGATAACGACATACAAAATATTGCAAGGAATAGATAAGGTGGACAGAGACAGGATGTTCCAGAGATGGGACACAGAAACAAGGGGTCGCAATTGGAAGTTGAAGACTCAGTCAAAGGGGTGTTAGGAAGTATTTCTTCAGTTACAGAGTTGTCAGGAAGTGGAATAGTCTGGAAAGTGAGGTAGTGGAGGCAGGAACCATACTTACCTTTAAGAAGAGGTATGATAAAGCTAATGGAGCAGGGAGAGAGAGGACCTAGTAGCGATCAGTGAAGAGGCGGGCCAGGAGCTGAGTCTCGATCCCTGCAACCACAAACAGGTGAGTACAAACACACATACATCACTCCCACATACACATCACTACAACACACACACATCACTACCACACATATCACTACAACACATACACATTACATTACTACACATACACATCACTATAACACACACACATGACAACACACATACATCACTAACACACACACATTATTACAACACACACTTCACTACAAAATTCATCACTACCAAACATCACTACAACACGCACCACTTCCACACACACATCACTACCACAACAATCACTAAAACACACATCACTACAACACTCATATCGCTGTCACACACATCATTAACAACACACACATCACTACAACACATTAACATCTTCATTTAAAGCAAGTGAAATTGCAGATCTATCGAATGTACAGAGAACCTTTATTCCGTCAAACACCTTAACCACTGGGAATGCTTGGAAGTACTTGACTTGTACTCACTGGAGTACAGGCAAGAGAAATAAATTATAATCTACACTTGGAAAATCCTAGAAGGAATCCCCCTTAATCTGAACACAGAAATCACTCCCTACGAAAGCAAAAGACTGGACAGGTGGTGTAAAATACCCCCAATGAAAAGCAGGGGCACCATTGGTACACTGAGACAAAACACAATGAGTGTCAGGGGCCCAAGACTGTTGAACAGCCTCCCACCATACATAAGGGGAATTACCAATAGGCCCCTGGCTGCCTTGAAGAGGGAGCTAGACAGATACTTAAAGTCGTTGCCAGATCAGTTGGGCTGTGGCTCGTGTGTTGGACTGCATGCAGACAGCAGTAACAGCCTGGTTGATCAGGCCCTGATGCACCGGAAGGCCTAGTCGTCGACCAGGCCGTTTAGGCGTTGATCCCTGGAATACCCTCCAGGTACACACACATCGATACAATGCAAAAATCACTGCAACACACACATCACTATCATACACACATACTACCACAACTAACATCACTAAAACACACATCACTACAATACAAACAACTACCACACATATCACTATCATTCACATCACTACCACACACACTACTACAGATATAACTACCACACACACCACTACAACACACACATCACTACCAAACACATGACTACCACACACATCACTAAAACACACACACTGACTACCACAAACATCACTACCACACACATCACTAAAACACACACATCACTACCACACACATCACTAACACACACACATCACTACAATACATACACATCACTACCTCACACCTCACTAAAACACACACACCACTACCACACACCTCACTAAAACACACACACCACTACCACACACATCACTAAAACACATCACTACAACGCACATATCACTACCACACACATCACTAAAACACACATCACTGCCACGCACGTCACTTCCACACACATCACTACAGTACACATGACTACCACACACTGGGAACGGTTGAAGGTCCTTGATCTGTATTCCCTGGAATGCAGGCGAGAGATACATGATAATATACACTTGGAAGTTCCTAGAGAGATTGGTACCAAACTTGCACACGAAAATCACTCACCAAGAAAGCAAAAGACTCAGCAGGAGATGCAACATTCCCACGGTGAAAAGCAGGGGCACCACGAGTACACTGAGAGACAACACAATAAGTGTCAGGGGCCCAAGACTGTTCAGTTGCCTCCCAGCATACATAAGGGAAATTACCCACAGACCCCTGGCTGTCTTTAAGAAGGAACTGGACAGGTACCTAAAGTCAGTACCTGACCAACCAGGCTGTGGTTCGTGCAACAGTTAACAATTGCTGCCTCGACTACGCTTCTTTCATTTTATACTTATAATCGAAAGGAAATACTTTCGCAGCCAAAATGGAAAAATCTTTAGTTTGCTGAATGTAAGATTTTATTATATAATTATATTATTTTATTATATAATCTGTGGAGAATATATCGAAGGTAGCTTTGTAATGAAGATGAAAAAAGTACATTTTAGCTTTTATTTTCAGTTATTTAACTGATTAATTATAATTTACAAAGCAGAAGATACGTCCACACAACACAGTCTGATTTCAGTTAGTTAGTTTAGTTTAATATGTTTATTATGCACCCCATACCCATCCTGTGGGCGGTAGTCAAAAGATTACAGAGGTACATAATTGGTCCAGGGACTGGGCCTCAAAGTTTTGATAGCTGAGCAAGTTACAGAGGTAATGAATTCACAATTTACAAAGGTAATGAACTCACAATTTACAAAGGTAATGAACTGATTTCAGTGATAGAGAATTTATTGGAATAAATAAGAATTGAGACTCAAGCGACCTGTATGAACATTTGACCATCCTACCTCGCACCGAGATAGGATGATTCGACAGAATAAAACTTCGAGTGTCTCATTCAATCACTGGTTTTCCAGGGGCACACTGACATCAGAGTTAGCATTATTTTTCAATTTTGCAACAGCCCCACCTCTCCTTCAGAGTGCACGAACTGTACTTCCCACTTCCAGGACTAATTTGGCTTAACGGTTTCTATGGTCCATAGGCCCATTGTGATAATTTTTTTAGAAAACCAAGAAGTTTAAGAATGAGATACTTGTGCAACATTTGTGCAACAGTTGAGGAAATGTTTCACCACAAAGTGGTGAAACAAAGAAGGTAGAAAGAGAGGAGTTTGAGGTAATCAGTCCCCTCATCCTGGAATCGATGTGTTCAGTCGATCAATCTTGAAGAATGTACAGGTGTGCGTATTGTACACACCTAAATGAGCTGCAAAGAGACATGTCTGACAGATTCCAGGATCTTTTTTTGCTTAAAATTCCAGCTGGGAAACAATTCATTCCTAGATATCAGCAATTAAGAAACAGGAATAGTGGACGAAGAACTGATTAGACTCCAAAAGACACTGGGCAGAGATCAGAGTTCAAAGAGATCATATCAAGACATTTCTGACCGCTAAGCTGCACTGTGGAACAGAGTCAACATGTACTTTGTTGCCTTCGTAATATCATATTTAGTAGAACGAGGCTTCAATGCAGTCACTAAGCTTTTTTGCAAGCAAAGAACCAAACTGAAATTTACTGAAAGCGGAGATCTAAGACTTCTTAGTGCCATCTAGACTGATGTTAAGAAGTTGATGTTCCAGCACCAAGCACATCCATCTAATTAAAGCTGTGAAGACAATGTAATTACAGATGAGATGTAGATTTCCCTTTCATAATGTTACATAGCTTTGCTATGTTAACTTTTAAGTGTGATATACACGTTGTTTATAGTTTTGGATTAGTTGCTTTGAATTTGCAGTAAACCTAATACCAAAAAAGAGGTGTATTTGTATGTGTGTTGGGGGCGGTAGGGATGTTGCCTGGGAGCCAAGGGGACGGCAGCCTGGGGACGGCAGCCTGGGGACGGCAGCCTGGGGACGGTAACCTGGGGACGGCAGCCTGGGGACGGCAGCCTGGGGACGGCAGCCTGAAAAACTTTGGGAACCATTGGTTTAGTATCATAGTTTTGGTCTGTTACTCTGGAGGCCTAAGTTAAATCCCAGACCATCAATAGCATTATTCTTTGCTTCGAAACCATGCATTTATATAAATATATATATATATAATAAAATATTATATTATATATATATATATATATATATATATATTATATAATATATATATATATTATATATATTTTAATATATATATATATTATATATATATATTATATATATATATATTATCATATTGGTCAATTAGCAAGAACTCATTTAAAATTAAGTGGTTTCTAAAATTTTTCTTATGCATTTAAAGAAATGTTTCTCGTTTACGTTAATGTAAAAATTTAATAATTTTGTCCCAAAAGAACCTTCAAAAATTCCAACCTTTTTATAAAAGAGCAAATTTTAAATTTTGT
>NC_069481.1:234788-252522 GCF_026875155.1 Cherax quadricarinatus
TAAAAGAGAGAGACAGAGGGACCTTTAAAGCTAACCTTTAAAACCCCTGTGTAAAGAGAGAAAGAGAGATCCTTCCCTGACTTGTAAAAACCCTGTGTAAAAGAGAGAGAGAGAGGGATCCTTTAAGCTAACCTTGTCAAACCCTGGTAAAAGAGAGAGAGGAGAAGAGGAAGAGAGAGAGAAGAGAGAGAGAGGGATCCTTAACC
Source organism: Cherax quadricarinatus (assembly GCF_026875155.1). NCBI lineage: Eukaryota > Metazoa > Arthropoda > Malacostraca > Decapoda > Parastacidae > Cherax > Cherax quadricarinatus. Next base: position 234,995 of record NC_069481.1, read on the forward strand.
TGACCTTGTCAGACCCTGTGTAAAAGAGAGAGAGAGAGAGAGAGAGAGAGAGAGAGAGAGAGGGATCCTTAACCTGACCTTGTCAAACCCTGTGTAAAAGAGAGAGAGAGAGAGAGAGAGAGAGAGAGAGAAGAGAGGGATCCTTAACCTGACCTTGTCAGACCCTGTGTAAAAGAGAGAGAGAGAGAGAGAGAGAGAGAGGGATCCTTAACCTGACCTTGTCAAAACCCTGTGTAAAGAGAGAGAGATCCTTAACCAGACCTTGTTGTCAAAACCTGTGCCAAGTTGAGAGAGACGATCCTTAAGCTAACCTGTCAAACCCTGTGTAAAAGAGAGAGAGAGAGAGAGAGAGAGAGGGATCCTTAAGGTAACCTTGTCAAACCCTGTGTAAAGAGAGAAAGATAGATCCTTAACCTGACCTTGTCAAACCCTGTGTAAAAGAGAGAGAGAGAGGGATCCTTAACCTGACCTTGTCAAACCCTATGTAAAAGAGAGAGAGAGAGAGAGGGATCCTTAAGGTAACCTTGTCAAACCCTGTGTAAAGAGAGAAAGATAGATCCTTAACCTGACCTTGTCAAACCCTGTGTAAAAGAGAGAGAGAGGGATCCTTAACCTGACCTTGTCAAACCCTGTGTAAAAGAGAGAGAGAGAGAGAGGGATCCTTAACCTGACCTTGTCAAACCCTGTGTAAAAGAGAGAGAGAGAGGGATCCTTAACCTGACCTTGTCAAACCCTGTGTAAAAGAGAGAGAGAGAGAGAGAGGGATCCTTAAGGTAACCTTGTCAAACCCTGTGTAAAGAGAGAAAGATAGATCTTTAACCTGACCTTGTCAAACCCTGTGTAAAAGAGAGAGAGAGAGAGAGAGAGGGATCCTTAAGGTAACCTTGTCAAACCCTGTGTAAAGAGAGCAAGATAGATCCTTAACCTAACCTTGTCAAACCCTGTGTAAGAGAGAGAGAGAGAGAGAGAGAGATCCTTAACCTGACCTTGTCAAACCCTGTGTAAAAGAGAGAGAGAGAGAGAGATCCTTAACCTGACCTTGTCAAACCCTGTGTAAAAGAGAGAGAGAGAGAGATCCTTAAAATGACCTTGTCAAACCCTGTGTAAAAGAGAGAGAGAGAGAGATCCTTAACCTGACCTTGTCAAACCCTGTGTAAAAGAGAGAGAGAGAGAGATCCTTAACCTGACCTTGTCAAACCCTGTGTAAAGAGAGAAAGATAGATCCTTAACCTGACCTTGTCAAACCCTGTGTAAAAGAGAGAGAGAGAAAGGCTGGCAGTAGCAATATGCTCATCTTTCAAGAAGGTACCTTGTTCCTGGTAAAGGGCTCTTGATCCAACGAATTGGAGCTACTTTTTCCCCTCCCTCGTATCAAAATTAACTTCGATTACCGATTCACTGTATGACACCAGCGGGTTTACCTTTCCCTTATAATAACAGTAATAATAATAATAACAATAATAATACTTGGAGAGAGTTCCGGGGGTCAACGCCCCCGCGGCCCGGTCTGTGACCAGGCCTCATGGCGGATCAGGGCCTGATCAACCAGGCTCTTAATGCTGGCCGCACGCAACCCGACGTAGGAACCACAGTCCGGCTGGTCAGGTACTGACTTTAGGTGCCTGTCCAGCGCCTTCTTATAAAAATAATAAATAAAGAAATAATAATTAAGAATTAACAGCAAAAATAATAATTATCTTCGGGATTGTTTTTGGATACAGTAGTTGACAAGTAATGTATACAGTAGTTGACAAGTAATGTATACAGTAGTTGACAAGTAATGTATATTGGATACAGTAGTTGACAAGTAATGTATATTGGATACAGTAGTTGACAAGTAATGTATACAGTAGTTGACAAGTAATGTATCTTGTATACAGTAGTTGACAAGTAATGTATACAGTAGTTGACAAGTAATGTATCTTGTATACAGTAGTTGACAAGTAATGTATCTTGGATACAGTAGTTGACAAGTAATGTATACAGTAGTTGACAAGTAATGTATCTTGGATACAGTAGTTGACAAGTAATGTATACAGTAGTTGACAAGTAATGTATACAGTAGTTGACAAGTAATGTATCTTGGATACAGTAGTTGACAAGTAATGTATCTTGGATACAGTAGTTGACAAGTAATGTATCTTGGATACAGTAGTTGACAAGTAATGTATACAGTACTTGACAAGTAATGTATCTTGGATACAGTAGTTGACAAGTAATGTATACAGTACTTGACAAGTAATGTATTTTGTAAATGTTAAACAGATAAAGGATCCATCATTATTCTTGCATGTTTCCCAGCTGGTGTCTGTTCCTGGTCTTCCTCCCGACACTGATAGGTCTTCTGACTAGATACTTGAGTGCTTAACACCCTCCATTTTTTTTACACAGGGTTTGACAAGGTTAGATTAAGGATCCCTAGCTTTATTGACTAGCTGTTTACAGGTTAAGGATCCCTAGCTTTATTGACTAGCTGTTTACAGGTTAAGGATCCCTAGCTTTATTGACTAGCTGTTTACAGGTTAAGGATCCCTAGCTTTATTGACAAGCTATTTACAGGTTAAGGATCCCTAGCTTTATTGACTAGCTGTTTAACAGTTCTAAGGATCCCTGCTTTATTGACTAGCTGTTTACCGGTTAAGGATCCAGCTTTATTTGCCTTGGCTGTTTACAGGTTAAGGATCCCTAGCTTCGTGAATAGCTGTTTACAGTGTTAAGGTCCCTAGCTTTATTGGACAAGCTATTTAAGTTAAAGGATCACTAGGCTTTTTGACTAGCTGTTTACAGGTTAAGGATCCCTAGCTTTTTTGACTAGCTGTTTACAGGTAAGGATCCTAGCTTTTTTGACAAGCTATTTACAGGTTAAGGATCCTTAGCTTTATTGGACTAGCTGTTTACAGGTTAAGGATATCCATAGCTTTATTGGACTAGCTGTTTTCTGGTTAAAGGATCCTAGCTTTATTGACTGCTGTTTAGGTAAATTAAGGATTCACTAGCTTTATTGATAACTGTTACAGGTAAGGATCCCTAGCTTTATTGACTAGCTGTTTAACAGGTAAGGTTCCCTAGCTTTATGGACATGCTTTTTTAAAGGTTAAGGTCCTAGCTTTATTGACAAGCTATTTAACAGTTTAAGGACTCCATAGCTTTATTGACTAGTGTTTACAGGTTAAATTAAGGATCCATAGCTTTATTGGACTAACTGGTTACAGGTTAAGGTCCCTAGCTTTATTGACTAGCTGTTTTACAATGGGTGGGGGGGGTTAAGGAATCCCTAGCTTTACTGACATGCTATTTACAGGTTAAGGATCCCTAGCTTTCTGACAAGCTATTAAGGTTAAGGTCCATAGCTTTATTGAATAGCTGTTTACAGGTTTAAAGGTCCTAGCTTTATTGCTCGCTGTTTCAGGTTAAGGATCCCTGCTTTATTGAACAAAACTATTTACAGGTTAAGGATTCCCTAACTTTATTGACCAACCGGCCTTCTTTACAGGTTAAGGATCCCTAGCTTTATTGATAGCGTTTACAGGTTAGGATCCCTAGCTTTATTGACTAGCTGTTACAGGTTAAGGATCCCTAGCTTTTATGACAAACTATTTACAGGTTAAGGTTACCTAAAACTTTACGCGCCACGGACCCCAGGTCTCTCCGCACTCAAAAATATCTTAAAATATTTTTGTTATGTATTTTGTAGGATCACTAGCTTTATTGACAAGCTTTTACAGGTTAAGGATCCCTTGCTTAATTGGCACTAGCTGTTTACAGGTTAAGGATCCCTTGCTTTATTGACTAGCTGTTTACAGGTTTAGGATCCATAGCTTTATTGACAAAACTATTTACAGGTTAAGGATCCCTACTTTATTGACAAGCTATTTACAGGTTAAGGATCCTAGCTTTTGACAAGATATTTCACAGGTAAGGATCCCTAGCTTATTGACAAGGTAGAGCTGTTACCTGCATCAAGCTCATTTGAATGCTTTGTATTGTTTTTGAGACCAACAAGTAGGGACAGGATGAAGTTGGAGGCATCTGTCGGCAGCTGTGAGACATAATGTGAGGTCTAGCATTTTTCATTTTGATCAACTGACTTTTTATTCGTGGACATCAATTATGCTGTACGAATGTGTTCCATCACTCGAGTCATTCCTGGGTATGTATGATCTCAGATGAAGTCGATGTTCTGGCTAGTACGGTTACCAGCCAGAGTGAAGTTGCTGCTGGCTCTGGCCCGTCTTGTGGAATATAAAAGGCTTGTTTCACGCTGTCCTCGAAGTGGTATCAAGTGTAGGTACTTTGACAATATTGGCCTTGTACAATAACAGTTGGGCCACCACATCCCACCTGTGTTGAAGGCTCTGATGAAATGACAGATCTATCCAGTGGGTCCAGGCGGAAGATGAGGACGTCTTGCTCTGTTCTCTTACTCTGTCAAGGCAGTCGCCAGATGTGAGGGGGGGAGGCGAAACCAAGTAGTGGAGCATTAATCAAGGTGTGAGCGTACTTGTGCCTCTCGTACCGATCTTGGCATCCCTTACTGTCAATGCTGCATGCTGAGATACGGCGAAGTGCTGTTAGCTCCTGGCTCCTGGCCTTGTTTCGACATGATTTACATACGTGGTTCTTCATTGGTAAGTTTTGAGCAAATTTAACCCCAACGAATATCAAATTCTTCTCCGGTCGCAAAAAACCCTCCCATTCATCCTTACTATGCTCCGGCATTACCATCATGGTGCCTAGCAGAGACGATCATCATTTGCGTTTTTCAGTTCAAATGTTACTTGCCATCGGTTGCCCCAAGCTGTATAGCTTCAGATGGTGATTGATGTAGCTTAGGAGAGGCTGGCATTTCTTACTCTTGGATAAGTGAATGTCAGTGTACAGTCGTCTGGCATATGCTGTGATTCTGGGATGAGATGAAGAAGGTCGTTGAAGTAGGACATTTCATAACAGTGGACGAGAACGCTTCCTTGTGGAACCACTTGTTTTTCCCAATAGGATGCCTTGCCTGACTTCACGTTCATGTGAAATACACTTAGAATACTACCATGAAGTAATCCACTGAGAGAGAAATAGGTCTCTCATCTGTATGTCTCTCTCTCATCTTTTTTTTTTTTTTTTTTTTTTTTTTTTTTTTTTTTTTTTTTTTTTTCTTTTTTTTTACACAGGGTTTGACAAGGGGTTTCAAGGATCCCTAAGCTTTATTGCAGCTTTGTAAGGTTAAAGGTTTCATATCTTTTTTGGCAAGCTAAGAGCTGTTACCTACATCAGCCTCATTTGAAAAGCATTTTTGTTTATGAGACATACAAGTAGGGACAGGATGAAGTTGGTAGCATCTGTGGGCCAGCATTTTCATTTGATTCAAATGACCGTTATGCGTTGACCATCATTATGCTGTAAGAATGTGTTCCATATCGAGTCACCCGGGGTTATGTATGGATCTCAGATGGAGTGATGTTCTGAGGAAGGTACAGCAGGTGAAGTTGCTGCTTTCTGCCGTCTTGTGGCATAAAAGCTTGTTTTCACGCTCGTCCTCGTAGTGGATCCAAGTGTGGTCTTTTGCAACATATTGGCTTGTAATAAACGTTAAGGGCCACCATCATCCTCCTATGTTGAAGGCTCTGCTGAAATGAACAGATCTTTCCAGGATGGCGTCCAGGCGAGTAGATGAGAGTCTTGCTCTGCTTCTCTACTCTGTCAAGCAGTCGCAGAATGAGAGGGGGGGAGGCAACCAAGAAAAGTGGAGGAACATACTTCAAGGTTTGCGAGCGTATTTGTGCCTCGTACAGGATCTTGCAACCCATTACTGTTCAAGCAGATGCGAGATACGGCGAAGTGCCTGTAAGCTTCCTGGCTGCCTGTTTGCAAGATTAACAACATGGTTCTTCATGGGTTAGTTTGGAGTAAAAATTTCACCCCAAGGATATCAACTTCTTTACCAGGTGACCTACTCGTCCCATTTCATCCTTACTACTGCGCCAGCATTACCATCATGGTGCCTAGGGGGAGAACGATCATCATTGCGTTTTTTCAGGTGGCATATTGTTACTTGCATCTATTTCCCAAGCTGATATAGCTACAGCTCAGCTGGTGATTGATGTAGCTTAGGCAGATGGCATTTCTTCTCTGGGATAATGTGAATGGTCAGTGTACAGTCGTCTGCATATGGAATGTGATTCTTGAGGATGAGATGAAGATGGTCGTTGAAGTTGACATTCCATAACTGTGGACCCAGCACACTTCCTTGTGGAACGCTTGCCCCAATAGGATGCCTTGCTGATTCCGTTCCATTGAGGGACTACACTTAGAGATCTACCATGAAGGTAATCACTGAGGAGACATAGCGTGAGCCTGCACAATTCCAGTGCTTGAAGTTTTGCTAAGAGGGCCCTGGTGACCACTCCCGGTCGAAGCGCAAGCAATGTCCATGTGCTACACACAGCTACTTTGGATTCATCCAGTGACTGGTGCCACTTAGGGGCAGAGGTTTAACAAGATCAGATGCAGAGTAAACTTTCATGAAGCCATATGAGGGACGATCACAAAGTAGGGGTGTTAGTCAAAAAAAATCTGTTCATTTGTCTTGAGTTATTGTCTCAAGGATTCTTACCAGTGATTGACAGGAGTACACTGGTCTGGAGTTGCTGTATTTTGCTCTGCTCCGTCTTTTGGTGAAACAGGGATTCATTTGCCTCTTTCCATGGAGAGGGCCATTTAACACTGTAACTAGGCAGGTGCGGAAAGATGATGCGTGTTAGAGGTGTGCTAGTGGTCTGCACATCTTCTCTAACAATCTTGGGCTAACTGTCTGGGACCACAGCCTTTCTTGGTCAAAGTGATTTTAGGTAGGAAATGCACCTCCTCCTGCATTTTTGTCACACTGCAGTTTTGACACGATGTTCTTGCAGCTGCCAAGGTGGGTCACTTGCTGGCATCAGGATATCTTGCATTTTGGTAGCAAAGTGTTCAGCAAAGAGGGTCCCGCCTTATCTTGACTACTAGTAGTAGGTGGTCCCATCCTGTCGATTTAGAGGTGGATTAAGTTCATCAGTGAAGATAACCTTGTCTGTCCTTGACCAGGGACCACCAGGTTTTTGAGCCTACCCTACCTGATGCTAACTTTCTTTTTTAGTGTCCATCCGCCCTATTAGTAAAATGGCCCACTTTTGAACCATCACCCATACTGCCTACAGGCCTTGCATGTGCAAGTTCTCTTTCTCTCTCTCTCTCTTTCTCTCTCTATCTCTCACCTCTCTCTCTTCTCTCTCTTCTCTCTCTCTCTCTCTCATCTCTCTTTCTCTCTGTCTCTCTACTCTCTCTCACTGTTCTCTGACTATCTCTCCTCCTCTCTCTCTCTCTCCTCTCTCTCTCTATCTTCCCTCTCTCTTCTCCTCTCTCTCTCTCTCTCTCTCTCTCTCTTCTCTCTCTCTCTTCCCCTCCCTCTCCATTCTCTTACCCATGGTCCCTCTCATGTGTTAACGGTCTCCTCACTGACCTCTCCAATTTCCGTCCGCCATTACACCTTGCATGCTTAAAAACTTCGCCTCTATCTTAATTCGTTGTACGTGTTTTTTTTTTCCATCCTCCGGAGTTATTTTCTTTATATTTGGAGATGATTATGGTTCTCGTTTGGTATATTTGGGGATGTGGAAAGCCTGTTTATAACGATGTGCACTCTGCAGGATTGACTGTTCTTCTTCCTACATTCTTGACTTCTTTATTTGTATTTCTTGACCTCTTGTTCATCGTTTGTCCTCTTGTTCCATAGGCTTGACCTCTTATTCTTCGTTCTTGACCTATGTTCAACGTCTTGGAACTCTGTGCCATCGTATTAACCTCTTGTTCATCGTCGTGACCTCGTGCTTGTTCCTTCGTCTGGACCTCTTGTTCATTCGTCGTGAACTATTTGTTCCTTCGTCTTGACCTCTTGTTCCATCGTCTTGACCTCTTGTTCCATCGTCTTGACCTCTTGTTCCATCGTCTTGACCTCTTGTTCCATCGTCTTGACCTCTTGTTCCATCGTCTTGACCTCTTGGTTACTTCGTCTTGGACCTCTTGTTCCTCGTCTTGACCTCTGGTTCCATTCGTTTACTTGACCTCTTGTTCCATCGTCTGACTTCTTATTGTTATCCTTCTTGACCTCTTTGTTTCCAATTCGTCTGACTTCTGTTCCATCTTGACCCTCTTGTTCCTCGTATTGACTTCTCTGTTCCATCTTGACATCTTGTTCCATAGTCTTCACCTCTAAAAAACCCCCCTTTTACGTTTAAGGCCCCATCCTGGAGACAAAGGGGATTTGGCCGGGAAAAAACGGGACCCGGAGCTTTTTTTTCCCAACCGAAAGTAGAGAGTTTGCCCGCCAAGCCCCAAATTTTTCCCCCCCGCACGCGAAGGGCCATTTTTACCCTTTTGCAGCTACTTTTTTTTTCCCTTACCGCAAAGCTAAACTTTGCCCGCCCCCCGGGTCCAGCGCCGGCCAGGACCTCGCCTCGCGACCATTTTAGCGCCCGCCACCCCCGAAGGTTTTTTGACCCTGGCCAGCGCCCCTTTTTTACGACTCGCCCCCCTCCCTCGCGCCCCTTTGTCCCACCCGCCGTTTGCCTTTGTTCCACGACCCCAAAATTTTTCCCCGCCACGGCGACTTTTGCCACGACCCCCCCCACGTTTTGAAACCCGGGGCCCAAAACAACCAAAATTACCGCCCGCCACTTAAAAACCCCACTCCCCCGGTTTTGGAACGGCCACGCCCCGGGCCAAGCCACGCACGGGCGCCCCGGGGTCAACGGAACGCAAGGGAAACTGCCCAGGCCAACTTAAACGACCGAAAAACCGCCCCGGGCACGAAGGGGTTTCCCAAAAAAGGGGCAGGAAAAACTGAAGGGGGGCCGAAAATTAAAACAACACAAAAGGAACTAAAAAAATGGGAAACCAAAGGAAAAAAACTCCCCGGGCCTTTTAAAGCGGCCAAAAAAAGGGGAAAAACCCCAAAACAAAACAAAACTACAACAAAAACAAAAAATAATTTAGGAGAAAGGGCCCCCGAAAAACTAAAACAGCCCCAAAATACCCCCAACAACAACCACAAAAACCCAGGAAAACACAAAAACCTGCATAAAATTTAAAACCAGAAGGAACAGAGGGAACAACCCACAGGCAACAAATTTTTTGGGAAAGCAAGGAACAAAAAACCGGAAAGGGCCCGGGGAAAAAGGCAGGGAACAACACACCACAAAAACAAACACACAAAAACCACAACACCTAAAACCCCTTTACAAAACACCAAAAAAACAAAAACCCAAAAAGGGGGCCACTGACAAACACAAAAACCACAACCACACAAAAAACCAGAAACCAACAAAACAAAAACAACAAAACCACAAACCACAACACCCACAAAACAAACAACACCCAACAAAAAACAAAAACACCAAAACAACCCCAACAAAACAACCAACACACCCAAAAAACAACACCAACAAAAACCCAAACAACCCCAAAACAAAAACCACAAAAACCCCAAAACAACCAAACCAAAACACAAAAAACCCAAAACACCAAACAACACAAACACAAAATTCAAAAACCAAACCAAAACCCAAAAAACAAAACAAACAAACAACACCCAAAAAAACAAAACACCAACAAACACCAACAAACCCCAAACAACCAAAAAAACACAACCAAACAACACCAAACAAACCAAAAACCACCCCACACCAAAAACACACAACCAAAAAAAACACCAACAACAAAACACCCCAAAAACCAAAACACAAAAACAAAAAAAACCCCCAAACACCAAAAAAAAACACAAAACACAAACAAACAACACCACAAACCACACAACCACCCACAACAAAAACAAAACACACACCCACCACAAAAACCCCCACCAACAACAACACCCAAAAACCCACCACAACCCAACCCAAAAACAAAAAAAACAAACCAACCAAAAACCAAACACCCACACCCCACAACAAACAACACAACAAAACACCCAACAAACAAAAACAACAACCAACAAACCCAAAAAAACAAAACCCCAACAACCCAAAAACAACCCAACAAACCAACCCAAAACACCAACAAACACACCACACCACACCCAAACACAAACAACACCACCCCCAAACCAAAACAACAACACACAACCCCACCACACACACACAACACACAAACACCACACACACAACCCCACCAACACAACACAACACCACAACACAACACCACCCCACACACAAAAAAACCAAACACACACAACAACCCCCAACACACAACACACACCACACACAACACACAACACACACAAACCAACCCAAACACCCACCAAAACCACACAACCCCCACCACACAAACACCCACACAACCCAAACACAAAAAACCCCACAACAAAACACAAAACCACAACCACCACCACAAAAAAAACCCAAAACACCCACCCAAACACCAAACCAACAAACAAACCAACACCCACCCAACACCACCCCAAAACCCAAACACACAACCCCACACCCACACAACACAAAACACACAAAACACACACACCACCCAAACACAAACCCACCCAAACAACCAAAACCACAAAAAACCACCACACCAAAACACCAAACCACACAACCCAAAAACCCCCACCCACAAACACAAACCACACCAAACACCACACACACACCAAAAACCCACACAACCCCACCCCAAACACACAACCACACCACACCACACACACACACCCCCAAAAAACAACACCCACACACCCCACAAAACCCACAAACACACAAACAACAAACAACACCCACACCCACAACACACAACACCCACAACACCACACCAAAAACAAAAACACACACCAAAACAACACACACAAAACCCACAACCCCAAAACACACACACACACACAACAACCAAACCACACAAACACACACCACCCACACCACAAAAACCCCAACACCACACACACAAACCAACACACAACCACCCAAAACACAAAACAAACAACACACACCACACAACACACACCACCCCAACACACACACACACAACACACCACACACAACAACACACAACCACACACACACACACACACAACACACACCACAAAACACACAACAACACAACAACACAACACACACACACACACACAACACACACACACACACAACCCACCACACACAACACACACCACCAACAACACACCCCACAACCAACAAACACACACACCCCAAAAACAACACACACACACACACACACACACACACCCCACAAACACACACACAACACACACACACCCCAAAACACAACACAAAACCCACAACACCACACACACACACCACACCAACACACACACACAACCACACAACACAACACACCACACACACCAAAAACCAACAACACAACCACACACACCCCAAACACACAACACACAACACAACACACAAACCCCCCCCCCCCCACACACCCCAAACCACAACCACACACAACACACACCACACACACCACACACACACACAAAACACACACACACACACACAAACACCCCAACCCACACACCACACACACCACACACACACACACAAAAACACACACACCAACACAAAACCCCAAAAACAAAACACACAAAAACACACACACACAAAAAAAACACACACACACACACACACACACAACACACACAAAAACCAAAACAACACAACACACAACACCAAACACACACACACACCACAAACACAACACACCAACACCCCCAAACCCACACACAACACCAAACACCACACACCCAACAAAACACACCCAAAAACACACAAAACAACACAACACAAAACAACACAAAACACACACCCACACACACACACACACACACACACACACCCAAAAAAAAAACACACAACACACAACACACCACCCCAAACACACACACAACACACAAACACACACACAACAACACAACACACACAAAACCCCCACCCCCCACACACACACCCCCAAACACACACACACCCAAACCCCCACAACACACACACACACACAAAACCCCCCCCCACAACACACACAACACACAACACACAACACACACACACAAAACACACAACAACACACACACACCACACACACACACCCCCACACACACACCCAAAACACACACCCCACACACACACACACACACAACACAACACAAAACACACACAAACACAAAAACCACACACACAAAACACACAACACACAACACACCACACACACACACACACACAAACACACACACAACACACACACACACACACACAACAACACACACACAACAAAACAAAAACACACACACCAACACACACACACAAACAAAAAACACACACACCCCCAACACACAACACACACACACAACAACAAAACAAACACAACACACACCACACCCCAAAAACACACAACACACACACACACACACAACACACAACACACAACACCACACCCAAAAACCCACACAACACACACACACACACAACACACACACACACACACACACAAAAACAACAACACACACACACACAACACACCACACACACACACACACAAAACACACACACACAACACACACACACACACACACACACACACAACAACACACAAAACACACACACACCCCCACCCCAACACACAACACACCCCAACACAAAAAACACACACAACACCACAACACACCACACACAACACACACAAAAACCCACACACACACACCCCAAAACACCACACCACAACACCACACAACACAACACACACACACACACACACCCCACCACACACCACACACCACACACACACACAAAACACACAACAAACACACCCCAACACACACAAAACACACACACACCACACACACACACACACACACACAAACACACACACACACCACACACACACACACACACACACACACACACCAAACACACACACACACACCACACACACACACACAAAAGAAAGTAAAAAAGGTTGCAACAAGTTAGTTCCAAGCAAAGGGGGAATTTTAGAAAAAGTTTAAAGGGAAAAATCGGCCTGACGCACTGGAGGACAGGAGGGCGGGGGGAACATGTAACGAAATATAAATACTGCGGGGAAATAGACAAGGGACAAGGACAGGATTTCCAGGGGGGGGGACCCAGAAAAAGAGGCCAAAATTGGGAATTGAAGACACAAATGAGTCAGGAGATAGTGGAAGTATTTCTTCAGTCATGGGTTTTTGTAAGGCAGGGGAATAGCCTAGAAAATGACGTAGGGGAGGCGGAACCATACACTTTTTTAAGACGGGGTTTGATAAAGCCAGGGCGGGGAGAGGGGTTATAGCAACCGGTGAAGAGGCGGGGCCGGGAGCTGGACTCGACCCCTGCAACCACAAATAGGTGTTTAAAAATGGGTGAGTACACAACAACACACACACACACACACACACACAAAACACACACACCACACACCCCAACCACACAACAACACCACACACACACCACACACACACACCACACACACACACACACCCACACACACACACAAAAACCCCAAAAACACACACACAACACACCACACACAACAACACACACCACACACACAACACACCAACACACAAAACACACCACACACACACACACACCCCAACCCCCACACACACACACACACACACACACACAACACACACACACACACCCCACACACACACCCACACCACACCAAAAACAACACACACACACACACACACTAGGGGGCCAAAGCTGCAAACCTCACTAAAGGGAGAAAGATTTTGGGGGGTGAGTAAAACCCACCGAGCATGTCCCGGGAAGCACACATCAACAGATAACTGCTGCAGCAATGGGCGCCGGGCAAACCAAAAACAGATTCCGATCCCTTTATAAGGAATCTTTAAGCACGTACACCGTGTAGTGGGCCCTACGGGGGTATGCAGCACCTGTTTGGAACCCGCACTTGTAAAAACAGTCAAGAAACAGAGAAAGTCAAAGGTTTTTCGACAAGGTTATTCCAGGCAAGGGGAATGTCCTATAAAAAAGATTAAGGGGAAAACGGCCTGACGACACGAGGGGCAGGGGGTCAGGGGGACATGAAACGCAATAAAATATGCGTGGTAAGAAAAGAAAAATTTCGTTCGGATTTTAAACCCCGGGGGTTACCACCCCGGGTAACCCAAAAAGTAGTGCGTCATCGAGGGCTGTCTAACTTATTTTCCCTTGGGGGGCCCTTAATTTTTCCCCTAGGATGCGACCCACACCAGACTAACACCCCGGACCTATTTGCTGCTAGGGAAAAGGGCAACAGGGGTAAGGAACGTGTCGAAATGTTTCCACCCCCGGGAAAACGAACCCCGGGCCCCCGTGTTTGGGAAACGGGGGTTTAGCCACCAGGCCACCGGGGCCACCCTAGACAGGTGGACAAAGACAGGAGTTTCCCGGGAGGGGACACAGAAACAAGGGCCACAATGGGAAATTGAAACCAAATGAGTCGAGAATATTAGGGGAAAATTTCTTTATCATAAGTTGTAAGGCAGCCTAGCCAGAAAATGACGTAGTGGAGGCAGAACCATACACTTTTTTTAAAACGAGGTTGATAAACCATGGAGCGGGGAGAAGAGGGCCTATAAACCGGTGAAGAGGGGGGGCCAGGGGCTAGGGGTCACCCCCGCAACCAAAATAGGTGAGTACAAATGGGAGACCAACACACACACACAAACATATTTTATATTATAAAAATATATTTATTAATATATAATATATATATATAAATTTTATAATTATATATATATTATATAATATAATTGTCGTGCCCCAATAGGCAGAACTTTCGATCTTTCTTAAATACAACGTTCATCTTGCCATTGGACAAGGAAAATTTTTTGTATGAATAATTTTCGCCCAAAACATTTGAAAATAAAGAAAAAAATTATTTCACTGTGTTTGTTTGTCTAAAATTTTTGTAAACGTATTTAAAATATATTTGTTGGGTTAGGGGTAAAATAAATTGTCTGTTATAAAAAGGGTTTGGTAAGTTTTTTTAAAATTCTTTTTTGGGGCAAAAATTAAAAATTTTTCTTTAAAATTAAGAAAAAAATATATTTTTTTTTTTCCAGTTTTTACATATTCGGCACGTTATATATTATATATAATATATATATATATATATATTATAATTATATTAAAAATTTTTTAAAAATATAATTTTATTTTATATTATATAAAAATGTAACCGTTGACAGGTCGTCTGTTGGGGCTGGTTTTCCCCCGTCTCTTGGGCAGATTTCCTTTCTTTATCAAAGTTTTACCCTGAACGTTTAAAAAATTTAAATAAATAAAAAAATAAATAACAAAAAGGCAAATACCGTGACGGGCGATAACAAATAAACCCCCACATAAAAAACAGAAGCTTCGAGCTTTTTGGTCCGACTTGGACCCTTGACAAAGTACACTAACAGAGGAGGGGCAGGGCGGCTTATAAAAGGGAGGAAGGGTGGAGGAGAGTATGGTAGTATATGGTAGTGTAGTGTAGTAGTGGTACAAAATTGTTAAAACCACAGGAGAAATGACACATGCAAACCCCGGCTCCCACCGTAGATTTTTGCCACCAGCCAGCCCCTGGATGGCGAAACGCCACAACAAAGACAACCCAAAGCCGCCATGTGCCTAAAATTTATCATAGATTGTGAAGAAAAGAGGTAGTAGTAGTGGTAGAAGTGGGAAATAAGGGAAACGAGCCGTCAAATACAAAGGAAGGGAGCACTGAAGAAGCTAAAACCCCCCGAGGGGGAGCAAGCGCACCCAGGCGTGAAAAGGGGGAAATGGGAAATAAAAAAAAGAAGGAACAAAACACAGACAGGAGAGAGAAAGACAAACCCCGAGGAGAAAAGGAGAAAAGGGAAAAGGGGAAAAGAAGAAGAAAAAAAAAGAAGAAAGAAAAAAAAATGGGATTCAGGTTAAGCAAGGGTGTTCTGAAGTTTGGAGATTTTACAATGTATGGGAGAGGAAGGATCTACAGAGACAAGCCAGGGCTAAGGTTCATAAAGAAAGTTGTGTATAAGAGGGATTCACTAAAAGGGATGTTCGAGTTGGAAGTAGGGGAAACAGTTTTAGCAAAGACCCCCAAAAAAAGGGGGCAAGATCCAGTGAAGAAAAGAGCATTGTTAGTGTCGGCAAGCCTAACACTATTTTTGTGCTCCCTAAGTCTGTCAGAAAGAGATCGACCAGTTTCTCCAAAGTATTGAAGAGGACAGGAGGAGCAAGAAATAGAGTAGACACCAGGAACATCTGTAGAGGGAGGAGAGGTATGAACGAGATTAGTGCGAAGAGTGTTGGAGCAAATTCTCATAATCCAACATTATTAAAAGTAATTTTCCCACAGGGATTCCTTCACTATCTGTTGTCTTCAACTTGTCTTAGTGAATCGTGTTTTGTACCCGTTAAGAAAGCTCTAATTTCTCAAAATATACTTGAAAGTATACTCGCAGCTTATGTATATTGAGAAATATACACTTGTTGTAAATGTATACCAGAGGAATTATACACAAATTATACACAAATGTATATTAATTATACACAAATATATATTAAGAGACAGTATCGTGACTGGAACTTACCACGACGTATAGCTCCGACTTGGACCGTATTAATGGTCCATGTCGGACCGAAACGTCGTCCTAAGCTGCTCGTATGTGTGGGGGCATTTAAGATAAGATAAGATTTCGTTGGGATTTTTAACCCCGGAGGGTTAGCCACCCAGGATAACCCAAGAAAGTCAGTGCGTCATCGAGGACTGTCTAACTTATTTCCATTGGGGTCCTTAATCTTGTCCCCCAGGATGCGACCCACACCAGTCGACTAACACCCAGGTACCTATTTGCTGCTAGGTGAACAGGACAATAGGTGTAAGGAAACGTGTCGAAATGTTTCCACCCGCCGGGAATCGAACCCGGGCCCTCCGTGTGTGAAGCGGGAGCTTTAGCCACCAGGCCACCGGGCCACCCGAAGTGTATATTATATGTGTATATAGTTTCTATCATTCTCGTAAATCTTTCCTCTCACCTATAAACATTTCGACCCACGTGACAAAACTTTATATATTTTTCGATTATGTCTTTTGATACTAGCACCTCTGCAATATATTAACTAATTGCCACCCTTGCAACTGTTTTCAATTCCTTGCAATATAAAAAAGATTCCCCTCGTGTGTTGCAATATTAAAAAGAAAACGTGATTGCAGTTGCCATTTTCATAAATATTTACGAGGTAATACCATTATATTTTATTGTTATTTTTCCTGTTATAGATAAAATTACTTATTAATACTATTTATAAGGGTAAGGATATTCATTTTTTTAGGTATATACGATTATATTGGCGTTTCTCTTCTAGCTTTTCCAGTATATATACGTGGCCCGGTGGCCTGGTGGCTAAAGCTCCCGCTTCACACACGGAGGGCCCGGGTTCGATTTCCCCTAAAAATTTTTCACTTTCCTTAAATTTTTTCCCTTCATCAAAAATTTGGGGTTTTTC
>NC_069481.1:253022-271972 GCF_026875155.1 Cherax quadricarinatus
AAAAAGACTCTGAAAGTTTCAAACATACTATACCAATAAAGGGGTAACCCCAACAGTTTCAACTAGTAAGTGTATCTCATGACTTCATTCAAAAAGAACTAAGCAGGTTAAACCCAACTAAGAGCACAGGCCTGAAACATCCCGTCTAAGTTCCTAAAAGATGGTGCTTCTGAACTGTCAATCCCTATTGCTCACATAATAAATCTATCAATCACCACTAATACCGTACCGGAGGGGTTCAAGGAGGCCAGAGTTACTCCTATCTTCAAGAAAAATAATAGGTCTGATGTAAGCAACTATAGACCTGTTAGTATACTCAGTATAATATCTAAAATTCTGGAGAGGGCGGTGTATTCTCAAGTAGTTAAGTTCCTTAATGACAACAGCATTCTCCATAGCTATCAATCGGGCTTCAGAAGATCCTACTCAACCGATACCTCCCTTATTAATCTGATGGATTACCTGAGAACTGAAATGTCAAAAGGGAACCTCATAGGTATGGTAACCTTAGACCTGCAAAAGGCCTTCGATACTGTCAACCACAATATATTATGTAAGAAACTTCAAGCTATTGGTATAGGTTCTGTAGACTGGTTTAAGTCCTACCTTAGCAACAGGAGACAAATAGTCAAAATCAACAAAACGGAATCAGAACCCCTGCCGATAACATGTGGAGTTCCCCAAGGTAGTATTCTGGGTCCCTTACTATTCTTATGTTATGTCAATGATATGCCTATCAGTGTCAAGTGCAAACTCCTACTGTATGCAGATGACAGTGCTCTGTTAGTGACAGGTAAAGACCCACAAGATATTGCTAATGTTTTAACACTGGAACTGGAGTCCTGCAGCAAATGGTTAGTAGACAACAAACTATCATTACACCAGGGAAAACTGAAGCCATTCTCTTTGGCACGAAACATAAACTGAGAAGGGTAAATAATTTTAATGTTCAGTGTAATGGGGAGTCCATCACATTGGTTGCATCAGTAAAATATCTGGGAATCCCCTTTGACCCATGCATGTCAGGAGAATTGATAGGGAACAGTGTAGTAAAGAAAGCGAATGCCAGACTTTAAGTTCCTGTATAGACAAGCACAGTGTCTACCTACTGAGGCTCGCAGGACCCTATGTCTAGCCCTAATACAATGCCATATGGATTACGCTTGCTCTTCATGGTACTCTGCCTTGACAAAAAAACCGAAAGATAGACTGCAAATCACCCAGAACAAAATCGTAAGATTCATCCTGGGGCTGGGACCAAGAGAACATGTAGGCCAGGATGAATTACAGCAGTTGGATATGCTGAATGTTGAAGACAGAGTAAAACAACTGAAGCTAAATCATGTTTATAAAATTGTTCACGAACAGTGTCCAGAATATCTTGCTGTCAATTTTGTCATGGTTGGGAACCAAAGCAATCATAGTACTAGGGGAGAGATCACAACTTTGTTGTACCCACAGTCAGTGGCCAGGCGTCAACACCGTTAGTACAGCAATAAAGAATGGAACAGACTACCCGCACATGCCAAAGCATCATAGCATGAACCAGTTCAAGAAGACTGCCAAAAAGTATCTGATGAAGAAGCTACAAAAGGGAGGGAATGATTTCCTATTTTTTTTAGCTAAAATAGTGAAATTTTACCTTATCCCTAGTATGACCCTCGTAATTGTAGATAGTCTTAATAACCTCGTGTAGTTGATAGTCTTTTAGTATGATAATAAAATGTTTAGCTTCATTGTAGAATATTAAGAAATATATTAAACCTCTATATATAATAATAAGGGTAAAAGGACCCCAATGGAAATAAGTCACACTGTCTGACTTTTGGTGATCCTAGGTTCTCTACACAATGCGCTATGTATGATATTCTATGTAACTGTATTTGGGGTATACTGAATAAATTTACTTACTTACTTACTTAGCCACCTGGCCCAAACTCACTGGTGGCGGTGCAGCAGACAGCCATTACACCACCTGTGACCACATCACTGGTGGGCGGGGCACAGCCACATAAACACCACCAGGACAAACTCACTGTGGGCGTGCAGCAGACACATATACACCACCTGGACCAAACGCCTGGTGGGCGGTGCAGCAAACACATATACACCACCTGGACCAAACCACTGGCGGGCGGTGCACAGCCACATATACACCACATGGACCACACTCACTGGTGGGCGGGTGCAGCAGACACACTTACACCACCTGACCACACTCAAGGTGGGCCGGTGCAGCAGCCACATATACACCACCTGGAACCACACTCACTGGTGGGCGGTGCATGCAGCGACATATACACCACCTGGACCAAACTCACTGGTGGGCGGAGCAAGCAGACAACATATACACCACCTGGACCAAACACACTGGTGGCGTGCAGCATTCGAAACCACATATACGCCACCTTGGACCACACTGTGGCGGTGCAGCAGACACATATACACCACCTGGACCCAAACCCCGGTGGCGTGCTGCAGCCATAGATACAACCACCTGGACCAAACTCACTGGGGAGCGTTCAGCAACACACATATACAAAACAACCACCCACCCCTGGACCACACTCACTGGTGGGCGGTGCAGCATACTCCTACATAGACACCACCTACCACACTCATCTGGTGGGCGGTGCGCAGCCACATATCACCACCTGGACCCAAACTCACTGGTGGCCGGGCAGCAGCCATATATACACCACCTGGACCAAACTCACCTGGTGCGTGCAGCAGACACATCAACACCCCTGGACCAAACTTCACTGTGGGCGGGCAGCAGACCACATATACACCACCTGGACCAAACTCACTGTGGGCGGGTGCAGCACCACATATACACCACTGGACCACACTCACTGGTGGGCGGTGCAGCTGACACATTATACACCCACCTGGACCAAACTCAACTGGTGGCGGTGCAGCAGACACAGTATGTAACGTCACTGATGAACTGATCATAGTGATGCCAGGCGAGTAAGGTTTTTCCAAAACTTCATAAATAAAATTGTCGATTATCGTAGTTTATCACAAATAGCGTCCCATTGATATATCCCTTATATAGGCCCTAATTGTACTCTGTAATCATATAATAGGCCTATATAGAAACAAAGGATTTTTTCATCTTATGTTGCTGCAGCACTGCTAGTATGGGTCAGTAGGCCTGCTGCAGTGTTCCTCCTTTCTTATTTTTTAGTGTCACCTTCTTAGTGGCTCTTTGGGTGTCACCCCCTTAATGGTGTCACCCGGGGCGCCCCCCTCCGACCCCCTAACGACGCCTCTGCACATTAGGTAGGCTTCTGTTTATGAAAATAAAGAAAATTTATGCATAACTCTAAGGATTGGAACAACCCATGGTTGACTACCATCGACACTGAGAGCACTGTGCTACCAGTGATGTGTTCACCACTATTGTTAGTGTCACTGTCAGCAAACACAAAAGCACCACTGGAAAGCAATGTGCTACCAGTGATGTGTTCACCACTAGTGGTTATTGTCACTGTCAGCACCACTGAGAGCACTGTATACCAGTGATGTGTTCACCACTGTTGGTTATTGGCACTGTCAGCAGCAACTGAGAGCACTGTGATACCAGTGATATGTTCACCCACTGTTGGTTATTGTCACTGTCAGCACCACTGAGAGCCAACTTTTAGTTGCTACCAGTGATGTTTCACCACTGTTTGGTTATTGTCACTTTCAGCATCACTGAGAGCACTTGTGCTACCAGAGATGTGTTCGACCACTGCTTGCTATCGTCAATGTCAGCACCACTGAGAAGCATATGTGCTACCAGTGATGTGTTTTTACCACGTTGGGGGTTTATTGTCACTGTCAGCACCACTGAGAGCACTGTGCTACCATGATGTGTCACCACTGTTGGTTATGTCCTGTCCCCAGCACCGCGTGATTACAGTCGCTACCAGTGATGTTTTTACAGTGTTAGTATAGTACTGTCACACCGTTGAGAGCACTGCGACCAGGGATATTTCACCAATGTGTTTATTGTCACTGTCAGCACTGCTGTGAGGTACTGTGCTAACCAGTGATGTGTCCACTGCTTCTTATTGTCCACGTCAACACCGCTGAGAACATACTGTGCTACCAGTGATGTGTATCACTGTGTCATCTTCAGCACCGCAAAACACAGTGCTACCAGTGAGTATTCATCTCCACTGCCTGTCACTGTCAGCACCGGTGAGAGCACTTGCTAACCAGTGATCTGCTGGTTTACGCACTGTTGGTTATTGTCACTGTCAGCACACTGAGGCACTGTGCTACCAGTGCGTGTTACCCCCAACTGTTGTTATTGTCACAGCAGCATCACTGAGAGCACTGTAACTACCAGTGATGAGATCACCACTGTTGGTTCTTGTCAACTGTTCATCAGAACCAACTGAGAGAGCCTAACTGTGCCCTACCAGTGATGTATTCACTGCCTGTCCACTGTCAGCACCGGTGAGAGCAAACTGTACTACCAGTGATGTTTTAACCCACTGTTGTTTATGTCAACTGTCAGCACCACTGAGAGCAATGTGCTACCAGTGTGAGTGTTCACTCAACACTGTTGGTTTATTGTCACATGACAAAAGCACCACTGAAGAGCACTGTGCTACCCCCTGGTATTCTTCCTCGATTGACGTGGTGGGTTCCCTCTTCATGTATACGCATATTGCAACCCAGCTTGAAAGACAACGCAGTTTCCACTTATTCTCTGTAACTGTCAGTTTTGGCATCTGAGAATTTTTTTTTGCAACTAATTATAAGGCATACCACGCATTTTCTCCTCACAGACTAGTATATAGTTCAACTCCTCAATCTCAAAGAAACTCGACGAATCTTTGACGAACCAATTCAACCCCATTTGATTTTGCATCATTGAGCCGCGAGGATTTACGACCGAGGTCTTTAATATTGGCCACCGTTTTGTCCAACTATAACGGGCAAACGTTGTTACAAAATTCAGCTCGGGGCTCAGCAGAGATACCGAACAATTTTTTGTTCAAAGGGGTCATCTGAGTGGCAGGATGCTAATACTTTTGATATAATAAAGTCCCGTCCGGGTATCCCACCCAAAGAAAACAGCAATACTTTGGTGTAGTCTAGCTGGGCAGAACAAGGAAAATAGCAGGCAACTTCATTACGCCACAAAGTTGACACTGATGGTTGTTGTGAGGGAAAGTCATTTTCTGCGACCAAAAGTTATAATGTTCACGTAGTTAAGGGACATCTTTTCCAAAGTTAGCTGAAAAAAGTCAACCATTCAAAGCAAATATTTAATCCGACTAGACACGACGAGTCTACATGACTTAAGGGAATGTACGAAATATTTAGTTACTCTGGTAAGTAGTTATAGAATACGCATCTGAGAGAACCAACGGTATTTTGTCGTCAAGACTTGACTTAATACACAAACGATCCATAACCAAATTTGCACAATTGCTGGTCAATTCAGCACAAGCCCGTCCACATCATCACCCTCCAAAAAATAATAGAAACTTGAAAAAGAAAACAGCTGCAGAGAAAACAGTAGGAAATTTTCAATATTGTTTTAACACTTATACACTGCAAATTATTTAAATTACACCATGTCCTGATTATATTACCACCTCCCTCCCACATTATATGTAAGAGCAACCTCCCTTCCCACATTATATGTGGGTAATAGCAACCTCCCTTCCCACATTAATGTAAGAGCAACCTCCCTTCCCACATAGATTAAGAGCAACCTCCTTCCCACATTATGATGTATAGCAACCTCCCTTCCACATTATATGTTAGAGCAACACCCTTCCCACATTATTTGTAAGAGCAACCTCCTTCCACTTCATATGTACAGCAACCACCCTTCCCCACATCATATGTAAGAGCAACCTCCCTTCCCACATTATAGTAAGAGCAACCGCCCTTCCCACATTATATTAAAGTAGCAACTATCTCTCTCTCCCTTCCCCAGCATCAAAATGTAAGACAACCTCCCTTCCCACATCATAATGAAACACAACCTCCCTTCCCACATCAGATGTAACGAGCAACCTCCCTTCCCACATCAAGGTAACAGTAACCGCCCTTCCCACTTCAAGGGGTAACAGAACACTCCCTTCCCACATCAAGGGTATTAGCACCCTTTCTTCCCCTACATCAAGGGTAACAGGAACCTCCCTTCCCACATCAAGGATAACACTACCTTCCTTCCCACTTCAAGGGGTAACTGCAACCTCCTTCCACATCAAGGGTAAACAGCAACCTTCTTTTCCACATCAAGGATAACAACAACCTTAGTTCTCACATAAGGGTTAACAGCAACCTTCCTCCGTCATCCCGGGTAACAGCAACCTTTCCTTTCCCCATAAAGGGTAACAGCAGCCTTCCATCCCACATGAGGGTAACAGCAACCTGCCTTCCAACATGAAGGTAACAGCACCCTTCCTTCCCACATCAAGGGTAACAGCAACCTCCTTCCCACATACGGGGTAACAGCAAGCTTCCCTTCCACATCAAGTACCAGCACCTTCCTTCCAATCAAGTAACAGAAACCTTCCTTCCCACATGGA
Organism: Cherax quadricarinatus; assembly: GCF_026875155.1. NCBI lineage: Eukaryota > Metazoa > Arthropoda > Malacostraca > Decapoda > Parastacidae > Cherax > Cherax quadricarinatus. The sequence goes on from NC_069481.1 coordinate 259,574, forward strand.
GGGTAACAGCAACCTTCCTTCCCACAGTAAAGGGTAACACCACCTTCCTTCCCACCATCAAGTTAACAGCAACCAATAATTCCCTACATCTAGAGTAACAGCAACCTTCCTTCCCAACACAAGGGTAAGAGCATCCTCCTTCCCACATCAAGGGTAACAGCACCTTCCTACCCACATCAAGGGTAACAGCAACCTTCCTTTCCCACATCAAGAGTAACAGCACCTTCCTTCCCACATCAAGGTTAACCAGAAACCTTTCCTTCCACATCCAGGGTAACCGCAACCTTCCATCCCACATCAAGGTAACAAGCAACCTTCCTTCCCACATCAAGGGAACACCTTCCTTCTCACATCAAGGAAAACAGCAACCTTCCTTCTCACATCAAGGTAACAGCAACCTTCCTTCCCACATAAGGGTAACAGCAACCTTCCTTCTCACCTAAGGGTAACAGCAACCTTCCTTCCTCCACATCAAGGTAACACAACCTTCCTTCCCACATCATAAGTAACAGCAACCATCCTTCCAACATCAAGGGAAACAGCAACTTCTTCCCACATCAAGGTAACAGCAATCTTCCATCCCACATCAAGAGTAACAGCAAACTTCCTTTCCCACATCAAGAGTAACAGCAACCTTCCTTCCCTCATCAGGTAACAGCAACCTTCCTCCCTCATCAAGGGTAACAGCAACCTTCCTTTCCCACACAAAGGGTAACAGCAACCTTTCTTTCCACATCAAAAGTAACAGCATCCTTCATTCCCACATCAAGGTACAGCAACTTCCTTCCCACATCAAGGAAACAGCAACCGTCCTTCCCATCAAAAGTAACAGCAACCTTCCTTCCCACATCAAGGGTAACAGCAACTTTCCTTCCCACATCAAGGTAACAGCAACCTTCCTTCCCACATCAAGAGTAACAGCAACCTTCATTCCCACATCAAGGTAACAGCAAACTTTCCATCCACATGAAATGTAACAGCAATCTTCTTCCCACAATCAAGAGTAACAGCAAACTTCCTTCCAACATCAAGATACGAGCAACCTCCTTCCACATCTAGGTAACAGCAACCTCCTTCCCACATCAAGGGTATCAGCAGCTTCCTCCCACAATCAAGGGTACCAGCAACTTCTTTCCACATGAATGTAACAGCAACCTCCTTCCACCATCAAGAGTAACAGCCACCTTCCCTCCCACATCAAGGGTAACAGCTACCTTCCTTCCTACATTAAAACAAGGGTTAACAGCAACCTTCTCCCACATCTAGGTATCAGCAACCTTCCTTCCCACATCAAGGGTAACACAACCCTTCCTTCCCACATCAAGGGTAACAGCAACCTTCCTTCCCACATCAGGTAACAGCATCTTCCTTCCCACAACAAGTAACAGCAAACCTTCCTTCCCACATCAAGGTAACAGCAACCTTCCTTCCACATCAAGGTAACAGCAACCTTCTTCCCACATCAATGGTAAGCAGCAACCTTCCATCCACATCAAGGTAACAGCAACCTTCCTTACACACACAAGGGGTAACAGCAACCTTCCTTCCCACATCATGCGTAACAGCAACCTCCTTCCCCAGATCAAGGATAACAGCAACCTTCCTTCCCACATCAAGGTTAATCAGCAACCTTCCCTATCCCACATCAAGGGTAACGCAACCTTCCTTCCCAATCAAGGGTAACAGCAACTTCCTCCCGACATCAGGGGTAACAGCAACTTCCTTCCCAACATCAAAGGTAACAGCAACCTTCCTACCCACATCAAGGTAACAGCAACCTTCCTTCCCACCTCAAGGGTATTGCAATCGTTCCTCCCACAACAAGGGTAACAGCAAACCTTCCTTCCCTCATCAAGGATATCAGCAACCTTCCCTTCCCACATCAAGGGTAACAGCAACCTTCCTTCCCACATCAAGGGTAACAGCAACCTTCCTTCCCACATCAAGGGTAACAGCAACCTTCCTTACCACATCAAGGGTAACCCAAGCTTCCTCCCACATCAAGGGTAAACAGCAACCTTCCTTCCCTCCATAAGGGTAACAGGAACCTTCCTTCCCTCATCAAGGGTAACAGCAACCTTCCTTCCCACATCAAGGTAACAGCACCTTCCTTCCCAAGATCAAGGGAAACAGCTACCTTCCTCCCTCAAAAAACAAAGAATAAGGATCTCAATCAAGGGTAACACAACCTTTCCTTCCCACATCAAGGGAACAGCAACCTTCCTTCCCACATCAAGGGAACGCAACCATCCTTCCCACATCAAGGGTAACAGCACCTTCCTTCCCACATCAAAGGATAACAGCAACCTTCCTTCCACATGCAAGGGTAACAGCAACCTTCCTTCCCACATCAAGGTAACACAACCATCCTTCCCACATCACGGGGAACCAGCAACCTTCCTTCCCACATCTAGGGTAAACAGCCACCTGTCCTTCCCACATCAAAGGTAACAGCAACCTTTCCTTCCCACTCAAGGGTACAGCAATCATCCTTCCCACATCAAGGGTAACAGCACCTCCTTCCCACATCAAGGTAACAGAAACGCTTCCTTCCCACATCAAGGGTAACAGCAACCTTCCCATCCCACATCAAGGTTAACAGCAACCTCCTTCCACATCAAGGGTAACAGCAACCTTCCTTCCCACATCAAGGTAACAGCAACCTTCCTTCCCACATCACGGGTAACAGCAACCTTCCTTCCCACATCTAGGATAACAGCAACCTTCCTTCCACATCAAAAGGTAACAGCAACCTTCCATCCCACATCAAGGGTACAGCAATCTCCTACCCACTCAAAGGGTAACAGCAACCTTCCTTCCCCACATCAAGGGTAAACAGGAACCTTCCTTCCACATCAAGGAACAACAACCTTCCTTCCACATCAAGGTATCAGCACCTCCTTGCCCCAAATCAAGGAACACTACCTTCCTTCCACATCAAGGGTAACAACAACCTTCCTTCCCACATCAATGGGGGGGGGGGGGTAACAGCAACCTTCCTTCCCACATCAAGGTAACAGCAACCTTCCTTCCCACATCAAGGGTAACAGCAACCTTCCTTCCCACATCAAGGATAACAGCAACCTTCCTTCCACATCCAAGGTAACAGTAACCTTCCTTCCCACATCCAGGGAAACAGCAACCTTCCTTCCCACAGCAAGGGTAACCAGCATCCCCTTCCTTCCCACATCAAGGGTAACAGCAACCTTCCTTCCCACATCAAGGGTAACAGCAACCTTCCTTCCCACATCAAGGGTATCAGCAACCTTCCTTCCCACATCAAGGGTAACAGCAACCTTCCTTCCCACATCAAGGGTAACAGCAACCTTCCTTCCCCACAAACAAGGGGTAACAGCAACTCCTTCCCACATCAAGGGTAACAGCAACCTTCCTTCCCACATCAAGGGTAACAGCAACCTTCCTTCCCACATCAAGGGTAACAGCAACCTTCCTTCCCACATCAAGGTTAACAGCAACCGCCTTCCCAAATCAAGGGTAACAGGAACCTTTCCTTCCACACAAGAGTAACAGCAACCTTCCTTCGCCATCAAGGTTACACAACCTACCTTCCCACATCAAGGTAACAGCAACCTTCCTTCCCACATCAAGGGTAACAGCAACCTTCCTTCCCACATCAAGGGTAACAGCAACCTTCCTTCTCGAACCGAAACGTTGTCATAAGCTTCTTCTGTGTGGGATTTTTTGTAAATTGTTCCAGTGACGGTATTGTGCCTTTTGCTTCTTTTACGATTTACAGGTGAAGGTGTAAAGGCGAATTACAGATGAAGGTGTAGGTGAACACAAGGGGCATACACAAGACGAATACAGTGAAAGATGTAAGGACAAATTACAAGTGTATATGCAAGTTCATTACAGTGAAGTGTGATGTGAACTACAGGTGAAGTATCGACCCTGACTATAAACAACTCTGTTTCATGCATCAATCTTCTATAATTTTCCATTAATATGTAAAAAAAAAAATTCGCTGGATAAGCTGTAGTCGGCTTTCAGGGGCTTAAAATATATAGTAAAAAAGAAATAAACAGTATTTTTAATTTTAGATAGTTCATTACCCATTTTTGCAGTGTCTTTTTTAAACAAGTTAGAGATGTTAGGACAAATTTTTGTAATTCTAACAGCGAAATCGGTACCAAATTGTCATCAGTAATTCTGTAATCATAGCATTTGACTTGTTGAAATGTTGCGCGGACATGTTCTACAACTACTAAAATAAACATAAGAAATAGACTATTATATTACCATAATCTTAATATATTGGTTAGAAAATCAGTTATTTCTAACTGGGCTGTAGTTGATCTCAGGCGATATAGAGAACATGTGATGAAACAGGTGAATAATAATAGTGTTGGTTAAGGCCAAGACATATTTCCAGTAATATTGTTGCTTTCTCGTATGAATTATGAGAATTACTCACAAACTTCCTTTGCTATATTAAATTATTGATGCTGTGTGCTAATGTAAAAGAGTGAGGATAAACATTCTTTGGTAGGACAGCCTTTTAATGGAAACAATGTTTCCGATTAGTGACTTGGTCAATCTCTCCTCGGGGACACTGTGTGCTAAATGTACTCTGTACTACCCCCACACACTCCATTTTTACACATTGTTAAGAATACTTTCTGCACTCTAACACTCACTCAACACTCTTTAACAATGTTAAAAATGTGCAGTGCACTCATTCACTGGCTTCGCATTATAAAAGAAAAAAAACATCATAGTACATTTGAGGGGGACGTTGAGAGCTGTGAACCCCAAACACAGCAGTTGAGGGGGACGTTGAAGCTGTGAACCCCAACATAGCATTGAGGGGGACGTTTGAGAGTCTGTGAACCCCAACATGCATTTGAGGGGGACGTTGAGAGCTGTGAACCCCCAACAGAGCATTTGAGGGGGACGTTGAGAGCTATTAACCCCAAACACAGCATTTGAGGGGGACGTTGAGAGCTGTGAACCCCAAACACAGCATTTGAGGGGGACGTTGAGAGCTGTGAACCCCAAACACTACATTTGAGGGGGACGTGAGAGCTGTGTCCCAAACACAGCATATAGGGGACCTTGGAGCTGTGAACCCCAAACAAGCATTGAGGGGACCTTGAGAGCTGTGAACCCGAAAAGGGGGGGGGAAACCAGCATTTGAGGGGGACGTTTTGAGATCGTGAACCCCAACACAGCATTTGAGGGGGGACGTAGAGAGCGTGAACCCCAAACACAGCATTTGAGGGGGGACGTTGAGAGCTGTGAACCCAAACACAAATTTGAGGGGACGTTGAGAGCTGTGAACCCCAAACACAACTTTTGAGGGGGACGTTAGAGCTGTGAACCCCAAACACAGCATTTGAGGGGGACCTGAGAAGCTGTGAACCCCAAACACAGCATTTGAGGGGGACGTTGAGAGCTGTGAACCCCAAACACAGCATTTTGAAGGGGGACGTTGAGAGCTGTGAACCCCATACAGCATTTGAGGGGACGGTGAGAGCTGTGAACCCCAAACACAGCATTGAGGGGAACGTTGAGAGCTGTGGAACCCCAAACACCGCATTTGAGGGGGACGTTGAAGCTGTGAACCCCCAAACACAGCATTTGAGGGACGTTTGAGAGCTGTGAACCCCAACACCGCATTTGAGGGGACGTTGCAGAGCTGTGAACCCCAAACACAGCATTTGGAGGGACGTTGAGAGCTGTGAACCCTAAACACAGCATTTGAGGGGGACGTTGAGAGCTGTGAACCCCAAACACAGCATTTCCTCAAAGAGGAACTTAACTCTTCAAATGTAGCCTCCCCATGGAACATTACCCAATATATGATATACAACAAAGTTTAATATCATTATAAACAGACAGATGGTGATTAAGAGAGGGACACAGAAATCTGTGCTGTGTAAACACTCCACCCTGTAGACTCGTAACCGTCCCGGTTACACCACCATGTGAGGCCATTATTTTTAAATTTTAACCTTCTATTTATAGATCATAGTATTAATTCCTTATTTAAATTGTATATATGTTAGGTATGTATATCTATGATATATATCTGATATATATATATATAGATAGTATAATATAAGAATATATATATATAATAAATAGATAAATATATATATATATATATATATAATATATATTATATATATATATGTGTGTGTGTACTCCACCTAATTGTACTCACCTAATGTGTTGCAGGGGTCGAGACTCAGCTCCTGGCCCCGCGCTCTCACTGATCGCTACGGGTCCTCTCCTCTCTTGCTTCCTGAGCTTTGTCATACCTCTTTAAAACTAGTATGGTTCCTGCCTCCACTACTTCACTTGCTAGGCTATCCACTTGCGACAACACTATACTGAAGAAATTACTTCCTACCGTCCCGGTAACTCGTCTGAGTCTTTAGCTTCCAGTTGTGATCCCTTGTCCCTGTGTCCTCTCTCTGGAACATCCTATCTCTGTCCACCTTGTCTATTCCCCGCAGTATGTCGTTATCATGTCTCCCCTGACCCTTCTGTCCTCCAGTGTCGTCAGTCCGATTTCCCTTAACCTTCCTCCTTCGACATTTCCTCCCATAGCTCTGGGATCTAGCCTTGTGCAAACCTTTTGTACTTCTTCTAACTTCTGGAGTGCTTGACCAGGTGTGGGTTCCAGACTGGTGCTGCATACTCCTGTGTGTCTGTGTGTTTGTATATGAGCGAAGCATTTATGGTGTTTCTATGTATAACAGAGTGATGTATGTATTTATGGTGTGATCTTTGTCTAGTTTTTCTATGTAATAACAGAGTGAGTATGGTATGTATGGTGTGAACTTTGTCTAGTGTTTCTATGACTTAACAGAGTGAAGTAGTATTTATGTGTGATCTTTGTCTAGTGGTATCAATGTATAAACAGAGTGATGTATGTATTTATGGTTGTGATCTTTGGCTAGTGTATCTATGAATAACAGAGTGATGTATGTATTTATGGTGTGACCTTGGTCTTGTGTTTTTTTCTAGCACAACGATACATACAACTAATGAATACAATAAGTTCAAATTACCTTATTTGTATAATTAACTATTTTAGGCATCGTGACACAGTGCTGTCATAATCAATGACACAGCAGTGTTGACACAGTCAGGACACAACATGCTGACCAGTCATGACACAACATGCTGACACAGTCATGACACAACCTTGCTGACACAGTCATGACACAACAGTGCTGACCCAGTCATGACACCAACAGTGCTGACACAGTCCATACACAAAAACAGTGCTGAACAGTCATGACACAACAGTGCTGACACATCATGACACAACATGTTCTGACACAGGTCCATGACACAACAGTGCTGACACAGTCATGACACAACAGTGGCTGAGACACAGTCATGACACAACATGCTGACACATCCATGACCAACAGTGCTGACAACAGTCATGACACAACAGTGCTGACACTGTCATGCCAACATGCAACAGGCATGACACAACATGCTGCCCTTCTGACAAAGTCAGACCTAGCATACTGATAGTCATATATATCATTTTTACTGATAGTCATGACCATAGCCAAGTGCTGACAGTCATGACATAGCAGTGCTAACAGTCATGACATAGCATGCAAACAGTCATGACATAGCGTGCAACAGTCATGACACAGCAGTAACTGACACAGTCATGATCACAGCAGTCAGACTTAGTCATAACAGCAGTTGTACGGTTGTCAAAATGTCACAGCTTGATAGCTCAGTCCAAGTTGTCTAATACAATATTCATATCAAACGTGAAATAAAGCATATTAATTAGGCTTGAGTCAATATTTTTCAAGTTCTGCTAAGTCCTTACGAAGTATCCTTAAATCAAATATATTTAATATGAGACGTAAAACTTCTGTATTCCATCTCACATTGGTTTTTCGAGAAGAATGACAGAACTGAAGCTACATGGCCAAGTTATATGCCTTCCAGAGAAGGTGTCAGTTAGCAGTTTGAAGAACAATAATACAAAAGAACTTAAAATGAGCTTTACTGACTTAAAAATGAAGGGAGACTGACACCATCAGTCTAATTCATCAACTAGCATGCAGGAGAAGCCACACACATGTCGTGGTGTGCGTGTTGTGTGTGTGTGTGTGTGTGTGGTGTGTGTGTGAGTGGTGTACTCACCTAGTTGTGGTTCAGGGTCGATTCAATAGCTCCTGGCCCCGCCTCTTTCACGTCGCTACTGGTCACTCTAACTGAACCATGAACTTTATCATACCTCTGCTTAAAGCTGTGATGGAACCTGCCTCCACTGCATCACTTTCCCTAAACTATCCCAATTCCTGACTACGCTTTGACTGAAGAAATACTTCCGAACATCCCTGTGATTTCTGGTCTTCAACTTTCAACTGAGTCCCCTTGTTGCTGTTGTCCCATCTCTGATCATTCTGTCCTGACCACCTCGATAATTCCTGTCAGTATTTTAATGTCGTTATGGTTTTACTAAAAACCACACATGGTCTGGTGTTACTACCACCCACACCATGGGTTATGTGTTACTACCACCCACAACCATGGTATGTGTTACTACCACCCACACCATGGGTATGGTGTTACTACCACCCAACAATGGGTAGTGTTACTACCACCCAGACAATGGGTATGGTGTACTTCCAGAAAAACACACCATGGGTATAGTGTTACTACAAACCGTCACCATGGGTACTTGCTACGACCACCCACACCATGGCAACGGTGTTACCAACCACACACACATGGATATTCTGTTCCTACCACCCTCACAGGTGTATGGGTTACCACCCGCACATGGGTATGGTGAGAAAATCCACACCATGGTGTGATGTTAGTACCTCCCACACCATGGGTATGGATGTTACTACCACCCACACCATGGGTATGGTGTTACTACCACCCACACCTCGGTATGGTGGTTACTACCACCCACACCTTGGGTATAGTGTTACGACCACCCAACACCTTGGGTATTGTGTTTACACAACCCACACTTTGGGTAGGTTTACTACCACCCACACCATGGGTATGGTGTTACTACCACCCACACCTTGGGTATGGTTTTACTACCACCCACACCATGGGTATGGTGTTACTACCCCCCACACCATGGTATGGTGTTTTACTACCACCCACACCCCCTTGGTATTGTGTTACTACCACCCACACCAATGGGTAAGTGTTACTACCACCCTCACCTTGGGTTATGGTGTTTACTACCACCCACACCAAGGTATGGTGTTTACTAACACCCTAAACCATGGTATGGTGTTTACTACCACCCACACCTTGGGTATGGTGTTACTACACCCACACCGGGTATGGTGTTACACCACCCACACCATGGGTATGGTGTTACTACCACCCACACCTTGGGTATGGTGTTACTACCACCCACACCATGGGTATGGTGTTACTACCACCCACACCATGGGTATGGTGTTACTACCACCCCACACATTGGTATGGTTTCACCACCCTCACGCTTGGGTAGGTGGTTACACCACCCACACCATGGTATGTGTTAACTACCACCCACACCTTGGGTATGTGTTACTACCACCCACACCAGGGGTAATGGTGGTACTACCACCCACACTTGGTATGGTGTTACTACCGCGCCACACCATGGGTATGGTGTTACTGCCACCCAAAAACCATGGGTATGGTTTACGACCACCCACACCTTGCTATGGTGTTACTACCACCCACCACCTTGGTATGGTGTTACTACCACCCACACCATGGTTATGGTTGTTAATACCACCCACACCTTGGTATGGGGTTACTACCACCACACCATGGGTATGGTGTTTACTACCACCCACACCTTGTACGTGTTTACTACCACCCCACACCTTGGGTATGGTGTTACACCACCCACACCCATGGGTATGTGTTACTACCACCCAACCAAGGTATGGTGATACTACCACCCACCCATGGTATGGTGTTACCTACACCCACACCTTGGTATGGTTTACTACCTCCCACACCATGGGATGGTGTTAGACCACCCACACCATGGGTATAGTGTTAGTACCACCCTCACCATGGTATGGTGTTAGTAACCACCCACACCATTGTATGGTGTTTGAACCACCCACACCCATGGGTAGGGGTTACTACCACCCACTCCATGGGATATGGTGTTACTACCACCCTCACCATGGTAAGTGGTGTTACTAACCAACCCACACCATGGGTATGGTGTTACTACCACCCACCACCTTGGGTATAGTGTTACTACCACCCACACCATGGGTATGGTGTTTCTACCACCCACTCCATGGGTATGTGTTACTACCACGCACACCATGGGTAAGGTGTTACTACCACCCCTCACTTGGTATGGTGTTACTAACCACCCACACAATGGTATGGTGTAGCTCACCCACACCATGGTTTGTGTACTTCCACCCACACCATGGGGAAGGTGTTACTAAAAACCACCCACCCATGGGGTAGGTGTTACTTCCACCCACACCATGGGTATGGTGGTTAGAACCACCCACACCCTTGGTATGGTGTTAGCACCACCCACACCTTGGGTAGGGCGACTTACAACCCACACCATGGGTAAATGGGGTTACTACCACCCACACCATGGGAATGTGCTACTACCACCCACACAATGGTATGGTGTTACTACCACCCACACCTGGTATGGTTACTACTAACACCCGACAACAGGTATGGTATAGTAACCACCCACACCATGGTAAGTGTTAGCACCACCCCCACCATGGGTTATGGGTGCGACTACCACCCACACCATGGTAATGGTTAGCAAACACCCACACCATATATGGTGCTACTACCACCCACACTAATGGGTATGTGTTACTACCACCCACACCATGGTGCAGGAGAATTGATTGGGAACATTGTAGTAAAGAAAAGCGAATGCCCAACTGAAGTTCCTGTATACGAGCACAGTGTCACCTACGAGGCTCGCAGGACCCTATGTCCTAGCCCGAATACAATGCCATATGGATTACGCTTTCTCTTCATGGTACTCCTGCCTTGACAAAAAAACCGAAAGATAGACTGCAAAATCACCCAGACAAAAATCGTAAGATTTCATCCTGGGGCTGGGACCAAGAGAACATGTAGGCCAGGAAGAATTACAGCAGTTGGAAATGCTGAATGTTGAAGACAGAGTAAACAACAGAAGCTAAATCATGTTTATAAATTTGTTCACGAACAGTGTCCAGAATATCTTGCTGGCAATTTTGTCATGGTTGGGAACCAAAGCAATCATAGTACTAGGGGAGAGATCACAACTTTGTTGTACCCACAGTCAGTGGCCAGGCGTCAACACCGTTAGTACAGCAATAAAGAATGGAACAGACTACCCGCACATGCCAAAGCATCATAGCATGAACCAGTTCAAGAAGACTGCCAAAAAGTATCTGATGAAGAAGCTACAAAAGGGAGGGAATGATTTCCTATTTTTTTTAGCTAAAATAGTGAAATTTTACCTTATCCCTAGTATGACCCTCGTAATTGTAGATAGTCTTAATAACCTCGTGTAGTTGATAGTCTTTTAGTATGATAATAAAATGTTTAGCTTCATTGTAGAATATTAAGAAATATATTAAACCTCTATATATAATAATAAGGGTAAAAGGACCCCAATGGAAATAAGTCACACTGTCTGACTTTTGGTGATCCTAGGTTCTCTACACAATGCGCTATGTATGATATTCTATGTAACTGTATTTGGGGTATACTGAATAAATTTACTTACTTACTTACTTAGCCACCTGGCCCAAACTCACTGGTGGCGGTGCAGCAGACAGCCATTACACCACCTGTGACCACATCACTGGTGGGCGGGGCACAGCCACATAAACACCACCAGGACAAACTCACTGTGGGCGTGCAGCAGACACATATACACCACCTGGACCAAACGCCTGGTGGGCGGTGCAGCAAACACATATACACCACCTGGACCAAACCACTGGCGGGCGGTGCACAGCCACATATACACCACATGGACCACACTCACTGGTGGGCGGGTGCAGCAGACACACTTACACCACCTGACCACACTCAAGGTGGGCCGGTGCAGCAGCCACATATACACCACCTGGAACCACACTCACTGGTGGGCGGTGCATGCAGCGACATATACACCACCTGGACCAAACTCACTGGTGGGCGGAGCAAGCAGACAACATATACACCACCTGGACCAAACACACTGGTGGCGTGCAGCATTCGAAACCACATATACGCCACCTTGGACCACACTGTGGCGGTGCAGCAGACACATATACACCACCTGGACCCAAACCCCGGTGGCGTGCTGCAGCCATAGATACAACCACCTGGACCAAACTCACTGGGGAGCGTTCAGCAACACACATATACAAAACAACCACCCACCCC
>NC_069481.1:272472-305422 GCF_026875155.1 Cherax quadricarinatus
AAGATTACCATAAGTGTCAGAATAACTGGAAATATGATGTAAAAAGATTAATATGTAAGACAAGTTGTAATATCTGAAAGTAATGATATTAGTTCATAATGTTATAAAAGAAAAGTGAAACTTTAAGAATGAAATAATTATAATGAATAGCGTTGACAATAAAGTGTGGAATATGTTAATGATGAAAAAAATATATGTAAAAAATGTTTGAATTTGAAAGGGAAATTTAATGCAATAGTGTAAAATAAATACAAGTGAAAAACTTATAAAAAGAACTTGGTGTTATATGTTTGATAAATATACTGATGTAAAAATGTATTAATCTTAGCAAAGTGTTTTGAAGCAATAGTGATTGAATAAGTGTAACATATCAAGAAAGACGTGTAAAGATTACACAAAACTTGGTTTGAAAATGTTGTTGGATGTCACCTGTGGTCTTAAAGACGTGTGATGTCACTGTGGTCTTAAAGACGTGTGATGTCACCTGTTGGTCTTAAAGACGTGTGATGTCACTTGGTCTTAAGACGTGTGATGTCATTGTACTTTGCTCAGAAGACAGTATATACAGAGTAAGCCATCATGTAGACCAGGTGTCACTCTAAACACAGCTTTATTAACACATTATGTAAAACTCTGTATATACACACACACACATATACATGTGTGCGCGCATGTATGTATATATCCGACCTTCAAATTCATTTACGAAACACCAGAAATAGCTATTATTATAAATTTGTTATAGTTTTCATAGAGGAAATTTAGAGATTTGAATTTGATACTTTTTCATACATAATAACATGTACACATGACATTCGTGAACACACAAGAACAGGTACATATGACACCAATATACAATAACACGTAGATATTACATTCATTTATACAAAATAACATGTTACACACGACACACAGTCCTCCACTAGTGTCTCAAACGTGTTCATCTTTATATATTTACATATTTCACATAGAATGTCGCTCACAAACACATTTAAACTGCTAAATAAGTTAAAAAAAACTTGTTCTCAGTATAAATTCATAGTGTAACATAAGAGGAATTCCAAAATTGTAATTAATTAGCCCCCGAGGTGGCCGAGCTGTGTACGAGCTTCGTCTCGTCCAGCTGGTCTACGGTTCCAGGCTGTCTTGGTGGATGTAATTACTGGACGCAGTTTACTGTGTGTCCCCTCCAGTAATTCCACCTACCTGGACAGTCACTACCGTAGACCAGCTAGACAAGACCAAGTTTCCATTCAGCAAGGTCACTGAGGGTGGCAACCGCTGACTCTGGGGAAGTGGGGAAGGGAGTCCACTCAGTGACACAAGTGGATTCCTGGAGACACTGATCCGGGGAAGGCACCGCCGACCTTAGGTAAGTGGGGAAGGGGAAACATCCGGGAGCGAACGGATGGATTCCTGGATACATGAGCTTGGGGAAGGTTGTAGTTGAGGCTGACCTTAGGTAAGTGGGGAAGGGGAGACATCCGGGAGCGAACGGATGGATTCCTGGATACATAAACCTGGGAAAGGCATGAATACCAGCAGTTGAGGCTGACCTTGGGTAAGTGGTGAAGGGAAGACATCCGGCGGTAGACGGATCGATTCCTGGATACATGAACCTGGGTAAAGCAAGAATACCGCTGACTTTGGGGAGGTGAGAAGGGATTTCCACCTGTGGTGACACCGAGAGTGGACTCCTGGAGACAATGATCCGGGGAAGGGCCCTGACCTAACACGCTGAACCTAGATTAAGTGGTAAGGGAAACATCCGGAGCGAGCTGATGGATTCTCTGGATACATAAACTTTGGGTGGTTGTTGTTGAGGCTAATCTATGGTAAAAATGGTAAGGGAGACATCTGTGGAGCGAGCGGATGGATTCCTGGATACATGAACCCTCCGGAAAGCAAGAATAAAAAAACCCCCCCAGCAGTTTTATGCTCACCTTGGGGAAGTGGAGAAGGGAAGACATCCTGGCGGTAGACGGATCGATTCCTGATACATGAACTGGGGGTAGCGAATACAGGTTGGTGAGGCTGACCTTGGGGAAGTGAGAAAGGTGGAAACATCCGGCACGGACGGAGTGAAATTCCTGGATTCATAACCCTATGGAAGGCAGAGGCTGGAAGCAGAGAGAGAGAGAAGGCGAGCCTGACCTTAGGAAGTGAGGAAGGGTATACATCCGGGGGCCCACGGAGGATACCTGACACATGAACATGGGAAGGCGAGGGGGGGGGACCTTAAAGACGAAACACTGCCTCCACGTGCAAGGTCCAGGAACTCAGAGATAACTCAGAGGCTGACCGTGGCTCGCAAAATTATTGAAAGTTATTATAATTCAAGATTTGCTAATTTGGATTCAAGCGTCTACCAGGGTGGTATATCTTCCACTCTTCCAGCCAACTCCATAATCCACGTAGTGTTCTAATTTTGTTCATTCACGGGAGTTTAACTATTAATTAAAAATCACATTAATAAAAATATTGTTCATAACATAAATTGCAACAACTAAGTCTAGACGGGCAGGTCTCCCTGGGTACACATTTCTGGTACTCTAACATAACATAGGTCATACTGGAAAAGACCCGGCCGGGACAATATCGTGGTGTTGCTGGAGTGAGACCCAACAGTCTTAGGGTCTTCACTCAAAACGTTTCGCCTAACAATAGGCTCTTCAGTTTAAAATAGAAGGCAGCAGCAAGGCAGTGATTGAGTAGACTGATTAATTGAAAATCATGCGTGATCCCAGAAAGATAATCCCCGTAATGCAACAAACCTAACGTTCTTCTCTGTTGCTGTACATTTTTTCTTTAGCTACTGTACTGTATTTCTGTACTGGGACTCCACCGTTCTTTTGTTTTTAATTTTCAGTACTGGTCTACTCTGAGTTACTGACTATATTTTGTTTTCTTTCTGTGTTTCTGTACTGGTCCGTCTGTGCTACCAGTGTCAGGGTATCGCCTTCCTACTGATCAAAAGAAAGGAAAAATAACAAATGAATAACCTTTATGGATATAAATTATATATTTTTCGAAGGATTTTAATTAAAAATAACTAAAATAAATATTGGCCTGTGTTTCCAGTAGGATGTTGGGACATGAAATCTTTTTCCCAGGATGGTCCTTCGAAGATGTTATAGAAGAAATGGTGTTGGTTATCCTGGGTGGGCTAGTTCGTCCCCATGTTCTGAAAAATCTGTCACTACTGTTGTACACCACAAATTCAAATTTTAAGGTGACGAGTCGTAAGTTCCACTACGTCCAATTAACAACTTCTACCCTGTTGCACCAGGTCAGGCAGCAGAGCTGATAAAAAGAAAGCACTGGTTATATAAGTGTTAAATAAGTATAAAATTGAAGAAAGACAAAGGCGGTAGTTCTACTTCAATGTCATACTTGTAACCTAGGTAAATAGTATCAATGAACAGAAATACTTCTTGTATATCACCGAACCTGATCATGTAGAAGAGTGTAGGTGAAGTTATTCCTCCAAACTTCAACCCACACCAGTAAGGTTAGATACCAACCAGGAATAGAAATTGAAAGCAACTCAGAGACGCTAGTGAACTGAAGAGTTTAGCTCTGCCCGCTAAGATGGAAAGTGTGCGGTCACACGCTAGTGGTTCCTGGAGTCTGAACAACCATAGACTCGATAACTCCCACTTATTTTTAAGTTTTTTTTTTTCCTCAAAATATCGCCCTTGCCTAATCTTATAGTCAAGGCAGTATGTAAGTTTACTAGAGGAAAAGTACTAATGTACACCCTCGTTCAGCCAATATTCTGAGAAGTGTTTTCCAGAGGTAATCGTGGCTTTGATCTGGTTTCAAGCACAAAGGGTTTTCCAGATAATATATTTGAACCCACTTACAAACCCACATTTCCAATTATCAACATGTTCCTTCTTCCACAGTGGAGTATCTGTCTTTCTTCCCTCGTGCCAGAAGCTTCTTACTGGTGGATAGAAAAAAGGGAAGTGAATCTCATCATAATACTGTAGTGGAACAGCCCCGATCCTGAAGGAAAGGCATCCGTTCGGAGACAAAAGACTTTATTATAACATGGTAATTTAAGAACAGGAGAGATTGAAAGTATTCTTTAGCTTTGTTCGAAGTTTTCTACAGCCTCTTCAGAACAAACAAGCAGTTTCCTTTGCATACTTTTAATAGTCCTTTGAGAACGGAAGTCCAGACACATTTAACTTGTGTACAAAAATTCTCTTTTGAAATTTACTGACCCAAGGAAACTTCTTAGCAATTTTGATTTGTAGATTGGAAGACCTTTTCTAGAACTGCTTTCGTCTTGGTTAGGAAAGGTATAAATTACTGTCAGAAATAATTAACCCGAGGTATTGTACCTTGGAAATAGCCAAGAAACCACATCTGTGGTTGATTGTAAGGCAATTGATGCTCCTATTCCTTTATTAAACAAGCGACAGTGTAGCTAAGATACCTCCCAGACATAAAACATGATGGAAATATTATCGAAATACACTGAACATTCTTGAGGTCAGAAAGGACGTACTCATAAGCCGACAAACGTGGCACACGCGGTGACCACCGTAATGCACTGTGCGATATTGGTATTAGTCCTTTATGAGTAGGGAAAGCAGTGATGGTTTAAGAAGTCCTATGTGAATATACTGGATGGCGACTCTTGTGAGATGTCTAATTTCCAGAGAAAAATTTAGTCATGTAATCTTACAAGTCATGATCGATTACTGTCATGGGCTCAACGTCCCATTTAGTGATAACATTTAATAACGAAAATCTTGAGCCAGTCGAGTAAGAATTGTCTGGTTACTTAACCATGGACAACTTCAGTGAACAGAAGCTTAATTTAGAGAAGTTCAATGATATTTAACTTTAAGATTTTGTCAACTTCGTTATCAAAATGTGTTTCCTAAGTGAACCGTAACAGAGATAAGAATTCCGTACTTACTGGTTCATGAGCTGACAATTCATTCTTGGGTACGAATGGTAGAGAAGTTCCTGGATCTCTGTGATTATGGCAGAAAAGGTATTTGCTAAGCATATACGTGAGACTTTGTGTGTTACTAGATAGTTCACTCACTCTTGAGTGTTGATTTTTGCATTATTATTGGAGAATCAACAAGATAAGATATCAAGTAGTTCCTTCGATTCTGTCCGAGACTAGGATCTATAATACACACTTTACATACACGAGAATCAAGACTGTTAGACAAAATATCTCATTGAAGGAGTTTCAACAAAGAATAACTTCTCTACGGTGGAACAGTCCATAAATATTAACGATGTTACATTCGTTTCATTTAACGCCTTGACATCCAAGAGAAATCTGACCTTATTACAGAACGTTTACTATTTTATTCGTCGCGCTCCAGGCAATTAACAATTTTGTTGGATTTATCTGGTAAAATAACTAAAACTTCATCGGCCAATATTAAATTTACGCTTGACTCTTTTGGGTAAATATAGGACTTGCATGTTTCCATGAAATATTCAAGTTCTTGACAACTAAATCAGCGGTTTTTCTTCTAATCTTCTCTCAGATCTAAAAAGAACTGAAAGTATCTTTGATCTTTCAGTTTTAATATCTTTGGACCACAGTTCATTCAGAGATAAATTGAGCCCCACGAAGCTTGTCTCCCATAAAGCAATTTCGAAAGGAAATCCAAGTGAATCACTTGGAATCTCCACCATTACAAAGAGCACATGATAGAAACTGTTACCAGTCCAGTTGCTTACGAAACCCCCTTTAATATTGACTTTAGATAGCATATTGTCATTCCACTCTTCCGTATAATTTGGATGTAACGGAGGTTTACACCCACAAGTTGATAAACTTGATCCAATAATTCAGAAGTAAATGTGTTCCTTGAACAAGAAAGAATTTCCCCGTGGGTATCCTACCCGTGAAAAATACTAAGATATAACTTTTCTGCAACTTCTACTGACGTACCGCTTCTGAGTAACTAGACGCATAGCCATCATAGTCAACATGTATTTTATGACCTCCTGATGAACTAAATGATACGACCAACTCTATCCACTGCCAACCCTAGCAAATGGGACTGATAATCGGCATTATACCATATAAACTCTCATAGTTCCTTGCCAATTTGTGAGGAACAGAAAAAATGTTAAATTTAATAATTTTATAACGTGAAGAATCTAAGTTAGGGAAAGCTTACTAGAGATTACAATACAGGAACATCCAGTATCTCAAAGAGATTGGGCTGAAACATTCATTCCATTAGAGTAGCTTCACTAAAAGCTGCGTTAATATTAGCCTTCAGTGAAACTCTTCCCCCGATATTCTCAGACGCTTCCTCTTTGCACATTCTTGACGTTAATGTCCCAAATTCATTAAATATGAAAGATATCGATCGTGAACTCCGTGGAATTCTTAGGCACAAAAATTTAGGGCCCCTCATTTTGCTGAGCACAACAGATTTACATCGCTCACGGTGCCTTGGGTATTTATTATGCTCACACACACATATACGGTCCTTGGGGTAATTATTATGCTCACACACACATAATACGGGTCCTTGGGTAGTTATATAAGCTCACACACACATATACGGTCCTTTGTGTAGTTATTATTCTCACTACACACATATACTTAAACGGTCCATGGGTAGTTTTAAGCATCACACCACAACATATATGTCTGCGGGGCTTGTATCATTAACCGAAGATGTCTGAACATATTGTTCTTATAATAATATTTGTAAATGAAATGATTACAGACGAAAGGACTTGATCCCTTTCCACCCAAGGTGTCGGTGGTGGCTAACACCATACCATGGTGTGTGTGGTAGTAACACCATACCCATGTGTGTGTGGCGTATGTAACACATACCCCAAGGTGGTGGGTGTAGTAACACCTATATACCCATGGTGTGGGTGGTAGTAACACCATACCCATGGGAGTGATGGTAGTCACACCATACCCATGGTGGTTGATGTAGTAACACCAAAACCCATGGTGTGGGTGGTGGTAACACCATACCCATGTTGGTGTGTAGTAACACCATACCCATGGTGTCGTGGTAGTAACACCATACCCCATTGGTTGTGGGTGGTAGTAACACCATACCCATGTGTTGTGGGTGGCGTAGTAACCCATACCCATGGTGTGGTGGTAGTGAACTACCATACCCATGGGTGTGGTTTAGTAACCACTCATACCCATAGTGTGGGTGGAGTAGTAACATCAACCTCAGGTGTGGTGTTATGTAGAAACACCATACCCATGGTTAGGGTTGGAAAGTAACACATACCCATGGAGTTGGTTTGTAGTAAACACCATACCCATTGGTGACAGGGGATGGTAAGTAACACCATACCCATGGTAGGTGGTGTACAAACACCATACCCAGGGTGTGGTGGTGTAGTAAACATCCATAACCCATGGTAGTTGTGGCAACCCACATGGTGAGGTGTTAGAAACACGATACCCAAGGTTTCGAGTGTAGTAACACCATACCCATTTTGAGGGTGGTACATAACACCATACCCATGGAGTGGGTGTAGTAACACCATACCCATGTGAGACGGTGTAAGTAATCACCATACCCATGGTGTGGATGGTACTAACACCATACCCATGGTGTGGGAGGTAGTAACAACATACCCCATGGTGGGGTATGTATAACACATACCCATGTGTGGGTGGGAATACACCATAACCCATTGTGTGGTTGGTAAGTAACACCATACCCATAGGTGAGGGTGGCAGTAACCACCATACCCATAGTGTGAGTGGTAATACACCATACCCATGGTGAAGGGGTGGAGTAAACACCAATACCCATTGTGTGGTGAGATAGTAACACCATACCCCTGGTTAGGGTGGTAGTAACGACCATACCCATGGTAGTGGGTGGTACTAACACCATACCCACGGTGTGGGTGGTAGGTAACATCATACCCATGGTGTGGGTGTAGTAACACCATACCCATGGTGAGGTGGTATTAAACACCTTACCGCATGGTGCTAGATGGTAGTAACACCATACCCATGGTGATGGTGGTAGTAACACCATACCCATGGTGTTGGTGGTAGTAACACCATACCCCCCAGCGGTGAGGGTGGTAGTTAACACCATAACCCATGGTGTGGGTGAACTAACCCATACCCGATGGAGTGGGTGATAGTAACACCATACCCAAGGGTGGTATGGTGTAGTAACACCAAACCCATGGTGAGGAGGTTAATGAGACACCTACCCATTGGTGTGGTGGTAGCTAACACCATACCGCAGGTGATTAGGTGGCAGTAACACCGTACCCATGGTGAAGGGAAGATAACACCATACCCATGTTTGGAGGGTGGTAGTAACAGCACCATACCCATGGTGTGGGTGTATAACACCATACGCCATGGTGTTGAGTGGTAGTACACGCATACCAGTGGTGAGGGTGGTAGTAACACCAACCCCAATGGTTTGGTGGGTAGTAACACCATAACCCATGGTGTGGGTGGTAGTAGACCATACCCATGAGTGTGGGGTGGTGGTAACACCATACTCCAAATTGGTGTTGGTGGTAGAAACACCATACACCCATGGTGTGGGTGGTAGTAACACCATACCCAAGGTGTGGTGTGTACTAACACCATACGGCCCCCATGGTGTTGGTGTAGTAACACCATACCATGTGTGTGTGGTAGTAAACACCATACCCAAGGTGTTTGTGGTAGTAACACCATACTCCAAGTTGGTGGAGGTTGAAGTAACACCACACCATGGTGGGTTTTATAACAACCATAACGACATATAATATACTGACAGGAAATTAACGAGGTGGAAACAGAGACAGAAATATCCAGAAGATGGAACACAGCAACAAGGGGACACAGTAATCAAAGTTGAAGGACACAGATAAGTCACAGTAAGTTAGTAAGCATTCTTTCAGTCACAGAGTAGTCAGGAGTTGATAGTTTGGGAGTGAGATGTAGCGAGCTTTTAAGCAGAGTTATGATAAAGTTCATTGTTCATTATAGTGACCCAGAATCGACCAGTGAAAGCGGGTCCAGGAGCTATGAATCGACCGCCTGCAACCACAACAAGGTGAGTCACACACAACCCACACACACACACACACACACACACACACACACACACAACACCACGACCACACACACACCACACACACACACACACCACACACACACACAAACACACACACATCACGACACACACACACACACACACACACACAACCACCACCCACACGCACACACACACACACACACACACACACATACACACACACAACAACACACACAGCACGCACACACACACACACACGCAACAAAATGACACTGCTTTATTTACAGTAAGCAAAATCAAGGTAATATGACATTTTCCGAATGAAATATTGTCTGAATACATTAATTTTCTATCAAGTCCATACATAAACCAAATGTTGACAATCGTGCTATCTGGCAAAGATTACATTTCGTTGTCTATCACATCTGGTGTGGTGATTTATTCTGCCCAAAGAAACCCTGTAACCCCATGCCGGAGCGGAAGTATGCCATCCGGAGCCGGAAGTAGTGACCATCCAAGGATCATCTTAATTAATTTGGATCACCATAGACATTGCTTCTCCTGCAATTAAAGAAGATGACATATAACTGCCTGTTGTCATCTCCCTCAGTCTTAAGTCAGTAAAGATCATATTTAAGTTCTTTTCGTATTATTGTTCTCAACTGCTATCTGACAACCTCTCTGAAGGCATATAACTTGAACAGCTTTCATCAGTTTTATCATTCTTCTTGAATACCAATGTGAGATTGGAATACAAGAAACAGTTTACGTCTAATATTAAATATATTATATATAATGGATACTTCGTAAGGAAATTTTCAGAACTTGTGAAAAATACATGACTCAAGCCATAAACAATAAGCTTTATTCACGTTTGATGACTGGAATAATGATATTTGATACAACTTGACTGAGCCATGAAGAAGTTAGATTTTGACAACCAGCACAGAACTGCTGTTATGACGCAATTCAGCACTGCTGTGTCCCATGACTGTGTCAGCACTGTCTTGTCATGACTGTCTAGCACAGATGTGGCAAGACTTTCCACACTGTTGTGCATGACCTTCCAACACCGTTGTGTAATGACAATGTCGCACAGCTGATCATAGCGTTGTCATTACTGTTTTGTGGCAATACTTAGTACCGCACTGTTAGTTGAGCATGACTGTCAGACACTGTTGTGTCATTAGCTAATGGTCGGCACTGTTGTGTCCAAGCGTGTCAGTACTGTCTTGGCAGGACTGTCAGCACTGTCTAAGTCTTGAGTTGTGACAGATTGCATAGGCTGTGTCACTTTACTGGTGTCAGCACTGCGTGACATGATTAAGTCAGCAACGTGTGTTCACGATGCCTAAAATTGTAGATGAAAAACTAAATTAAGGTACATTAGAAACCTTATATGTATCATTAACAGTTTTATGTATCGGATGTGCATAGAAAACACTAGACAACAGATCACAGATGGACCATACAATCCATACATCCCACTGTTATACCAATGAAACACTAGACAAAGATGCACACCAGTAACTCCATTAATCACTCTGGTTTTATACATAGGAATACAACTAGACAAAGATCACACCATAAATACATAGCATCAGACTGTCCAGTTTGTATACATAGAAACACTAACAAAGAACGACAAAACCATAATCGTAATACATACATCACACTGTTATACATAGAAAACACTAGACAAAGGTATCACACATAAAATACATACATCACTCTTAGTTAGTACATAGAGAACACTAGACAAAATCACACCATAATACATGACACCTCTGTTATACATAGAAACACTAGACAAGATCACACCATAAATACATACATCACACTGTTATACATAGCAGCACTAGACAAAGATCACACCATAAATACATAACATCACTACTGTTATACATACAGAAACACTAGACCAAAGATCACACCATAAATACACTACATCACTCTGTTATACATAGAAACACTAAGACAAAGATCACACATAAATTACATACATCACAACTGTTAAAACATCGAAACACTTAGACAAAGATCACACCCAAATTACATACATCACTCTGTTTATACAATAGAAACACTAACAAAGTGATCACACCATAAATACATACATCACACCGTTATACATAGAAACACTAAGCAAAATATCCCACACCACAAAAATGCATACATTCACTCTGTGTTATACATAGAAACACCTATGACAAAGATCACACTCATAAATACATGACATCACCCACTGTTATACATAGAAACACAAGACAAAGATCACACAATTTCCCTACCAATAAATACATAACATCAAACATTGGCTTGTTCAATACATAAGAAACACTAAGACAAAGACACACCATAAATTACATACATCACTCTGTTATATAACAAAAACACCAAAATAGCCTTGCGCTCATACTACAAACACACAAACACACACACGACACTTATAAATATACTATACAAGATATATTATATATATATAGGATATATATTATTATATCTAAAATATAACAATATCATAGATATATAAATATATAAATATATAGGATGGGTCCAACCTCTGGTGTAAATGTGGGACCACAGCCTCGAGAATGATAAAAAGGCTTACCAAGAAGAATTATTTTGGAATTTCTTCCTGAAGAGCCATTTGATATTCCACTTCCCCTATCACCTCCAACTTTAAACTATTTTTTTTTTACCAATAGGATTGAATTTTTATTATATAATATGGCACAGTAAGATTAATAGATGGACAATTTAAATTAAGGAATTAAATACTATGATATATAATAGAAGCTAAAATTAAAAATAATTGGCCTCCACCATGTGGTGTCACGGACGGTACGAGCTCTACCCGGGGATTATTTACACAGCACAATATTTCTGTTGTGTCCCTCTCTGTAACGCATCTGTCTGTATATAATGATATTAAAAACATTGCTCGTCAAATCAAATATGGGTAATGTTCAATGGGAAGGCTACAATTGAAGCAGTTCAGTTCCTCTTTGAGGAAATGCTTATTTGGGGTTCACACTCTCAACGTCCCCCCCTGCGAAAGCTGTGTATCGGGGTTTCACATCTCTCGCCCCGTCCCCCTCAAATGCTTGTTTTGGGTCACAGCTCTCAAACGTCCCGCCTCAAATGCGTGTTTGGGGTTCACAGCTCTCAAACGTCCCCCCCCCCTCAAATGCTGTTTTGGGTTCACAGCTCTCACGTACCCCCTCAAATGCTGTGTTTGGGGTCACAGCCTCTCAACGTCCCCTCTCAAAATGCTGTGTTTGGGGTTCACAGCTCTCACGTCCCCCTCAAATGCTGTGTTGTGGGGTTTTCTCATCTCTCAACGCCCCCTCAATATGTACTTCAAGAAAGTATTCTTTTTCTTTTTATAATGCGAAGCCAAGTGAGTGAGTGCAATGCACATTATTACACATTGTTAAAGAGTGTTGAGTGAGTGTTAGAGTGCAGAAAGTATTCTTTAACAATGTGTAATAATGCAGAGTGTGTGGGGGTAGTACAGAGTACATTAGCACACAGTGTCCCAGAGTGCAGAGATTGACCAAGTCACTAATCGGAACATTGTTCCATTAAAAGGCTGTCCTACAAAGAATGTTTTATCCTCACTCTTTTACATAGCACACAGCATCAACTAATTTAATATAGCAAAGGAAGTTATGTGAGTAATTATCATAATCATAACGAGAAAGCACAATATTACTGGGAAATAATGTCTTGTCCTTAACCAACACTATTATTATTCACATGTTCAACACTCACTTCTCTATATCGCCTGAGATCAACCACAGCCCAGTTAGAAATAACTGATTTTCATAACCAATATATTAAGATTATGGTATATAATAGTCTTTTCTTTATGTTTACTTACGTAGTTGTAGACACATGTCCGAGCAAACATTCTCAACAAGTCAAAGATATGATACAGAATTACTGATGACAATTTGTATTCGATTTCGCTGTTAGAAATTACAAAATTTGTTCCTAACATCATAATTAAACTTGTTTAAAAAAAGACACTGCAAAAATTGGTAATGAAAACTACAATCTAAATGAAAAATAATGGTTTTTAATACTTGACGTGCTGTTGGAGTGTGAGCAAAGTAACATTTAAGAAGGGATTCAGGGAAACCGGCAGGCCGGACTTGAGTCCTGGAGATGGGAAGTACAGTGCCTGCACTCAGAAGGAGGGGTGTTAATGTTGCAGTTTAAAAACTGTAGTGTAAAGCACCCTTCTGGCAAGACAGTGATGGAGTGAATGATGGTGAAAGTTTTTCTTTTTCGGGCCACCCTGCCTTGGTGGGAATCGGCCAGTGTGATAATAAAATAAAATAAAAAAAAAAAAAAAAAAAAAAAAAAAAAAAAAAAAAAAAAAAAAAAAAGCCCCTGAAAGCCGACTACAGCTTATCCTTCCCACATCAAGGGTAACAGCAACCTTCCTTTCCACATCAAGGGTAACAGCAACCTTCCTTTCCACATCAAGGGTAACAGCAACCTTCCTTCCCATATGGAGGGTAACAGCAACCTTCCTTCCCACATAAAGGGTAACATCAACCTTCCATCCCACATAAAGGGTAACAGCAACCTTCCTTCCCACATAAAGGGTAACAGCAACCTTCCTTCCCACATCAAGATTAACAGCAACCTCCCTTATCACATCAAATGTAACAGCAACCTTCCTTCCCACATCAAGATTAACAGCAACCTCCCTTATCACATCAAATGTAACAGCAACCTTCCTTCCCACATCAAGGGTAACAGCAACCTTCCTTCCCACATCAAATGTAACAGCAACCTTCCTTCCCACATCAAGGTTAACAGCAACCTTCCTTCCCACATCAAGGGTAACAGCAACCTTCCTTCCCACATCAAGGTTAACAGCAACCTTCCTTCCCACATCAAGGTTAACAGCAACCTTCCTTCCCACATCAAGGTTAACAGCAACCTTCCATCCCACATCAAGGTTAACAGCAACCTTCCTTCCCACATCAAGGGTAACAGCAACCTTCCTTCCCACATCAAGGGTAACAGCAACCTTCCTTCCCACATCAAATGTAACAGCAACCTTCCTTCCCACATCAAATGTAACAGCAACCTTCCTTCCCAATACTCAACAGTGGTGAACACATCACTGGTAGCACAGTATTCACAGCGGTGCTGACAGTGACAATAACCAACAGTGAACACATCACTGCTAGCACTGTGCTCTCAGTGGTGCTGACAGTTACAGTACCCAACAATGAACACATCACTGGAGCAAAGTGCTGTCAGCTGTGCGACAGGACATAACCATCGCATTCTTGATATTATCATCTGTGGAGTGAGCAGTGCCGCCGTGACCTCGTTGTTGCTCCGGGTTTCTCGTGTTATCTCACGGTCACTCTTACGTGCTAGAAACTTAATTTTGTGCCACAATCCTATACGAACATCCCTCTAGCGCCTGGAAACCATCTTGGGCGGAAAAACAATATATACTGAGTCAAAAAAGTAGAATTAGTGTGCAACTGAGCCAAGCAAGTTTACTTGCCAGAGGGGAATTAATAGGCTTGTGTTCCGTGTGTCAAAATAATAATAATAGAACTTTTCTTTGTCAGAGGAAATGAAATTCTCCCTGATAACATTGTGTAACCTAGTGATAGTGTATACTACAGTGGCTTCCCTAGTAATATAGATTATAAAGGCTAAAGTGCCATTTGACAACAGGTGAATTTGAAAATGAAGGTGATAAGCCTATAGAGGCAGGTGGCCAGAAGTCGCCAGAATCTTACCATAGTGGTCAGGCTGTTTAATTAATCTTCCTGCCTGCAAGTGTACTCTCGTCATATATTCTATGATACCAGTGCATAGCAGAATACAAGGTGTTGTAGTAGCAACTACCAACCAGAATTATAATGGTACTTAGAATAGTGGAGTGAACTTCATGAACAAAATTGTTTTTCCATACTATGGAACAATGCTCTTCCTCTCAGACTGAGGGACTGACCACCTCAAAACTTTAAGGGTGATGTACTGATTACATCGTCTTCAGTATCTTCTGCTTCTATCAACTTTTCTGTACTTGACTGGAAGAACCTACTGAGTAGGCTAAACGTTTACATAATAAAGATACCTTAACTGTTGCATATGTGTCCTATACCTACACCGTGTCGGAATTTTATACCATTTTAAGATTCAGTTTCTTTTTCTTGAAATACCATACATATAACTGTGAATTTCATATAACCTGTAGTTACCAGCGTCCGCAATATAACACAAACGAGAAGGCAATTATACTACAGAAAAAGCGTCCTACCTCCAAAAATTTCGCACCAGTCAACGATAGTGAAATATACATTTATTGTGGTGGAGACAAAAAAACTAAAAGCTAGATACAGCGATTATAAACAGGGTTTGAGGGCTCGACCGTTCCGTGCACGTAGGAGCTGCCAGAAATCACCGTCTCTTCAACACGCAAGTTATACTTTTGTGTATCAATCAAATCACATATACTCGAGTAGATAATATGCAAGTAGATCCTTCATGTGATAGCCCAATCCACCGACTAGTATTTTTAGAATAAGTGACCCCTGATCTGACCTTAGGTTATGTGGGGAAGGGAGTCATCCGGTGAGCGAGCGGATGGATTCCTGACACATAAACTTGGGGAAGGTTGTTGTTGAGGCTAACCTTGGGTAAGTGGGGAACAGGGGAGACATCCGGGTACGAACGGATGATTCCTGGAACATTAACTTGGGGAAAGCATGAATACTGCAGTTAATGCTGACCTTGGGGAAGTGCGGAAGGGAAGGACATCAGGCGGTAGACGGATGTTTCCCTTGATACATGAACCCTGGGGTGGCAAGAATACCAGGTTGGTGGGCTGACCTTTGGAAAGGAGAAAGGGAAACAATCTCGGCGGCGGATCGGATGAATATCCAGGATACAGATATCCAAGGAAGGCGAGGCTGGGAGTCAGATGAAGAGAGAGCGAGGCTGACCTTAGGGAAGTGAGGAAGGGTAAGACATCTCGGGGGCCCACGGAGGAAACCTGGACACACAAACCGTGGGAAGGCGAGGGGGGGGGGACCTTAAAGACAACCACTGGCCTCCACGTGGCAAGGGGTCTGGTAACTTCAGAGATAACTCTCCTGGAGGGGCTGACAGTGGTCGCACTACTATATATAATAATATATATATAATATATCATAATAATTTATATAATATAATATATATAATAGATTTAGGGATATTATATATCAAGTAACAACTGCCAAGGATTCGACCCATTTGTACAGGCCTGCCTGATAACGGTAGCGAGAATCACATACGCTTTAAACCACAGGCCTACCCAAACCTTCAAGAATTGTGGCCATCCACAAGATAGCTGTTGGGTGGCCGCTCATACTGGGAGGAATACGGTTTGTGGGAGCTTTGATACACTAATTGACGGGAGGGGGAGGACTTCTGGTAGAGCTGGCTGGCGGGCGTCATTCTGTTTAGGTTGGGTAGTCCAGTGGTTTATAGCGTCATGTGGTTCTCACCATGAGGCAGGCCAGTACAACATGGTTCGATGTTGTACTGTCTACGAGGAGCAGTGGTTTATTGATTCATATCACTCGTCGGATGTTACTATTATTTATATATATATATATATATATATATAAATATATATATATATATATATATATGAATAGTAGGTAGAGGGGGGGGAGTAGGTGGAGGGTAGTAGTAGTATAGGGGATGAGGTATAGGGAATTAGATAGAGCGTGTGGACGCGGGAGTAGAGATGGTGCTAAAGTCTATGAAGATTCGGCGGAGATCTTAGTGTAGAGGGAGTGTACACGCGTGGGGCACGTGGGAGGGGTTTTTGTGTATGTGTAGGCTAAGAGAGCGGCTATGGGTATTGAGTACTTGGGGATAACGTTCAGGTAGTAGTATAGAGGTGGGATGGGGGATTCTTTAGTCTGCACGTGATATGTCTTCGCTATTGTGACTAGCCGGTCTTATTTCGGTGGGGACTCATGAAGAGCAGTAGTTGTCTTTTTAGATTTTTTTGTGGGTGCTAGACACGAAGCTTAGGACCAGTCTCGTAGCCAGCAAGGAAACTAGTATATCTCATGAGGTTAGTGGCCGATATATATATATTATTATATATTTTTTTATATATATAGAATATTATATATAGATATATATATATATAATATTGTTTGATATATATAGGAATGCGCATGAGCAGGCGAATATACTAAACACTGATCTCTGGCTGAGGATACTCGAACCTACGAACCTTGGAACATGTACGCAGTGTTATATCATTCTCATCCATACTGGACCAATACTTGGCGTACCAGCTTGCGCTAGACGCTGATCAAGGCAGCCAAGCTTTTCAGAGAAGGCTTACAGTATTTTCATCTCATCCCCTGCATGCTTCCAGCTCCTTACTAGAGATTTTAACAAATTTGAGCAAGGATTCGCGCAAGAGCATTGACGTCTAATATACACCAAACACTGATCTCTGGGCTGAAGGAGACTCGAACCTATGAACCTTGGAACAAGGAACAACGCTAGCGCAAGCTGGACGCCAAAGTATTGGTCCAGTGTGGTGAGGATGGTATAGCACTAGTTATCTGGTGTTCCAAGTTCTAGGTTGAGTCTTCTCTTCAGCCAGAGATCAGTGTTTATATATATATATATATATATATATATATATATAATATATATATATATAGAATATATATATATTATATATATAGATATATATATATATATATATATATATATAGATGATAGAATATATATATAAAAACATCGCCTATACCACCAAGGCAGGTGACCCAAAAAGTGAGAAAAACCCGTAAAATATAAGAAAACTTTCAACATATTTCATACATAATCACTGTTCTCTTGCAGAGGCGCTTCATTATGGAGTTTAGATGTTCCCTCTAAGCAGACAATATCTCTACTGTTTCTTTAAAGTGCAAGCATTGTACTTCCCCACCCTAAGGACTCAAGTCGGGGCTACCGGTTTCCATGAATCCCATCACAAAATGTTACCTTGTTCATAACTCCACAGCCCGTTAGGGGTCCCAAAAACCATTCGTCCTCCATTCACATCCTATCTAACACGCTCATTAAAACCACATTTACCTTAAAACACCCCCTTCCCCTCCAGCCTTTCCTAGATGACCCCCTATCCGACCTTCCTTCCCCAACCAGATTATAATTCTCTCCTAGTCATTCCTAACTTGTTCCAGCTTCGCTTAAATGACAAACCATCTCAACAATACTTCGATCGTCAGTCCTCTGGACTAATACTTTAGTAACTCCTCACCTACTCTAATTCTACACACTTCTCTGTCATATTTACCACCTCACATTGCCACTAAAGACACGACATTCCCACCTCCCTCTACCTCCTCTTTGCTGCAGCATTTGCAGCCCTTGTGACACACACCAAAAAAGTGTTAGTCCCACTATACTTCTCGCACAGTCCCCTTCTTTTTGCCTCCATGGATAACCTTTTGTAGCTACAGTGAGAGTAAAAGGTAGAATGGGATACATAGAGCAAGGAAAACACTTACGAGAGAAGTGAAGATTTATAAACTAAAGGAAGGTGGCAGTTAGGGTAAGATAATAATAACTGTTGAGAACAGATGAGCCTATAGGCAATAATGGGGTTGAAGAATAATGTGGTAAAGTTTGGAATATAGTGTTAAGTGTTCAAAACAGAAGTTTTGTTTGTGATAACAGAAAAGTTTTGGCATGAGGGAAGAAGAAGCGATTGGTGGAATATGTAAAGAGAGCATAAGAGAAGAAAAAGTTAGTATATAGATGTTTTTACATGAAGTTAAGAAGTGTTACAAGGAGGGGGAGTCTATGGAGAGAAATAGAGAGGTTAATAAAGTGGTGAAACAATGTACAAAGAGAGCAAGTGAGGTGCTGAGTAGGTGTGGGGTGAGGTGTTATCAACATATTTGTTGACGTATTTAGAAAAAAAATTGAAATGAGAATAATTAAGTGAAAGTCGCTAGGGAAGTATTGGATGTTAAGTTAAAAAATAGGAGAGGAGATTTATTAGAATGGAGAGAGTGAGAGGTATCGGAAGAAAGGAGGGAAATTTTGAGGAATTGTTAAAGGTTGATGAAGAATATGGAAAGCTGAGATTTCAGGCAAGAGGAATTAAAAGGGGTAAAGCTGCTGGGATTGATGGATAAAGAGAGAATGTGGGTAATATGGGTAAGGGGGGAGTATGAGTGAGGAGAGGTGTGTTGGTTGAGGTGGGGGTGGTTAGGGGGTACATAGGGGTAGTGGCAGAGTGAATATTGTGTGTCATTTTGGATTGTATGATAAGGGACTTAAGATGAGGTGGAGAAAAGGTATATAGGGATTTATGTAGGTGTGGTGATGTAACGTGTATTGGTGTTGGTATGTTGTGGCGTGATGATATGTTATTGGGGTATCTTTGAGGGTGGTTGGGGCGTGGAGGGGGGTAATGGCGTTGAATTGTATATTATTGGGTGATTATGGGTGATAGGGAGTGGTGGAGTTTTGGGGGGATTTGTTTGGTGTGAGGGAATTTGGATGTGGTTTGTTGAGGTGGGTGTTGTGTCAATGTGGCAGAAGTTGCTAAAAGTTTGGATTAAAGGTAGTTACTGATTGCAGTGAAAAGTTTCTATAGGTTAGTGAGGCTCTGTTAGAGCAAGGTAAGCGAGAGGGAGATTTATTTCCATTGCCAGTGCATGAAATTACCAGCCTCCTATTCTTCGTCGATATGTTATAAAGTTCCTCAAAAATGTTACTCGCCATCTACCCAATACTCCATCTCCCCATCTACTAATTTCAGCCTTACTCTATTTTAACTGACAAATCCATTTCGTTCCTTAAGCTTTTCTTGTTTTAAAACTCACTTCAATTTTTTTCTTATTTTTCATTAAAAATTTCTTGACAGTGCTCTCCCACGCTATCATCTGCTCTCCTTTTGCACATCTCTCACCACTCTCTTCACCTTTCTTTTAAACTCTCCCATAATACCTACACTTCTTATAACTCTTTCTCTTTGGTAAAACCCTCTCTATCAATCTTTTTTCTACTTTTATTTCACACGCTTTCTTCATCATTCCACCAATCACATCCATTTTCCTTCCTGCCCCCCACTTCCTATAACCCAAACCTTCTGCCCCACATTCTCGTACTGCATTATTTTAAAGCTACCAAACCCTCTTTCAAAACCCCTCACTCCCCCCCAACCTACCTCCCCATACTTATACAGCCCACCTTTCTGCCAATAGTTGCTTTATATCTCACCCGAACTTCCTCCTCCCTTATTTATACAACACACACACAACACCTCACCTACTTTTTGTTGCCATTTTTTTTCTCTATCCCTTTCTACCTCTTACTCTAACTGTAG
Source organism: Cherax quadricarinatus (assembly GCF_026875155.1). Taxonomy (NCBI): domain Eukaryota; kingdom Metazoa; phylum Arthropoda; class Malacostraca; order Decapoda; family Parastacidae; genus Cherax; species Cherax quadricarinatus. The sequence goes on from NC_069481.1 coordinate 292,915, forward strand.
CTACAACTAATTATGATCCGATATATCAGTTTCCCCTCGATAAACATGTGGCATCCTGGAGCCTACCCATCAACCTTTAATGATCATTGAGGCTAGCCTCAGTGATCATTAAATCTTTAAGAGACTTTTCCTAGAACTGATAACCACATTTGCCTCCTCCTTCAATACAAAACAGGAGAGGCAGAAAAAAACCCCCACTCACTCCACTGACATAAACGTCAGAGTGCAGGTAACACAGAAAATTAACGAGGGCAACATAGTGGGCTACTCAGAATTCATTACCAGTGAGAGTAAACAGATTGCCCCGCAGGGATAGGTCGTGACACGGCGGGAAACCAGGAAACCGTAGGACACCAACTTCCACACCTCTGTCCCACTGTGGAACCATTGATCGTGGAAGACGGCAGACGGTTACAAAGCAATATTGTCGTTTTCCCATCTGGTCCTTGTGCTGGGGGTTACACTGGGATAAAGGCCACAGATTTAAAGGAAAACAGGTTAATTCCAGTTTTGGGACATTGCAGAGACAACTGCTTTCATAGATCAACAACATTCGTCACCAATTCCTTGCGCGGATATTACACACATTCTGACGAAATTAAACCTTTCTTTTTTGGTGCAACACTTCGTGCACTTAAAAAAAGGGAGGGGAAATTAGGCCTTTGTAGTAGCAACACTTTTCGCCGTCCTCTTTCCAAAGCTGCTTGTCTGAAGCATTGCGCAGAGGTAGCCATGATGGCTTCAAACCAAACCAGCTGGTTTTGGGGGTCTCTCAAGGCAGTGAAGCAGTGGTTCCATGCAACAAGGGTGTATATCAACAACTGCCTGAGGACAGAATGCAGTGAGTAAAATTAGACTTCAAGAATATGGCAGATTAAAATCTCCTGAAAAAGAGATGTGGTTAATTAGAAGCGGTAGCAACAATATTTCCCTAGGTCTCTCCCCTTGTGTTCAGCTGGATACAGCAAGGAATCAATTGCTCCTGTTTGGATAGCATGAAATCACATCATCAAGGGTGTCAGCAAGGATATCCCTTTGCACCATTTCTCATTGCTGTATAGCAGTTAGGGAAATCACAGTCAACTGACCAGTGAGCTAAAACATCTGGTTCCCTGATGATGGCACAAAGCCAGGTACAAAGGAGTTCCCTCTTAGGTGATCGTACATAAGTATGACACGGTGACAGAAATAGGGTCTCACCTGATCCATTCCAAATGTGAATTCATTATCCATTCCACAAGTGATAAATGCAGTGAGATCCAAAACTACCAGGAGCATCAATCATTGCCCTACAAATAGTTCTTGCTTGGACACCTCTGGAAGCGATGCCATTGACACAATCCTCAGGAAAAAATTAGAAGAACTGGAGGAAAATGGAACAACGAAATAGGCAATCTTACACCCACGATCCCTGTACGCCTTTTCACAAAGTGCTTGCGTCTGCCCAGTTGACATATTTCCTTAGATTGTGCACCTTCATGATATATAACTCTATACTGCACAGAATATGACAGAAATCCTGAGGCAGATTTTTAACGACTCTATTACTTAACCTTACACTAAAAGATGGGCAGTGGAACCAAGCCTACACTTCCAGTCAGACACACATCTGGAGGGCATTGGATATATCTCTCTGCCATCATTACAGAATTGCACTACCTGCGTTTTTCTTCCTCAATGCATTTGTATCCAGAGGGCTGTGAGTGCTTCGAATGTCTCCCTGAATCAGCTGTTAGGGACAAGACTGGGTCTCCCAGGACCTAAAGTTCATTGACGGAGCCCATGAGTCAGGAATGAATCTAACGGGCTCTGAAAACCAGGACCTGCTCCCCCCAACCAACTACAAACAGTCGCATGGGATGGCAGATAGTGGAGAAAACAGTCCTCAACAATGCTCAGTGTATGTCAGGGAAGGATAGAGCCCGCCTCCTGGAGTGAGAGCTCCTCATGCAGGGGACTTTTTGTTGGCTGTTCCTCAACCCATCCTTGGCACACGGCTCAACCCACAGACCTTCCGCATTGGTGTCGCCCTTCGACTTGCCGCCCCCTAGTCTCGCCGAACACGGGTGTATTTGTGGCGAGTGAATACAGCAAGCGCGAATCCGGGGTAACCAAGGTCTTGTGGTGCGTAAATCCGATGGAAAATTTGCAAGACAGAGGATGTTAATAACATCAAGAGGAGCCTCACAACAGCCGGATGCCAGCATAAGGGAGCCAACCCCCAACTGTACAGATCTGTGATTGGCAGCCAGAAAGCGTTCCCAATGTGTATGCACACACTTCAATCCTTGGGACAGACGGTAATCAGGGTTGTGTGGAACTATAACGTGTGCATCTACCTTGGCTGATACCTATCTCCAATACACCAGGGAGGAAGGGAGGTGCAGCCGCCCAGCTTCAGGGGGGATGGTTCCCAAAAGTCTTAGAAAATAGAGATGCGAATTTGCCCATCATTTATATTTTCTTGTTCCCATAGACTCAAGTCCCTTGGCTCAATGGGGAAAGAGTGCATCTAAGTGCCATCTGGCGTATTTTGGGGCACGCGCCCCAGTTCTGAAGGAGCTTAATTTAAATTTTTCTCAGTATGTATATTCAGTGACCAAACATGTAACAATATGTACTAGACATTTATCACTCCCATCTCATGTACTGTTATATGCCATCTGTATATCAACAATGCACTCGTTAAACCTTTTTATAACCATAGTAATAAAATATACCTTTTGATAAAAAGAATGAAAAAACGGGGTGGTAGGGAAGTAGAGATAATTCAAAACGGCTACAGAATAAATCCAAATATTCTTCGTTGAAGCCTGTTCCATCCACTTTTCTGAGGCTATTGGTGTCCCACAATTTTCACCAGAGGTGGATCCCATCATATATATAAATATAAATAATATAATTATATAATATATATATATAATATATATATATATATATATGTATTATATATATATATATAAAGCGAGAGTATATAATATATATATATATTATAATATATATGTACGACGCCAGACCCCAGGAAGTGGAGAAGGTGATGGGGGCGCATAGCCGAAGCTTAGAAGACTATGTTTTTCTACATACACCCCGATCACCAGGTCTGTTTGCGAATTGTTAAGCATTTCATATCTCATTTCGTTGTTTCACCACTGCATGTGGCAGGATTTGAGAATAACTTGAATAACGAATCTGGTCCCGCTGGGCATGGGGAAAGGCCCCTTAATTTGCAATACACACACACAGCACGCCACACAAACACCACACCACACACACACACACATGAGGTGGGATCAACGCCAGTACGTACATAGAGCTGGATACTACGCCGGACGTCACATCAGTGCTTGACAATCTACAGTGCTACAGCTGCACATACAAGTACTGTATGAGCCTAGAGTGTTGTTTGGGTGTGGGGGTCCGCCAGGTTCCAATTAACCCGCCAAGCTGAATGTGAATGGTCTAACTCCTCATAGCACCATAAAGAAAAGGCACTCAAGTATCATAAAGGCATAGCAAATGGTAATCCATTGAACGGGAAGGGGGGGTGAATTAACTTACTATAAGCAGGACCGAGCTAGGCAACTGTGTCAGTGGTGAGCGTAAGTCTCAGGAGGTGGGAGTCATGGTCACAAGAGGTTTTGGACACAAGCGACAACTGAGAATCAGCCATTACACTCCAAGCACAAGCCATCCTACTTTCCAGACACATAATAAACCCACACATAATTCGAACACATATTACCACACACACACACACACACACAAACACACACACACACACACACACACACACACACACATACACACACACACACACACCCACCACACACACACACACGACACAAACAACACAGCACACACACACACACACAACACACACAACACACACAGCACACACACACCACACACATACACACAACACAAACACACACATCCCACAACCCACACAAACAGCACACACACACACACACACACACACACACAGCATGGGACACACACACACTGTAAGTACGTGGCCAGTCAAGTCCCAGGAGTTGGGGGTCAGGTCACAAGAAGTTGTGGGCAGCCAAGGACCACGAGACTTACATTACAATGCACAAGCCACCTACCTTTCAGTAATATAAACCCACACATAATTCCACACAAAATTACACACAAATTACACACACACACACACACACCACACACACACACACACACCTCACACACACAACACACACTCTCACATACATAGCCAACTCACAACAAACATTTCCCCCCTCAACACCGACATCTCACTAATTTCCCCTTCAGCCCTCCCCTACCTCGATCACCCTCCCTCTCCTCCCCGTTCACCCTAAACCTCCCCACCCCTCCCCACTCCTCTATCGACCCACATAAGCCACAGTTTCCTCCACTACATCCCAGCAACCCCCCCACACGCTGACATACACACTGACAACTCTAACATACAAACTAACATAGGTTTCCCACTCTTTGAGTAGCAATCAGGATATAAAAAAAAATGGGTTGCCAGAAGCAACAAGAAAAGACCAAGGGACAGCGAGGAGGAAACCTGTCAAAGTAAGATTGGCAGCAGAGCTCATAAAAAGGGATCATGAATGGGAAAAGAAACTAGAAGAACTTAGCAATGAGGAATGGAAGAAGAGGATAGATATGGACAGCAGGAATGGAGGTGCTTGTCTAAAGCAGCAGAAGCTAGATACAGAGTTTAGAAGAGAATTGAAAAATCTGAAACAGCCTAAAGAACTAAAGAACATTTTGGGATTGACAACAGAGACTGGCTACCCTCAGCCACAAATAAGGGGACTGTAGAAAGAAGGGGCACAACTGCTATATATCTATCTCTATCTTTATCAGAGAGACGACACACACACATGAAAAGCTAAGCTTATGTGGAGAACCCTAACAGACAACAATAAGCCCAAGGAAAGCCGAGAAGGGAAAATGACAGGCCCACTGAGCCCATGTACATTATGCCAGTGACACGGATGAAAGTAAAGCTGCAGTGGAGATCTCTCCAAAGTAAATGAGGGGATACACAGCGATATGGCATGGTGAGAATGAAAGGTGAGGTCATCTTTGTGTATGGGCTCCTCAGGAAGCATGAAGGGAAACATATGAAGCAAGAAAAACAAGGGGAAAAAAAAGCAATTGAAAGCATCAATGGAAAGCAATAGGAGAAGACGACATGACCCCAGCTGAAAAATTTTCGAGAATATGGTGGGGTTTGTAAAAAAAAGAACCCGGCCAGTGAGAGTGACCTTCAAGGCAGAGAGAACTACAGACCAGGATCCTGCAGGAGAAACACGATTAAAGGGCATGCCTGCATACAGGAAGGCGTATCTCGCCACGACAGAACACAAGAAGAACGGCAGAAACTGAGAGCGATGGTACAAAGGGCGAAAGGAGGAAAGAGAGGGATGGAGAGAGACAGACAGGAGATCCCAGACCCAAGGAAGAAGATCAAATACAGCCTCTCCTCACAACTAATTCTATAGAAGCCTCACCAAACCAGGGTCAACCCCAGTGCAACCAAACACTCTAAATCAAAACACCCATGCCACATCCAATGCCCCAACCCACTATAATTTACAAACTCCACCCCACAGCAACAACTCATAGTTCCTAACCAGGTCTCCCACTCCTCAAACCCCCAATATACCTCCCAGACCACAGTCTTAGAAAAGAAGGTTGAAGTGTGTATACTAATGCAAATGGAATAACAAGCAAGTAATGAGAGTGGCACGAAAGAATCAAAGAGAACAATCCCCAGACATAACAGCACTCACAGAAACAAACTCACTCATAATAATAACAGATTCAATCTTCCATCCTCAGGAAGTAAGGAAGAGGGGGAGGAGGATTGCACTGCTCATTAAAAACCAGTTGGGGTTTTGAGAAAATGGAAGGAATGGATGGCCACGGGCGAAAGGCTACTTAGTGGAAACAATCCAGTCTGAGGACATAACATACCAGGTAGAATAATTTGCAGTAATTAACAACCGACAACAGAACTGCAGGAGGCCAAGAGAAGAAACGATGAGAAGCAACAGAGCAATGATCGACACACTAGCCTAGTGTGTGCCCAGAGAGCACACATGGGGGGAGCAAAGTTTACTAGTTATGGGTGATTTCATTATACAAGGAATTGACCTGGGAAAACATGGAGCCCCATTGGGGTTCCCGAAACATGGAGAGCCAAGATGAAGTATGAGTACTGGGAAAACCTCATGCATCAACATGTTAGAGACACTACCAGGAGAGAGAAGAGGATGAACCAGCAAGGCTGGACCTTGTTATCAGCCATGAGTAGTTTCGGACATCGAGGGTATAAATGTTATGAAAGAGGAGGCCCCTGGGAGGCTATAATCATGTGGTTTGTGGCTATCGACTACATAGTTTGAGCTCCAAGTGGAGAGAAGGGACAGGAATAGGCTGGGAAAAACCAAACTGACAAAAGGGGGAAATACTCAGGCATGAGGAACTTCCTTCAAGACGATTCATGGGAGAGGAACTTGACTAAGGAAAACCAGTAAATAGAAATGAATGGACTATGTTAGCAACAAAAATGCAAGGAGGCAGAGGATAGTTTGTTCCCAAGGGAAACAGAAATAATGGGAAGAACAGAACGAGTCCTTGGTTAACCCAAAGGTGTAGGGGGCAAAAACTAGGTGTACAAGAGAATGGAAAAGGTACAGAAGACAGAGAACTCAGGAAAATACAGAAGTCAGCCGTAGGAGCCAGAAACGAAATAAGCACTAGATATAGAAGGGAGGCTCAGTAGACAATATGAAAATGACATAGCATCAAACAGAGAAGACTGACCCGAAACGCTTTTGTACAGCCACATCAAGAGTATAACAACAAGTCAAGGACCGAGTAATCAGACTGAAGGAAGGGTGATGGGGAATTCACTAAGAAATGACCGAGAGGTTTGTCAGGAGCCAACACAAGATTTACAAAGGTGTTACAGTGGAAACCATAGACCCAAAGAAATCAGAACAGGGGGGCACAACCAGCAAGTGCTGATGAGGTACATATAACTAAGGAGGAGGTGAAGAAGTGCAGCTATGTCGAAGACTTGACACCTCAAAGGGCGTTGGGAGCCATGACAAACAATCTCCCATTATGGGTACTTACAGAGGGAGGCAGAGATATTGTGTGAGCCATATCTAAAAAGAATCTTCAACACATCCATTGAAACTGAGCAACTCCCCTGAGGTATGGAAAATGGCAAATGTAGTTCCGATTTTTAAAAGGGAGACAGACATGGGCACTAAAACTACGGACGTGTATCACTAACGTGTATAGTATGCGGTCATGGAGAAGATCATCTCAGAGGAAGTGGTGTAGCAACCTGGGAAAAAACAAGTGTATAAATGACAACCAGCACAGCACGGTTCTAAGTGAATGGAGGAAAAAAAAATCCTGTGTCACAAACCTACTAGAGTTTATAAGACAAGGTGAACAGAAGTAAGGACCAGAGAGAGGTTGTGGATCGACTCGCATATTTTTGGACTGCAAGAAGTGCCTTCGACACAGTTCCTCACAAAGGTTACTGAGCGCGCGTCAAGCTAGAGGATCCGGCACACAGAAAAGAAAGGGCACTGTAATGTGGAGGGGGGTCAGAATATCTAAAGGGAAGGCAACAACGAGTCTTGGGTACGCGACAGAGTGTCATAGTGGGCGCCCTGTGACAAGCTGGTGGTTTCCACAGGGTCAGTCCCTAGAGGACCTGTTCGTTCTTGGTATGTATGGTGAACGACATAAACGGAAGGATAAACTCGAGAAGTGTCCTTGTTTGCAAGATGAGGCCGAAGGTTAATGAGAAAAATCAAAATCGGGACGAGGGGATCACAGGCAACTGCAAAGAGACCCGGACAGGCTACACTAGTCTGGGTCCAGCAACTGGCTCCTTAAATTTAACCCCTGCCAAATGGGCAAAGTCATGAAGTTTGGGGGAAGGGCTAAGGAGACAGCAGACACAAATATAGTTTAGATGGCAAAGACTGCAAACCTCACCAAGGAAAAAGATCTGAGGACCCTAGTAGCAATAAGCGAAGAGGCGGGCCAGGAGCTGTGAATCGACCCCTGCAACCACAAATAGATGATACAAATAGGTAAGTACACACAACACACGCAACACACACACACACACACACATCACACACACACACACACACACACACACCCACACACACACACACACACACAGACACACATGACAACATCACACACTTGGAGGGGGTGGGGGGGTGGGAGTGGGTATTCAATGATATAACAATAAAATTGAGGCAAAAAAAACGTTCAAATCTCAGCATAACTGGTTAAATTAAGGGAGGGGGTGGAAGAAAAAGCGAACGTGAATGGAAGAAACATTAGATTTCCTAGAGTAAATACATATTTCTCCATATCAGTCACACAAATTGCCAAATATGAGTATCCGAATATTAATGCTTTCTGGAGCAATATAAATTTCAGGCTGCAAAATAAAACGTTTCAGAAAACCTTCCATTTCTGAATTGTTGTGGGCAACTGTGAAGTGTTTCACTTTCAGTGTATTCCTTCAATATAACTGTCTATCAAGATTTAAAATGTTGCTGTGGAGTTGTTGTCGTCGGTCGTCGTTTTTGTTGTGCTTATTAGGATTATTCTTATGAGTATTATTATTAATACTAATTATTGGTTATATTAACTATTATGCAATAAGTAAACAGTGATATCATAATCATAGCTACAATCTACCTCTGTAAAAGAGATGTGTTTTTTTGGACCACCGGGGGGGGGGGGGGCAAGGCTAGTTTATAGTGTATTCCATATGTTCTTGGGCCAACCGCCACAGGATGGACATCAGTTGCACAATAAACTAGCCACTCGTGCCAAAACGTTCTTCCATAAGACATTGATTGTTTCTGACAATATAGGTGGAAAGATATGCGGTGAATTTCGCAACCGAGTTTCGTGATTTCTCACATCAAAGAATTATGATATTGTGAAAATCTGGGGGGGGGAAGTGTAAAAAAAAAAAAAAAGGGGGAAAAAAAAAGGGGGGGGGGGGGGGGGGGGGGGGGGGGGGGGGGGGGGGGGGGGGGGGGGGGAGTAATAGAGTGGTATTATGTTCCTTTTATCTGTGGTTTGCAGACTGCAAATGTTAGATTATTTGTACAGCATTCCGATGTGAGTTGCGGTACTGACATAGTATTGGTGACGCAGGACAGGCGGGATGTGGGGCTCCCTTGTTGCCGTAAAAATATTTGGTCCAGTAATACGGGGCCACATCTTTGCTGCTTCTGCGGAAGATCCTCTTAACTTTGGACTTCTTTTTGCTACTGTCAGACATCGTCATCTGCCTCGTCTCACACACCCAAGAAATTATTTGTATTATTTATTTTATTTACAAAATAGCATCATTACCCACGTCATTAAAGAAAACATTTATTAAATATGTTAGCTAATTCTTGCAAATAGAGGTGCCTTAATTCTGGTGAAGCACTCTTGATTAAAAAAAAAAATAAAACTACATCTTCATTCTTTGGATCAAGTCTAATGAACCTCTATTATTCCAGATGATATATAACATTAATATAACAAAAGTAAACACCTTAGCTATTCCCTTTCGGCCTTTGACACCTTATGATAATCTATTACCTTTCATATCTGCGGGTCATCTCCAGCTATTAAGTTAAGATATTTTTTTATATTATTAACACGACGGACTTTTACACTCCAACGAGGCAGTGTGACTCGAGAAAGAAAAAAAACTATTTATCATCACTCACCGTCCATCCAATGTCTTCCCAGAGGAGTGCCTACACTACGAGTTCAAAACTGCAATAAATTTACATGCAAGAGATTGGATCAGTTAATCTTATTCTCAAAGGTCTCTATAGTTATACCTAAGCGGATGTATTCGGGGGGTCAACGCGGTCCCGGATGAAGCATACAATGATTTGAAAAATAATTCACTTTCATATATCCATTATCATAGATCTCTTTCATATCCCCTACAGGGATGATAACTTCCCTTTTAATTATAAACGAGCAGCTTGTTAACCCGACCGACCGAGTGTTTGCCTGTGTGGAGAAATATTGAAATAGTCATGTCCTTGTATGTTCTGGAGAGAGATCTTGTGAATCGGTGATTGGTAATATCTTATCTTTATCTTTTTTCTCGTCAACCCATGGTGGGGAAAAAAACTGAAGCACTGAAACAAAGACAATCATTACGATACAACTAAAATCTGTGGTCACAATACTCCTCTTTATCATTCATGATGCTGCTGATCGCATTCTTGATATTATCATCTGTGGAGTGAGCAGTGCCGCCGTGACCTCGTTGTTGCTCCGGGTTTCTCGTGTTATCTCACGGTCACTCTTACGTGCTAGAAACTTAATTTTGTGCCACAATCCTATACGAACATCCCTCTAGCGCCTGGAAACCATCTTGGGCGGAAAAACAATATATACTGAGTCAAAAAAGTAGAATTAGTGTGCAACTGAGCCAAGCAAGTTTACTTGCCAGAGGGGAATTAATAGGCTTGTGTTCCGTGTGTCAAAATAATAATAATAGAACTTTTCTTTGTCAGAGGAAATGAAATTCTCCCTGATAACATTGTGTAACCTAGTGATAGTGTATACTACAGTGGCTTCCCTAGTAATATAGATTATAAAGGCTAAAGTGCCATTTGACAACAGGTGAATTTGAAAATGAAGGTGATAAGCCTATAGAGGCAGGTGGCCAGAAGTCGCCAGAATCTTACCATAGTGGTCAGGCTGTTTAATTAATCTTCCTGCCTGCAAGTGTACTCTCGTCATATATTCTATGATACCAGTGCATAGCAGAATACAAGGTGTTGTAGTAGCAACTACCAACCAGAATTATAATGGTACTTAGAATAGTGGAGTGAACTTCATGAACAAAATTGTTTTTCCATACTATGGAACAATGCTCTTCCTCTCAGACTGAGTGACTGACCACCTCAAAACTTTAAGGGTGATGGACTGATTACATCGTCTTCAAGTATCTTCTGCTTCTATCAATTTTTTCTGTACTTGACGAAGAAGCCTACTGTGTAGGCGAAACGTTTCATAATAAAGATCCTAACTGTTGCATATGTGTCTTACCTAACAACCTGTCGGAAATTTTATACCATTTTAATGTTCAGTTTCTTTTTTCTTGAAATACCAGACGTATACTGTGAATTTCATATAACCTGTAGTTACCAGCGGTCGCAATATACACAACGAGAAGCAATTATTACTACAGAAAAAGCGTCCTTCCTCCAAAATTTCACCAGTCAACTATAGTGAAATATACATTTATTGTGGTGGAGACGAAAAAACTAGAAAAGCTAGATACAGCGATTGATAAACAAGGGTGGGGGCTCGACCGTTCGTCCGTAGGAGCTGCCAGAAATCACTGGCTCTTCAACACGCAGTTATACTTTTGTATAAAACAAATCCCATTTTACTCGGGTAGATAATTCAAGTAGATCCTTCTGTGTAGCCCAATCACCGACTAGTATGTTTTAAATAAGTAACCCACTGATCAGATCAGATCGACTGGTCCGAACCCTCGACTGGTCCGAACCCTGACGGGTTTCCGAACCCTTGAGGGTCCGAACCCTTGACTGGTTTCAAAAGGGATTCGTTGGACAATAAAAGACTGTAAACAATAAATATAAATCGGAACGTACACGGTAACTGTCCCAATTAAAGTTAGAAATAGAAATACAAATAGCTAGAGCTTCATTTAAGGAGGTTATTAATAGGTATTCAAGAGGTTGCTATAGAATTACAGTAAATCAACCCCCTCAAAATCATTTAGAAGCTCTGTGTAGTCTGCAGTCAATCAAACAAACGGGCTTCCACATGGGAAAAAAAAGTTTATTTTTGTGGAAATTGGTGTCACGCCCCCTTTTGGGAGAATCCCAAAAACAGCTACAAGCAGTATTAAAACAGGGAAGTTTTTTTGGGTATGCCCAAATGAGGAAATCTGTGGACTAAAATCACAAGGGTATTAAAAGAGGAAAACATCAAAGCTGCTTTCATAGACAACCTGGAAGCTTTCTACAACAGATGGGAACAAAAAAAAGTCTGGGCTAAATGGTACTGCCCCTTGATACTGGCCATGTAGTCAGAAACTGTAAGGCTGGAGGTGATGTCCTGGTAGGCAGTAAATGGTGGGGCTGATAGTGCTGTCCTGGGAGACGTAATGAAGCTGGAGGTGCTGTCCTGGGAGACAGTAATGGTGAAGCTGGAGGGGGGGTGTCCTGGGGGACAGTAATGTGAAACTGGGGTGCGCCTTGGGAACAGTAATGGGAAGCTGGAGGTGCTGTTCCTGGGAGACAGTAATGGTGAAGCTGGGGATTTTGTCCAGGTAGTTTGGGAATTATACGCAGGAAGGAAACATATGTATGGATCCTGCCTCCACTACATCACTTCCCCCAAATATTCCACTTACGACTAAACTGTGGGTGAAAAATACTTCCTAACATCCCGTATT
>NC_069481.1:305922-330097 GCF_026875155.1 Cherax quadricarinatus
GTACTGTTCTGTACGATGATTGTGGAGTAATGCACTGTACTTGGTCCTGTGTGTTATTGTACTTTGTTGGTGTTTCTGTGTTAGTGTATCCTGCGTTGTTTTGTGTGTTACTGAAAATTACTGATCCTGTTTTGTTACTGTACTGTACTGTACAGGTTTTCTGTTCTTGCTAATGTACTGCGTATTTCCGTGGTTATTGTTCTGTACTGGTCTTTTGTGTTACTGTGGCTGTACTGGTCTTTTCTATGGTGGTTTGGAACTGTACTGTTTTCTCATGTTTCTTTGTACTGTTCTGGTCTTCTGTTTTACTGTTACCGTACTGGTCCTCTTCGTACTGGTACTGTACAGCGCTGGTACTGATGTGTAATTATACTGTACAGGACTTCTGTGTATTGTATACTTTACAGATCTTCTGTGTTAGTGTACTGTACTGGTCTTCTGCGTAACTGTAACCTACTGGTCGTATACTGTTCTGGTTATTACTGATAGCACTGTTCTTTTGTGCTGTCTTCTCTGTGTTATGTACTGTACTGGTCATGTGTGTTATTGTACTGTACTGGTCTTCTGAGTAATTTAACTGTACTGGTCTTGTGTGTTATTGTACTGCACTGGTCTTCTGTGTTATTGTACTGCACTGGTCTCGGTGTTTATTGTATGGTACCTGGTCTTCTGCGTTATTGTACTGTAAGCGGTCATCTCTGTGTTATTGTACTGGTACTGGTCTTCTGTGTTATTGTACTTGTACTGGTCCTTCTGTGTTATTGTACTGAACTGATCTTTCTGTTGTTATTGTACTGTACTGGTCTTTACTGTTTATGTACTGTACTGGTCTTGCTGGTGTTATTTGTACTGTACTGATCTTCTGTGTTATTGTGTACTGGTACTTCTGGTCTTCTGTTGTTATTGTACTGTAAACTGCTCTTCTGTGTTATTGGTACTGTACTTGTCTTCTGTTTATTGTAACTTGTTTTTTATATTACATATAATTTTTTTTTGTGTGTAATTTATGATGGTATGTTATTATTAAGCTACTTTTGTGTGTTAGTTGTACTAAGAGTTAGTTTGTCACTACTAATGTTCTTTTATGTGTTTATTGTACTTATTATTTGTCACTACAATGTTTTATGTGTTATTGTAACTTATTTATTTGTCACTACACTGTTTTATGTGTTATTTGTACTTATTTGTTTGTCACTCTACACTGTTTATGTCTCATTTTACTTTTTTTATTTGTTATTATCTAATTATTTGTGTCACTATTCTTTTTTCTGTTTATGATAACTTTGTTTTATGAGACTTTCTGTTTTGTGTGTTAATACACTCGTTTTAATGTCAATGAAAACATCTGACTTTATTCATCTTAACCAAACCATAACCACTGTCGGGATTTGAGACTCTCTGACCGCGGATCAAATCCCCCTGGTTTGGTTTTGCTTGCATCGTGCCATTACGATTTCGTGAGTCTTCATGGTTTTTAATCATCTTATACGTTACAAACGAATCGCTACCTAAAGTCTTTTACATATAAGTGTTGCCAAAACTATTTCCAGCAGAACCTACCGGAGAGTGCTTTCTACTGAAAAGTCTTCTGTAACAGTCCTTCATATTAAACATCATAATACGCGTCCAGTCCTTATAAACTTGATTCCTACCAACATAAATCCAAAGATAAGAATCCTGTTAATAAGTCCTTCTATCAGAATAATTACCAGACAGGAGGTTACATACATGTTTTAACTCTGGTGTATCAAGACTAGACAATCCATACACAACACAACCAACGATGGTGTGGCTGGTGGAGTGGTGAAAAAAACACATAACAGCAGAGAGGAAACTTCAATCTGATGAAACAAGACTAACTCCTTCAATTCAATATTTCTCCTTCTAACAGTTTTGTGCTTTTTCTATATACTTTCCGCTATTTGCCGATATATCCTGCAGAACATAGTACACAACCACAACATTACATGTGCATATATCTCTGCAACATAGTACAACCACAACATTCAGTGTGTCAATATCTCAGCAACATAGTGAATCCACAAACATTCATGTGTCACTAGTATCTCTGCAACATCAGTGCAAACCACAACATTCAGTGTGTCATATATCTCTTGCAACATAGTGACCCACAACATTCTGATGTCAATATCTCTGGCAACATTAGTGCACCATAACATTCATGTGTGCCATATATCTTCAACATTACCCTAGGTCTAACCTCACTAGATAATTGTAATACTATCCTTCCTGGTGGGATATTCAAACGGAAAACGTTTTAATGTTCCCACAGATCAGCATCGTTGGGGGGACTTTGTTGCACATTTGACTACTGGTATAATTCCTATGAGTGATTCCTCTTGTAGAGCCCTTTAAACCAAAACAATGATGACCTTGTAAGCAGTAATCGAACCTACTTAGACCGCCACAGAAACACTCTTGGTACTCTAAACCCAACGCCAAACTTCCATATAATCATACCTCCATTTCAAAAACCATATCTTTATTTCAATGATTTCTAAACTTCGTACACTGAAACGTACTGCTCGCAGATAGGCCTGCCTATAAAAAACATTACCCCTGGAATGTGGGGGCTTTTCCCAAAATTTGCCCTTCTGCTGCCGGGCGTTGACGAGCTGCGGCAAACGACGGGAAAAATTTTCAACGGTCTTAATGCTCACACCCCATTTAGCCGGGATGGGGGGAATAAATAGAATTAAGGGTAACAGAACTGGCAAAACGCCACCCTCATCCCTTACATAGGGCGAATGAGTTACGTGCTTGGGCTGCTAATCTAGCTATGATAATTTCCCGTACCACACGGAAAAATTAAATGACAAATATGATGCAAGGGAGAGACTTTTTTGCTTTATCTCAGAAAAGCAGTTTTGGGCAACATTCCTTTACTAATTATGAACTTGATGCAGAAAACTAAGGGAACTCCACTCGCGGTGGGGGGTGGTATTATTACAACATACTCAGATTGCGTTTCGATTCCAGGAAATCCATTACTTAAATTTATAAAACAGGTTAGAACGGGGGGAGCTCCTCAATCTTGGAAAACGCCTCATCTTTCCCAAATTTCCCTAAGCCCAATAACAAAATCCCTTTTCGCCCAATTCTCTTCTACTGCTTGTGTAAAAATTTGAGAGAATGATTCTTAATGTTCGACAGAATCAAACAATTTTTTTTTCCCCCCGGTTACTGGTTTCATGCATGGAAGGAGCGTGCCATTGCATGCCCCTTTTCTCCTTGCCCCCTGACACTCAACACTACCTTCCTTGATTTAATCCCTTTCGATTAGAAAACCCGACATGTAATCATTGGGAAACTTGCCAGAAGGGATGTTGGAGGATGCTTCCCCGTGGATTAAAGGCTACCGCAAAGAAAATCGTCTGTGTTGTTCCAGGACATAGAAGGTAACAGAGACTTTGAATTAGGAACCCCACAGGGGGGTGTGCTCAGCCCCACATGTTCAATATTCTAATTAATCTTTATTTAATGCTATCCTAGCAGCCCCTCATTTTTTGGATTTTTTTGCTGAGATTAAGATTCACACCCCGGTTCTCCAACACCCAAAAATTTTAATCATGTCTACCCTCGTGTCAGGCCCTGGGGTTGATAATCTTACTGAAAAAAACAAAGTATCAATAGGCGTCCCCCCTCGACAGAGGGGCACTTTCGTCAGATCCTTGCATGATGGGTCTCTTCTGAATATATAAGTGATACGGTATCTAGGCTTTGGGGTTTCAACTTGGACCTGTTGAAACAAACTTTTCCCAATAAAAAGAAAGACTAAAGCACTTGGTTGGGCTGGGTTTCCCCCAGTTATGTGCTAATTTTAAAATTGTGAAAATTATTATTTGCTTATATTAGTCATTGGTTATTATCTGCTCCACACTTGCTCTTGTGTCTGACGGGAAAGCTGGAGGGCTGGAAAAACTGCAGAACAAAGCAATGAGGACATTTTAGGATGTCGTCTCCCAAAATTTTAAAATAGAAAAAAGAATTTGATATTCCAAGCATCAAGATCGTGTTACTAAAAGAAATATCCAAATTTGGGGGTTAATATGCTCGGGCAAGTCATTAAAACCCCCTGCACAGAAGCCCCCAAACTTCCCAGCATGGGAACCCTCCAGATGGATCGAAAAAACTGGAACCGACCCCCCGGGAGAATCGATACATGAAACTATGTCAAGTAAGGCAAAAGCGGCATCTCCGCTCCATGGAATATTTCCCCATTCCCAAAATCCATTCCTCCATTTCCCCCCAAATACTTCTTAAAACACAAACCCAAAAATTTTGCTTGAAGCCAAAAATGAGGCTTAAGCTGTATTGATAACTTGTCACAGCACACATCCGCAAATTATTTCGTGATGGGCTGTTCACCATCCACTGGTGCAGCTGGTAGTGTGCTGTTTGGTACAATGATGGCTCTCTTAAAGAAATTTGGGGACGCATTTAATAAAAAGGGCCCCCCTACCCTTCAGAAGAATGTTTTGCCCCTATCATTGACTGAAAAGCATTAGTATCAAATTGACAGTTTAAATTTTAAAAATGATTCTCTGTCATCCATAAAAAGCCTAACTCATTAAGCATAAATTGTGGCATGTTTGTCAAAGCCCCCCACAGTATGGAGGATTTTGGACAGGGGAGTCGATCACAGCGGGATTATCTCATTTTTGGCTTTAGATGCAGATTGTGATAAATTGGCTGTGTATGCTTTTTTAAAAAGGGGGGGATTACAATTTGGGTGTAGGTTTTTTGAGTTTGAGAACAATAATCGAAAAGAACTTCAAATATTTTATATTAAAATCGGGAGATTTAAACCCGTGGGGCCATCATCATCACTCTATCATGCAGGGGGAGCCACATTTTTATGGGGCATCCAAAAAAAATAAGCAGACTCTTGGATGTCACTACGCCCCGGGTCCCCGGGTGGGTTACAAGTATCTTTGGGAGGTTAAACACTACCCCAGATGTAGACCAAACGAAAAAGTTAAACTTTGCCAATGGACTATTGTCACACCCTCGTCTTATGTACTGGAGTGTGATAAATTAATAATTTTGAAACAACTCACCGAAATTTTTAAAAAAAATGGGAAAAAATTTTTTCCACAGGGTATATTTCAGACCATTCTGGAGAAATACCCCGACTTGCTAGCTTAAAAAGCTTTCCACATGTGTGCATGTGTTGGTTGTGTGTTTGTTGTGTGTTGGTGTGTGTGTGTTGTGTGTGTGTGTTGTTTTTTGTGTTTGGGGGGTATGGTGTGTGTTTTGTGTGTGTTTTTGTTGTGTTGTTTGTGTTGGGGTGTGTTTTTTGTGGTTGTGTGGTTTGTATGTGTGTGCATTTACCTAGTTGAGATTGCGGGGTCGAGTCCAAGCTCCTGGGGGGTGTGGTGTTGTTCCATTTTTTCCCAGGCACTGTCGATTGACCTTGGCCGGGGTTTGTTTTTGTGTGTGTGTGTGTGTGTGTGTGTGTGTGTGTGGTGTGTGTGCGTGTGTGTGGTGTGTTGTGGTGGTGTGTGTGTGGTGTGTGTGTTGTTGGTGTGGTGTGTGTGTGTGCGTGTGTATGTGTATGAGTGTTTTGTGTGTGATGTGGGTGTGTGTGTGTGTGTGTGTATGAGTGTGTGTGCGTGTGTGTGTAGAGTTTATGTTTGTGGTGTGTGTGTGGGGTGTGTGGTGTGGGGTTTATGTGTGGTGTGTTTTGTGTGTGTGTGTTTTGTGTGTGTTGTTTAGTGTGTGTGGTGGGGGTATGAATTTTTTATTGTGTTTCGGGGGTTTTTGTTGTGTGTGTGTGTTTGTGATAACAATCTATTTGCACCCAAAAACTCATTACAGTTGTGACCGGGTGTGGAAGGTGAATTTCTCATTACACTATAATTTGTTCATGATTGCGCCTTATAAACGTAAGTAACCTTTTTTACAGTATTCATTACCTTTGTAACTTGTGAGTTTAAAAATTTCCTTTTTACCTAGTTCAGCCATCAAACTCTGGGGGGCCCAGTCCCCCGGGCCCCTTACGTCCCCTGTAATCTGTAAATACCTTTGTAACTTGTCATTTGTGACTGCCACTGGAGTTTATTACCTTGTAATTTTTGGTTATTACCCTTTGTAAATTGTGAATTCTTACCTCTGAACTTGCTCGCTATCAAAACTTTGGGTCAGTCCCTGGACCAATTTGTACCTCTGTAATCTTTTTTACTACCCCAAGGGTGGGTATGGGTGCATAAAAAACAAATTTTAAATTAAAATAGGCACCAAACTTCAGTGTGTAATATTGTTAACATTTATAAATCACAGTACATAACAACGTCTGGGAGACATTAAAACCACAGTCGTCTGGCCAGGTTGTGGGCGTTACCTTTTGGCCCCCCAGGTTTTTTTTGGCGGTACTGGCCAGGTTGTGGCAGCCCCCACCAAAAATTTTTTATTATCAGTAGATCGAATATCCCGGGTTTTAGTTTTTATTTCTTTCACGGTCTTCTGTGATTTGTACTGTACTCCGGTTTCTGTGTTTTGTACTGTACTGTTCTTTTCTCTGTTTTATTTGTCTGTACTGGTCCTTCTGTGGTTACTGTACTGAATGGTGTTCTGTGTTACTGAACTGTAACTGGCTTCTGTTGTAAATGAATTGTATTGCTCGTCTGTGTTATAGTACTGCATCTGGTCTGGTCTTCTGTGTTACTGTAACTGTTCTGGTCTTTTTGTGTTATTGTTCTGTACTGGTCATTCTGTGTAACTGTTTCTGTATTCGTCTTTTTGTGTTACTGTACTAGTTCACTGTCCTTACTGTACAGGCTAGTCCTCTGTGTTATTGTACTGTTAACCGGTGTTCTTTGTTACTGTACCCGTACTGTCCACTGTGTACTGTACGAACACGTATTCTGTGTTATTGTACTCCTCTTCTGTTTTACTATACTGCACTGGTCTGTGTTAAATGTACTGTACTAGTCCTTCTGTATTACTGCACTGTACTGTTTCTTCGTATTGCTGTGCTAGGTCTTGTTTATTTTACTGCACTGGTCTTCTGTGTTATTTTACTGTACAGGTCTTCTGTGTTACTGTACTGTACTGGTATTTTGTGTACTGTACTGGTCTAGTTTGTTATTTTACTGTACTAGACTTTCTGGTTATGGTACTGTACTGTTTCTCCTGAGTTATTGCACTGTACTGTCTTTTGTGTTATTGTACTGTACTACTCCACTTGTCTTCTGAGATATTGTGCTGTACTGGCCTGGTGTTAATGTACTATACTGTTCATCTGTGTATTATTCTGTACTGGTCTTCCGTGTTTATTGTACACTTCTGTCTTCCGTGTATGTGTACACTTCTGGTCTTCCGTGTTATTGTACACTTCTGGTCTTCCGTGGTTATTGTACACTTCTGGTCTTCCGTGTTATTGTACACTTCTGGTTTCTGTGTTATTGTACACTTCTGGTCTTCTGTGTTATTTACACTTCTGGTCTTTCCGTGTTATTGTACACTTCTGGTCTTCCGTGTTATTGTACACTTCTGGTCTTCCGAGTTATTGTACCACTTCAGGTCTTCCGTGTTATTGTACACTTCGGTCTTCCGTGTTATTGTACACTTCTGGTCTTCCCGTGTTATTGTACACTTCTGGCTTCCGTGTTATTGTACACTTCTGGTCTTCTGTGTTATTGTACACTTCTGGTCTTTCTGTGTTATTGTACACATCTGGTCTTCCAATGTTATTGTACACTTCTGGTCTTCCGTGTCAATGTACACAACTTTGGTCTCCGTGTTATTGTAACACTTCAGGTCTTCCGTGTTATTGTACATTTCCTGGTCTTCCGTGTTATGTACCTTCGGGTCTTCTTTCCTGTTTTAATGTACACTTCTGGTCTTCCGTGTTATTGTACACCTCTGGTCTTCTGTGGTTATTGTACTGCACTGTCTTTTGTGTTTATTGTACTGCACGTTCTTTTCTCGTGTTATTGTACTGTACTGGTCTTGCTGTGTTTATTGTACTATACTGGTCTTCTGTGTTATTGTACTGTACTGGTTCTTTCTGTGTTGCTGTACTGTACTGGTCTCTGTGTTATTGTACTGTACTGGTCTTTCTGTTTATTGTACTGTACTGGGTCTTCTGTGTTGCTGTACTGTACTGTCTTCTTGTTATTGTACTTACTGGTCTTCTGTGTTATTGTACTGTACTGGTCTTCTGTGTTATTGTACTGTACTGGTCTTCTGTGTTACTGTACTGTACTGGTCTTCTGTGTTATTGTACTGTACTGGTTCTTCTGTGTTATTGTACTGTACTGGTCTTCTGTTTATTGTACTGTACTGGTCTTCTGTGTTAATTGTACTGTAATGGGCCTTCTGTGTTATTGACGTACTGGTCTTCTTGTGTCTTGTACGGTACTGGTCTTCTGTGTTATAGTACTGTACTGGTCTTCTGTGTTATTGTATCTGTACTGGTCTTTCTGTGTTATTGTACTGTACTGGTCTTTCCTGTGTTGCTGTACGTATCTGGTCTCTGTGTTATTGTACTGTACTGGTCTCTGTGTAGCTGTACTGTAACTGGTCTTCTGTGTTATTGTACTGTACTCTGGTTCTTCTTGTGTTATTGTACTGTACTTGGTCATCTGTGTATTGTAACTGTACTGTTCTTCTGTGTTTATTGTTCTGTACTGGTCCTTCGGTGATATTGTTAACTGTTTTATATTAAAACATATATTTTTTGTGTGTAATGATGATGGTTTGTTTGTTATTAAGCTTTTTATGTGTTATTCACTACTTATTTATTTGTCACTTTACACTGTTTTATGTCTCAATTTACTTTTTTAATTGTTTATCTATAAATGTATTAATTCAAGGATTATAGTGGAGGTAAAATAAAGATTGATGTGTGAAAATGGGTTATAATAAAGCGTGTATGCAACCTGGGAGAAGAGAGAAGTGTAGAGGAGAAGAGAGATTTTGGGAAATGTTGAGTGAATGCTGGGGAGTTTTTGAATCAAGTGTGAGAGTAATGGTGGTTGGGATTTCAATGCAAAGTGGGTAAAAATGTTTATGGAGGGAGTAGTTAGTAAATTTGGGGTGCAGGGGTAAATGTAAATGGGAGCCTTAATTAGCTATGTGTAGAAAGAAATTTGGTAAATAAGTAATACATATTTTATGAAAAAGAGGATAAATAAAATATACAAGGTATGATGTAGCACGTAATGAAAGTAGTTTATTAGATTATGTATTGGTGGATAAAAGGTTGATGGTTAGGCTCCAGGATGTACAATTTTATAGAGGGGCAACTGATATATCGATCATTATTTAGTTGTAGCTACAGTTAGAGTAAGGAGGTAGATGGAAAAGAGGAAGGTGCAACACAAAGTAAGAAGGGAGGAGAAATGTATAAACTAAGGGAGGAGGAAGTTCGGCGCGAGATTATAAGCGACTATTGGCAGAAAGGTGGGATAGTGCAAGATAGATAATGGGGGGGTTGAAGAGGGTTGGAATAGGTTTTAAAAATCCGTATTAGAATGTGGGGCAGAAGTTTGTTTTAATAGTAGGGTGGGTGCAGGGGAAAAGAGGAGTGTTTGTGGAATGATGAATAAAGGTGTGATAAAGAGAAAAAAGGTAGCTTATGAGGTTTATACAAGCAGAAGTGTTATAAAGAAGAGCAGAATATATGGAGATAAAATAAAGGTAAAGAAGTGGTGAGAGAGTGCAAAAGGAGAGCAGATGAAGAAGTGGGAGAGGCCACTGTCAAGAAATTTTAATGAAAATAAGAAAAAATTTTGGAGTGAGTTAAACAAGTTAAGAAAGCCAAGGTAAAATCTGGATTTGTCAGTTAAAAACAGAGTCGGGGAGTTAGGTAGATGGGGAGATGGAGGTATTAGGTTTAATGGCAGAATATTTTGAGGAACTTAAATGTTTAAGGAAGAAACAGAGGCAGTAATTTCCATGCACGGTCAGGAGGTATACCATCTTTAGGAGTGAAGAAAGCAGAAGTATGTGGGTGAGGTACGTTGAGGCATACGTAAAATGAAAGGGGGTAAAGCAGCTGGTACTGATGGATCATGACAGAAATTTAAAAGGCAGGGGGGGATAACAGTTTTGGAGTGGTTGGTACTTTTTGTTCAATAAATGTATGAAAGAGGGGAAGGTACCGAGGGATTGGCGGAGAGCCATGTATAGTCCCTTTATATAAGGAAAGGGGAACAAAAGAGACTGTAAAAAATATAGAGGAATAAGCTTACTGAGTATACCAGGAAATGTACGGTAGGGTTATAAATTGAAAGAATTAGAGGTAAGACAGCAATGTAGATTGCGGATGAGCAAGGAGGTTTCAGAGTGGGTCGGGGATGTGTAGATTCAAGTGTTTACATTGAGCATATATGTGAACAGTATTTAGATAAAGGTAGGGAATTTTTAAATGCATTTATGGATTTAGAAAAGGCATATGATAGAGTGGATAGAGGAAGCAATGTGGCAGATTGTTGCAAGTATAATGGAATAGGTGGAAGTTATAAATGGCTGTAAAGAGTTTTTATGCAGATATTGAGGCTTCAGGTTAGGGTGTGTGAAGAGAGGAGACTATTTCCCGGTAAAAGAAGGTCTTAGACAGGGATGTGTAATGTCACCATGGTTTTTAATACATTTATAGATGGGGTTGTTAAGGAAGTAAATGCTAGGTGTTGGGAGAGGGGTGGATTAAATTATGGGGGAATCAAATTCAAAATGGGAAATTGACCACAGTTACTTTTTAGCTGATGAACTGTCTTAATGTAATCTACAAGAAAAATTGCAAAGGAAGGTTAGTGATGAGTTGGGAAAGTGGTAAGGTAGAAAGTTTGAAGTGAACATAGAAAAGAGTAAGGTGATGAGGGTGTCAAATGAATTAGATTAAAGAAAGAAAAATGGATATCAAAAATTGGGGAGGAGGATTATGAAAATGAAATGTTTTAATACTTTGGGAGTTGACGTTCGCGGATGGATTTATGAAGGATGAGGTTAAATCATAGAATTGATGAGGGAAACAAGGTGAGTGTGCGTTGAGGTATATTGGATCCCAAAAAAAAAAAAACGTTATCCTATGGAGGCAAAGAAGTGAATGAGTATGAAAGTAGAGTAGTACCTAACACTCTTATATGGTTGTGAAGCTTGGGTGGTAAATGCAGCGCCGAGGAGACGGTTTGAGTCAGTGGAGATGTCCTGTTTAAGGGCAATGTGTGGTGTAAAATATTATGCAGAAAATTCGGAGTGTGGAAATTAGGAGAAGGAGGAGTAAATAAAATATTAGTCCGAGAAGGGCAGAAGAGGGGTTGTTGAGGTGGTTTGGTTCATTTAGAAGAGAATGGATCAAAGTAGAAGACATGGAAAGCATATAAATCTATAGGGGAAGGAAGGCGGGTAGGGGTCGTCCTCGAAAGGGTTGGAGAGAGGGGGTAAAGGAGGTTTTGTGGGTAATGGGCTTGGACTTCTTTCCAGCAAGCGTGCGTGAGCGTGGTTAATAGGAGATGAATGGAGACGAATGGTACTTGGGACCTGACGATCTGTTGGAGTGTGAGCAGGGGGTAATATTTTCTGTGAAGGGATTCAGGGAAACCGTTATTTTCATATATCGGACTTGAGTCCAGGAAATGGGAAGTACAATGCTGCACTTTAAAGGAGGGGTTTGGGATATGGCAGTTTTGTGAGGGATATGTTTGTGTATCTTTAATGTGTATGCTTCCAACTGTTGTATTCTGAGCACCTCTGCAAAAACATGATAATGTGATCGAGTGTGTGAAAGTGTTGAATGATGATGAAAGTATTTTCTTTTTTTGGGGATTTTCTTTCTTTTTTGGGTCACCCTGCACGGTTGGCGAACGGCCGCCTTGTTGAAAAAAAAAAAAAAAAAAAAAAAAAAAAAAAAAATAAAAAAAAAATCTAATGATTTGTGTCATTCTATACTTTATATTGTTATGAAACTGTTTTTATGAGTTTACTTACTTTTCATTTTTGTGTGTTCATACAACTGTTTAATGTCACTGTGAAACCATCTGCTTGATTCATCTAACCAAACCATCCCACGGCGGATTTGAGACTCTCCTGACTCCCTGACCGCGGGTTCAAATTCCGCCGTGTGGTTTGTTTGCAATCGGCCATTACGATTTCGTGAGTCTTCGTTTTATTCATCATTAAACGTTACAAAACGAATCGCTACGTCAATCTTTTAACCAATAAGAGTCTTGCCAGAAACTAATTCCAAAATAACCTAACCGGAGGTCTTCCTACTAAAAGTCCCTTCTGGTAACAGGTCCTTCCAGTATAATCTCATAATAGCGTCCATCTCATAAACTTGATTCCTACCAACAGAATCCTAAGAAAAGAATCCTGTCAATAAGTTGTTCTATCAGGTAAATTTACCAGACAGGTTACATAGAGTGTTATCCTAACTCTGGTTATCAGACAGACCTTAATACACATCAACAACACAACGATGGTGGGTTAAAAAACACATAACACAGAGATGGAACTTTCACCTGTGAAACCAAACTCCCTTTCTTCAATAGTTCCCTTCTAAGTTTTGTCTTATTCATTACTTTCCAGCTATATGCCATATATCTCTGCAATACAGTGCACCACAACATTCAGTGTGTAATATAAGTTAACATTAATCACATCACAGTTCATAACAACAGTTGGGCAGACATTAACACACAGTCGAACTGGCCAGGTTGTGGCGTCGTCTGGCCAGGTTGTGGCAACACACAGTCCGTACTGGCCAGGTTGTGGCAACCACACAGTCGTACTGGCCAGTGAGGCAACACACGACAGTCGTACTGGCCGGTTGTCCAACACACATCGTACTGGCCAGGTTGTGGCCAACACACAGTCGTACTGGCCAGGTTGTGGCAACAACAGACTAACGGGCCAGGTTGTGGCAACACACACAGTCCGTACTGGCCAGGTTGTGGCAACACACAGGACGTACTTGGCCAGGTTGTGGCAGCACACAGTCGTACTGGCCAGGTTATGCAACACACAGTCGTACTGCCAGGGTGTGGCAACACACAGTCGTACTGGCCCAGGTTGGGCAACACACAGTCGTACTGGCTCAGTGTGGCAAACACACAGTCCGTACTGGCTCAGGTTGTGGCAACACACAAGTCGTAACTGGCCAGGTTGTGGGAAACACACAGACTACGGCAAGGTTGTGGCAGCACACAGTCGTACTGGACCAGGTTGTGGCAACACACAGTCGTACTGGCCAGGTTGTGACAACACACAGACGTACTGGCCAGGTTGTGGCAACACACAGTCGTACTGGCCAGGTTGTGGCGTCGTACTGGCCAGGTTGTGGCGTCGTACTGGCCAGGTTTGTGGCGTCGTAACTGTGCCATGTTAGGCTTCCGTACTGTCCAGGTTGTGGCAGCCATCACCAAAACTCTTATTATCAGTAGACGAATGCATCCAGGTTGACTAGTTTTTATTTTCATCACCGAGTTTTTTTTTTTATCCATCTGTTGTGGTGAATGTTTCTTATGTCATTATTGAAGAGGTGAGAGAAGAGAGTATGAGAAAACTGAGAGAATTATTTAATAAATAATTCTAATTAAACTAAATGTTTATTAAGATAATTTATAGAATTAAATCTCTGTTTTAACTCCAATTCTTCCTGAAGTTAATCACTTCTTCACATTTTTATATCTTTTCCAAAAATTTTCATCAAAATATTGACCCCTCATTCCAGTTTCTTAAGAAAATTTAAATAACATGAATCAAGAAATTTTTCTTAATTTCTTACACTATTCATATAGATACCATTAATTAAACAGTGGCGTGAGAGGAGTTGCAGATATTGCTTATGAGAACGTGTACACATGTATATACATTTGTACGTAGTAGTGTGTTTTGTAGTGATGTTATGTGTAGATGAAGTGAAAAGTAAACATCAGAAGAAAACTTATATGAACTACATAATAATTCACAATAAAGAAAGCACAGTTCCGTGTACAGCTGTCATACAGGCTGACTCTGCTGTCAGCCTGGCTGACACTGCTGTCAGCCCATTGCTGACTCCTGCTGTCGCCTGGCTGACTCTGCTGTCATCATTTAGTCAGTCAGAATAAAAGAAATGAGTCAATCAAAAGATTACAAACTGGGAAATTTACAAATGTATTAAGATTGAAGTTTGTGGACGCAGTTTTGTAATAAAGTTCTGAAATATACTTAAGATTTGTGGTTCATAATGGTTTATAAAAGAAAGGAAAACTTTAAAGAATGTAATATTATAATGGAATAAAGACTGTTGATCATAAAGTGTGTCAGAAATATGATGGATGAAATGATGGTAAAGACAAAATATATACGTACCAAGGAAGAAGTGGTGAATTCTGAAGGGAAATTAATATATGCATCAAGTGTAAACAACGAAATACCCCAAGTGAAAAACACTTATATAAAGGGAAGCAACACATACGAGGATTTATAGGTTTGATAAAAAATATACTGATTAAAAATGTATTTAATCTTAGCAAATGTTTTGAGAGCAATAGTGTTGAATTAAGTTATAATATGCAAGAAAGACGGTAAAGACTTACACAAAAAACTAGGTGTTAGATAATGTTGTGTGATTGTCACCTGTGTCTTAAAGACGTGTGATGTCAAACCTGTGGGTCTTAAAAGACGTGTGATGTCACCTGTGGTCCTTAAAGACGTGTGATGTCACTGTGGTCTAAAAGACGTGTGATGTCATTGTACTTTGCTCAAAGACAGTATATACAGAGTGAGGCCATCATGTAGACCAGGTGTCACTCTAAACACAGCTTTATATTACACATTATAAAACTTCTGTAATATACCACACACGACATATTACATGTGTGGCGCTGCATGTATGTATTACCGAACCTTCAAATTCATTTACGAAACACCATAAATAAGCTATTATTAATAAATTTGTTAAGTTTTCATAGAGGAAATTTTGTGGGAGGGGGGGAGGGGGAAATTTGATACTTTTTCATACACAATAACCTGTACACTGACATTCCGTGAACACACAAGAACAGGTACATAGACACCAATATAACAATAACAGTAGATCTTAACATTCCATTTTCTACAAAATAACATGTTTAACACACGACACATCAGTCCTCCACTAGTGTCTCAAAACGTGTTCATCTTTATAATTTATATCATATTTCGCCATAGAAAGTCGCTCCAAACACATTTAAACTGCTAAATAAGTTAAAAAAAACTTGTTCTCAGTATAAATTCATAGTGTAACATAGAGGAATTCCAAATGGAATAATTAGCCCCCATGTGGCCGAGCTGTGTAAGAGCTTCGTCTCGTCCAGCTGGTCTAACGGTTCCAGGCTGTCTTGGTGATGTAATTACTGGAACACAGTTAACTGTGTGTTCCTCCAGTTAATTCCACCTAACCTGGACAGTCACTACCGTTAAGACCAGCTAGACAAGACCAAGTTCCATTCGCAACGTCACTGAGGGTGCAACCGCTGAACTCGGGGAAGTGAGGAAGGGAGTCCCACTCAGTTGACACAAGTTGGATTCCTGGAGACACTGATCCGGGGAAGGCAACCCCGCCGACCTTAGGTAAGTGGGAAGGGGAAACATCCGGAGCGAACGGATGGATTCCTGGATACATGAGCTTGGGGGATGGTTGTAGATGAGGCCTGACCTTAGGTAAGTGGGAAGGGGAGACCATCCTGGGAGCAAAACGGATGGATTTCCTGATAAACATAAACCTGGGGAAGGTTTGTTTGTTTTAGGCTAACCTTGGGTAAGTGGGAAGGGGAGACCAATCTGGGAGCGAGCGGATGAATTCCTGATACATTAACCTGGGGAAAGCAGGGAATACGTTGCAGTTGAGGCTGACCTTGGGGGAAGTGGGGAAGGGAATACATCTGGGCGGTAGACGGATGGATTCCTGGATACAAGAGACTCTGGGTAACGCAAGAATACCGCTGACTTTGGAAGTGGGGAAGGGATTCCACCTGACGTGACACCAATTGGACTCAGGAGACACTGAATCTGGGAAGGCAACTGAACCTAACTCGCTGACCTTAGGTAAGTGGGAAGGGAAGACATCCGGAAGCGAGCGGATGTATTCCTGGATACATAAACTTGGGGAAGGTCTGTTTGTTGAGGCTAACCTTGGGTAAGTGGGTAGGGAGACATCTGGGGAGCGAGCGGATGGATTCCTGATACATGAACCTGGGGAAAAAGCCATGAATACGTGCAGTGAGGCTGACCTTGGGGAAGTGGGGGAAGGGAAGACATCCGGCGTAGACGGATGGATTCCTGGATACATGAACGCTGGTAAAGCAAATAATACCGCTGACTTTGTGGAAGTGGGGAAGGATGTTCCACCTACGTGACAAACCAAGTGGACTCCTGGAGACACTGATCTGGGAAGGGCACTGACCTAACTCGCTGACCTTTAGGTAAGTTGGAAGGGAAGACATCCGAGCGAAGCGGATGGAGTTCCTGGATACATAAACTTGGGGAAGGTTGTTGTTGAGGGCTAACCTTGGTAGTGGGGAAGGGGAGACATCTGAGGAGGCGAGCGGATGGATTCCTGGATTACATTGAACCTGGGGAAAGCATGAATACGTGCAGCTGAGGCTGACCTTGGGAAAGTGGGGAAGGGAAGACATCTGGCGGTAGACGGATGGTTCCTGGATACATGAACCTGGGGTAGGCATGAATACAGGTTTGGTGAGGCCGACCTGGGAAAGTGAGAAAGGGAACAACCGGGCGGCGCGGACTGATGAATGCCTGGATACATAACCCTAGGGGAAGGCTTGAGGCGGAATGGCCAGAGAGTAGAGAGGCGATGGCCTGACCTTAGGGAAGTGAGGAAGGGTAGACATCCGGGGGGCCCACGGATGGATTCCTGGACACATGAAAACCTGGGGAAGGCCCGAGGGGGGGGGACCTTAAAGACGAACCACTGGCCTCGCCACGTGGCCAAGGTCAGGTAACTCAGAGATAACTCTGAGGCTGACATGGTCGCAAATTAATTTAAAAAATTATTAAAAAATTATTATTAGAAAAAAAAAAAATAAAAAAAAAACAATAAATTAAAAAAAAAAAAATATTAAAAAAAAATGTTATTATAATTCAAGATTTGCTAATTTTGATTCAAAAGCGCTAACCAGGGTGGTATTATTTCCAATCCAGCCACTCTCATAGAGCCACGTAGTGTTCTTATTTTGTTCAATCACCGGGAGATAACCTAAAAAAATAACATTAATAAAAATATTTGTTCTTATTTTTGATTAAAACACAACAGAGATAACAGTGCAACAACTAGAAATGACAGTAATATATATTTGAGAGTCTTGAGCGATGTGAAAGATGACAGGTCCTCCCTGGGTACACATGTCTTGTACTCTAACATAACGTATGTCATCTGGAAAAGACCCGGGCCGGGACAATACCGCGGGTGTTGCTTGAGTGAGACCCAAACAGTTAGGTGTCTTCACTCGAAAACGTTTCGCCTACACGCCGGCTTCTTCAGTTTAACATAAGCAGCAGCTGAGGCAGTGAATGTAAGGCTGATGTAATTAAAATCATGCGTGATCCCAAAAGGTATCCCCGTGATGCCAGAAAGGTACCGTGATCACCAAAAGTATCCCCGTGATCCCAGAAAGGTATCCCCGTACTGCATAAAACCTTATTGTTCATCTCTGTGCTGTACATTTTTTTTTGCTACTGTACCTGCATTTCTGTACAGCCCTAAACCGTTTTTTTTGTTTTAATTTTCTGTACTGGTCGACTCTGTTACTGTACTCATTCTTCTGTGTTTAACTGTACTGGTCTTCTCTGTTACTGTACTGGTCTTCTCTGTTACTGAACTATATTTGTTTCTTCTGTGTGTCTGTACTGGTCTTGCTGTGCTACAAGGTCGGGAACGCCTTCCTATTGAACAAAAGAAAGGAAAAATAACAAATGAATAACTTGATGGATAATAATATATGTTATTTCTAAGGATATTAATTAAATTAAATAAATAAATATTGGCCGCTGTGTTCTCAGTAGGATGTTGGGACATGAAGAATCTTAAGCCCAGGATGGTCCTCTGATGATGTTTTAGAAGAAATGGTTGTTGTTATCCTGGTGGCGGTGTTCGTGCCCATGTTCTGAAAATCCTGTCACTACTTGGTTGAATCCCACAATTCAATTTTAGAGGTGAGGAGTCGTAATGTTCCACTATCGGTCCTGTAGACAGGATCTTGCTCCAATTAACAAGCTCCTACCTGTTGACCAGGTCACATCAGAACTGATAATAAAGAAAACACGGCTATATAAGTGTTTTAAATAAGTATTCGACACTGAAGTAAGACAAAGGCATGGTATTCTACTTCAAATGTCATGACTTGTAACCAGGTAAATTATATCAATGAACAGAAAATACTCCCGGTAGATCACCGTACTGTCATGAGAAGAGTGGAGGTGAGGGGGGGGGGGGGAAGTAATCTTCAAAACTCAACCCTCAACCAGTAAGGTTAATACTAACAGGAATAAAAAATTAAAGCAACTCATACGCTAACGGGCTGCGAGCTGAAGTTTAGCCTCTGCCCCACTAGATGGAAGCTGTGGGCGGTAACACGCCTAGTGTTCCTGGTGTCCTGAACAACCATACCTCTCACTTTTTTACTTTTTTTGTCCTCAAAATATCCCATATAACCCCATTCCTAAACTTATATTCGGAAGCATTATGTTAAGTTACAGAAGGTAATAGTACTATGTACACCCTCGGTTCCAGCCAATCTGAGAAGTGGTTTTCCCGAGTCATAATATATTATATATATATATATATATATATATATATATATATATATATATATTATATAAATATATATTATAGGCTGGGATTTCCACCTCGGTGTAAATTGTGGGACCCATAGCCTCGGAGAAGTGGATAAAAAGGCTTCAAGGAAAAATATTTGGATTTCTTTTCCTGAACCGTTTGAAATATTTCCCACTTCCCCTACCAACCCGCAATCTTTTCATATTCATTTTTTTTACTAATATATATATATATATTATATATCTATATATATTATATATATATATATAATATATTATATATATATATATAAATATAATCTATATATATTATATGAACAACTTTAAACTTATAAGACTTGGATAGCCCTTCTAAGAGTCGGCCTACTTGGAACCTTTGGAAGTTTTTCCTGTACATCATGGCTTGGATCTGTTTCACGTCTCCAAAGGGTTTTCCCATAAAAAGTAGGTAGTTGTAACCCACTTACTACCCCATACCAATGCATAACGTTCCTTCTCCACAGTGGAGTAGTTTTTCTTCCCTCGCAGAAGCTTCTTACTGGTGAAGATATATGGAAGTAATCCTCATCATAATAGAGTGGAACAGTCCGAGTCCTGAATGGAAGGCATCCTTCGGAGACAAAAGACTTTATTAATAACTGGTAATTTTAGAACAGGAGGATTGGAAAGTATTTTTCTTTGTTCGACTTTCTACAGCCTCTTCCAGATCAAACAAGAGGTTCCTTTACATACTTTTTAAATAGTCTGTGAGAATGGAAGTCAACCTTTTAAATTATGTACAAAAATTCCTCTTTGAAATTTAACTGACCCAAGGAAACTTCTAGCAATTTTGTTTTGTAGTTGAGGAAGGAGCTTTCTAGAACTGCTTTTCGTCTTGTTGGAAAGGTGATAAATTACTGTCATAAATAATAAACATCGAGGTATTGTACTTAGAAATAGCCAAGAAAACACTTCTGTGGTTTGATTGTAATGGTCATGAGCTCTTAGGTCTTTTAAAAACAGCCGACAGTGTAGTAAGAATGATCCTCCCAGACATAAATCATGATGTAAATATTATCGAAATCCACTGAAACATTCTTGAGGTCAGAAAGAATATTCTCATAACCGGATATACGTGGCCACGAGCGGATGACAAAGCAGTAAGGCAATGTGCGATATTGCATTTAGGGAAAGCCGTGTATGGTTTAGAGTCTCGTGTAATGACACTTGAATGTACGCTTGTGAGATTGTCTAATTCAGAGAAAAATTTACAGTCATGGAATTCCATACAAGTCATGATCGAATTACAGCCATGGGTTCACACCCATTTAGTGAAAAATTTAATAACGAAAATCTGAGCCCCAGTCGGTAAGAATTGTCTGTATTCTACCATGACAACTGGCTTGAACAGAAGCAGATTTAGAAGGTTCAATGATATTTAACTTTAAGAGTTTTGGTCATTTCCGTTTATCAAATGTTTTCCTCCGTAAGGAACCGTAACAGGATAGATTTCCGTCTTACTGGTTCAATGAGCATGACAATTGAATCTTGTGTACAACGTATGGTATTTCCTGGGATCACTGTGAATATGTCAGAAAAGGTATTTACAAGGCATTTTACTTTGAGGGCTTTTGTTTAATATCTAGTTCAACTCTTGATTTTGATGTTTGAGTTATTAAGTTGGAGAATCCAAACAGTTAAGATATCTAGTAGTTTCCTTCGATTCAGTGCGAGACTATGTGATTCATATTACAAACTTTCACGAGATCAAGGACTGTTAACAAAATATCTCATCGAAGGAGTTTCACGAAGAATAACTTCTCTACGGTGGAACAGTTCCAAAATATTGACATGTTACATTCGTTCTTTACCCTTGACATCCAAGAGATAATCTACCTTAATACAGAACTTTTACTATTTATTCGTCCCGCTCCAGGAAATTACAATTGTTGGATTTATCTGGAAAAAGAACTAAAACTTCATCGCCAATATTAAATTTACGCTTGACTCTTTTGGTCAATATAGATCTTGTATGTTTCGATTTTCATAACCAATATATTAAGATTATGGTATATAATATCTTTTTCATTATGATTTACTTAAGTAGTTGTAGAATATACATGTTCCGAGCAAACATTCTCAACAAGTCACACATATGATACAGAATTACTGATGACAATTTGTACACGACTTCGCTGTTAGAAATTACAAAATTTGTTCCTAACATCTCAAACTTGTTTAAAAAAAGACACTGCAAAAAATTGGTATTGAAACTACTATCTAAATGAAAAATAAATTGTTTATTTACTTTTATACTATATATATTAAGCCCCTGAAAGCCGACTACAGCTCATCCAGTGATAGGTTTTTTTTTTACATATAAATGAAAAATTATAGAAGATTGGATGTATGAAACAGAGTTGTTTATAGTCCAGGGCTCGATACTATCACTTGTAGTTTCACACAACCAAAAAACCCCCTTCACTTGTATTCACAATTCACACCTCCACCTGTAGTTCCACATCACACCTTCACCTGTAAGTTCACATCACAACCTTCACCTGTAGTTCACATACACACCTTCACCTTAGTTCAAACATCACACCTTCACCTGTAGTTTCAACATCACACCTTCACCTGTAGTTCACATCAAACACCTTCACCTGTAGTTTCACAATCACAAACACTTCACATTGTAGTTCACATCACACTTCACCTTAGTTCACATCACACACCTTCAACCTGTAGTTCACATCACACCTCCACCTGTAGTTCACTCACACCTTCACCTGTATTTCACAACACACCTTCACTTGTAGTCACATCACAACCTCCACCTGTATTTCACATCACACCTTCAAACCTGTAGTTCACATCCCAACCTTCACCTGTAAGTTCACATCACACCCTTCACCCCTGTAGTTCACATCACACCTTCACCTGTAGTTCACATCACACCTTCACCTGTAGTTCACAATCACACCTCCACCTTGTAGTTCAACATCACACCTTCACTTGTAGTTCAACATCACACACACCCTTCACCTGTAGTTCACATCAACCTTCACCTGTAGTTGCTCACACCTTTCACCCTGTAGTTCACGATCACA
Organism: Cherax quadricarinatus; assembly: GCF_026875155.1. Classification (NCBI taxonomy): domain Eukaryota; kingdom Metazoa; phylum Arthropoda; class Malacostraca; order Decapoda; family Parastacidae; genus Cherax; species Cherax quadricarinatus. The sequence goes on from NC_069481.1 coordinate 327,798, forward strand.
CCTTCACCTGTAGTTCCACATCACATCTTCACCTGTATTCACATCACACCTTCACCTGTAGATCACATCACACCTTCACCTGTAGTTCACATCACACCTACACCTGTAAGTTCACATCAAACCTTCACCTGTAGTTCACATCACACCTTCACCTGTGTTTCACATCAAACCTTCACCTGTAGTTCTCAATAACACCTTCACCCTGTATTCAAATTCACACCCTTCACATGTATTCACTCACACCTTCACCTGTAGTTCACATCAACATAACACCTTCACCTGTATTCACATCACACACACCTTCATACCTGTATTTTCACATCACACCCACCTGTAGTTTCACATCACACCTTCACCTGTAGTTCACATCACACCTTCACCTGTAGTTCACATCACACCTTCACCTGTAGTTCACATCACACCTTCACCTGTATTCACATCACACCTTCCCTGTAGTTCACATCACACCTTCACCTGTAGTTCACATCACACCTTCACCTGTAGTTCACATCACACCTTCACCTGTAGTTCACATCACACCTTCACCTGTAGTTCACATCACACCTCACCTGTAGTTCACATCACACCTTCACCTGTAGTTCACATCACACCTTCACCTGTAGTTCACATCACACCTTCACCTGTAGTTCACATCACACCTTCACCTGTAGTTCACATCACACCTTCACCGTAGTTCACAATCATACCTTCACCTGTAGTTCACATCACAAACCCCTTTACCTGTAGTTCACATCACACCTTCACCTGTAGTTCACATCACACCTCCACCTGTAGTTCACATCACACCTTCACCTGTAATGAACCTTGCATATTCACCTGTAATTTGTCCTTACATCTTCACCTGTAATTCGTCTTGTGTATGCCCCTGTAGTTCACCTACACCTTCATCTGTAATTCGCCTTTACACCTTCACCTGTAAATCGTAAAAGAAGCAAAAGGCACAATACAGTCACGGGAACAATTTACCCTTGATGTGGGAAGGAAGGTTGCTGTTACCCTTGATGTGGGAAGGAAGGTTGCTGTTACCCTTGATGTGGAAAGGAAGGTTGCTGTTACCCTTGATGTGAGAAGGAAGGTTACTGTTACCCTTGATGTGGGAAGGAAGGTGTTACCCTTGATGTGGGAAGGAAGGTTGCTGTTAACCTTGATGTGGGAAGGAAGGTTGCTGTTAACCTTGATGTGGGAAGGAAGGTTGCTGTTACCCTTGATGTGGGAAGGAAGGTTGCTGTTACCCTTGATGTGGGAAGGAAGGTTGCTGTTACCCTTGATGTGAGAAGGAAGGTTGCTGTTACCCTTGATGTGGGAAGGAAGGTGTTACCCTTGATGTGGGAAGGAAGGTTGCTGTTAACCTTGATGTGGGAAGGAAGGTTGCTGTTAACCTTGATGTGGGATGGAAGGTTGCTGTTAACCTTGATGTGGGAAGGAAGGTTGCTGTTAACCTTGATGTGGGAAGGAAGGTTGCTGTTACCCTTGATGTGAGAAGGAAGGTTGCTGTTACATTTGATGTGGGAAGGAAGGTTGCTGTTACCCTTGATGTGAGAAGGAAGGTTGCTGTTACATTTGATGTGGGAAGGAAGGTTGCTGTTACCCTTGATGTGGAAAGGAAGGTTGCTGTTACCCTTGATGTGGGATGGAAGGTGTTACCCTTGATGTGGAAAGGAAGGTTGCTGTTACCCTTGATGTGGGAAGGAAGGTGTTACCCTTGATGTGGGAAGGAAGGTTGCTGTTAACCTTGATGTCGGAAGGAAGGTTGCTGTTACCCTTCATGTGGGAAGGAAGGGTGCTGTTACCCTTCATGTGAGAAGGAAGGTTGTTGTTACCCTTGATGTGGGAAGGAAGGTTGCTGTTACCCTTCACGTGGGAAGGAAGGTTGTTGTTACCCTTCATGTGAGAAGGAAGGTTGCTGTTACCCTTCATGTGGGAAGGAAGGTTGCTGTTATCCTTGATGTGGGACGGGAGGTTGCTGTTACCCATGATGTGGGAAGGGAGGTTCCTGTTACCCTTGATGTGGGAAGAAAGGTTGCTGGTATCCTTCATTAGGGAAGGGAGGTTGCTGTTACCCTTGATGTGGGAAGGGAGGTTCCTGCTACCCTTGATGTGGGAAGGGAGGTTGCTCTTACATATGATGTGGGAAGGGAGGTTCCTGTTACCCTTGATGTGGGAAGGGAGGTTGCTCTTACATATGATGTGGGAAGGGAGGTTCCTGTTACCCTTGATGTGGGAAGGGAGGTTGCTGTTACCCTTGATGTGGAAAGGAAGGTTGCTGTTTCCCTTTTGGG
>NC_069481.1:330597-362423 GCF_026875155.1 Cherax quadricarinatus
GTTTGAGAGTGCATAAATTGTAGTGCGGGGAGGAGGCAGGGGTTGGGTAGGAAAGGTTGGGGGAGGGGTAAAGGAGGTTTTGTGTGCAAGGGGCTTGGACTTCCAGCAAGCTGCTTGAGCATATTTGAAAGGAATGAATGGAGACAAATGGTTTTAATACTTGATGTGCTGTTGGAGTGGAGCAAAAGTAACATTTATGAGGGGTTCAGGGAAACCGGCAGGCCGGACTTGAGTCCTGGAGATGGGAAGTACAGTGCCTGCACTTGAAGGAGGGGTGTTAATGTTGCAGTTTAAAAACTGTAGTGTAAAGCACCCTTCTGGCAAGACAGTGATGGAGCGAATGATGGTGAAAGTTTTTCTTTTTCGGGCCACCCTGCCTTGGTGGGAATCGGCCAGTGTGATAATAAAATAATAATAAATGTGTTGTTGGAGTGTAAGCAAAGTAACATTTATGAAGGGATTCAGGGAAACCGGCAGGCCGGACTTGAGTCCCGGAGATGGGAAGTACAGTGTCTGCACTCTGAAGGAGGGGTGTTAATGTTGCAGTTTTTATAACTGTAGTGTAAAGCACCTTCTGGCAAGACAGTGATGGAGTGAATGATGAAAGTTTTTCTTTTTCGGGCCACCCTGCCTTGGTGGGAATCGGCCAATGTGTTAATAATAAAATAATAATAATCTGTTAAGTTTCATCTGCCTATTAATCACATTTTGCTTAGTTTGTTTGAACCTTCTTGCAGGGTTTTAAAAGTTTTCCTTTCTATTTTTTTATATTAATTTTTTTTGTATAATCTTCAAACATTGAATTCACAAGTAAGTGAATCCCATGTATCTGCAGTTGTTGGGTCCTGGAGGTCTCTTGTAGTGCTGATTAATTATTTTTAAATCAAATGTATTAATAATTGAATCTATACTTACCAGAGTTAAGCAAACATTTGCAGTTGCCATGTGGCCATGTGCACGTTGGCTGGTCAGTCATTGATGCTTCAGTTGCTCATCACATTCCTTACTATATTAGATGCAACATTCTATATTCTTGGAAAAAATAGGTGACGTCTGCAGTGTACATTATGCAAAATAACCACAGTGAAAAATAGTGATATTCCATGTGCTTCCATGACTTTTCAATGTGGTTACTTTGCATGTTGTGTGATATCACCTGTTTATCGTTATCTTATTGCATCAATGTAGATTATGTTAGATTTTTAATCACTATGGTAAGGAGAATACTTTTAACTGGGTGGAAATATGAAAGCTACCACGTACTAGTACGGAGGGCTCCATTTCTACAGCTGTTATTGTTGCCAACCCCAGGCGATAAGCAAAAATCGCCAGTGAGTGAAAAAGAGCATTTTTTCAATATCATTATGTGTCTAAAACACCTGATAATGTGTTTATATATCATGTATTAAGTGCTCAATACAGCTAGACATAAAAAAATAGATTATAAAGTATAATAAATACACAGTATATACAGTACCTTAAAATATGGCACTGGCCACCCTTCCTTATGTAACTGTTCTGCCAAAAAATGGAAAAAGCACCAAACATAATGGACAACGGTTCAGATGAAAACCCCGACAATGTGGAACAATGAAAAGAGGATGCTGTGTGTGTGAGTAGAAGCACCAATATAAGAGTTTGTTGACCTGGTCAGTGCGAATATCCAAAAGTCAAAGACATGCAGTATTCTTTTTTGAAGTAATAGAAGTAACTGTATTCCATAGCAACTGTTTATTGTCGTGGTCATAATTGAGTAATATAACAATACAAGTTCTAGGAGTATGGAAATGTTATATCTGCATTCTAGCCTCTTTCATTGTTATTTGAATGGGATCATACTTTCTCTGTATTTTGTAACTGAATAATCATTTGCATTTCAGATATTTCTACCAAGAAAAAAATTTAAATGCACACTTTGCAAGAATACACGAGCGAACCAAGATCTACGAGTGTGGCGTGTGCAGCAGACAACTTTCCAGCAAGGTAAATATGTTTCACTGCTTGCTGCCCTCTGCCCTGCACACATTTTTTTTTGAGTATACTTTTCACAATACCATTTATTACCAACTATGAAACTATCTTAGCTTAACTCAGAAAGGGAAAAAGTTGCAATCAGTTTTCATCCCATCTTTTGAGTACATAATGAGCTCTTTCCTGAATCACATAATAATATTAGCACACAAATACCAGCATATCACTGAATAATAACTTTTTTTTTTTCAACAAACTGGGCCGTATCCCACCAAGGCAGGGTGGCCCAAAAAGAAAAACGAAGGTTTTTCTTTTTAAATTTAATAATTTGTACAGGAGAAGGAGTTATTAGCCCCTTGCTCCGGCATTTTAGTCACCTCTTACAACACGCATGTCTTACGGAGGAAGAATTCTCTTCCACTTCCCCATGGAGATAAGAGGAAATAAACAAGAACAAGCGCTAGAAAGAAAGTAGAAGAAAACCCAGAGGGGTGTATATATATATGCTTGTATACATGTATGTGTAAGAAGAAGTAGCAAGACGTACCTGTAATCTTGCATTTTATGAGACAGACAAAAGACACCAGCAATCCTACCATCATGTAAAACAAATACAGGCTTTTATTTTACACTCACATGGCAGGACAGTAGTACCTCCTGAAAAATAATATTTAGTACATAAATACCAGCACATCGTCTAAAGGGGACAAGAAGATACAGACCAGCCAGAGTATGGAAAACTAAAGAGGGGAGCCATAACCTCTCTAGAGAAAGTTTTTTTTTTTTTTTTAGTGCCAGGAAGGAGACAAGACTGGCAAGAAATGACAGAAATATTACACAGACTGAAAACACTTCTAGAGCAGAGGCACAGTCATTGGCCTCCACTCCAGAACAACATATATTAGAGCCACCAAATAAAACCCCCCTAAATTACATCAATATAATGACATTTGTCTTTGCAAACATACAGGGTCTAAAGCCATCAACAAAATTCCTCACATCAAGGGACTGCTCACGGAGTCAAATGCAATGTTTGCAGCTTTCACAGAGACCCGCATAAAGGATCATTTTGACAACAAAATATGGATCCCAGGTTATGACCTTTTCAGATGCGACAGACTAAACAGGCAATGGATGGGGGGAGGTTGGCTTGTATGTCACAGAGTTGCTCATTTGCTGAGAACTACTAAACATCTCAAATGATATAGTAGTTGAAGTTTTGGCGGTAAAGACAGAAAAGAGAAAGGTTTGGTTTTCAATGTTCACTTTCAACTTTCTACCTTTACACACATTTCCAAATTTGTCCACTAACCTTTGCAATTTTTCTTTAGAATCTCCCATAAGCACAGTATCATCAGCAAAAAATAACTGTGTCACTTCCCATTTTGTATTTAATTCCCCTAATTTAATCCCACCCCTCTCCCGAACTCCCTTGCATTTACTTCTTTTACAACCCCATCTATAAATATATTAAACAACCATGGTGACATTACACATCCCTGTCTAAGACCTACTTTTACCGGGAAGTATTTCCCTCTCTTCTACACACCCTAACCTGAGCCTCACTATCCTCATAAAAGCTCTTTACAGCATTTAGTAACTTACCACCTGTTCAATATACTTGCAACATCTGCCACATTGCTCCTCTATCCACTCTATCATATGCCTTTTCTAAATCCATAAATGCAATAAAAACTTCCCTACCTTTATCTAAATACTGTTCACATATATGCTTCAATGTAAACACTTGATCTACACATCCCCTACCCACTCTGAAGCCTCCTTGCTCGTCCGCAATTCTACATTCTGTCTTACCTCTAATTCTTTCAATTAATAACCCTACTGTATACTTTTCCTGGTATACTCAGTAAACTTATTCCTCTATAATTTCTACAATCTCTTTTGTCCCCTTTCCCTTTATATAAAAGGACTATACATGCTCTCCGCCAATCCCTAGGTACCTTCCCCTCTTTCATACATTTATTAAACAAAAGTACCAACCACTCCAACACTATATCCCCCCCCTGCTTTTAACATTTCTGTCATGATCCCATCAGTTCCAGCTGCTTTACCCCCTTTCATTCTACGTAATGCCTCACGTACCTCCACCACACTTACATTCTGCTCTTCTTCACTCCTAAAAGATGGTATACCTCCCTGGCCAGAGCATGAAATTACCGCCTCCCTTTCTTCCTCAACATTTAAAAGTTCCTCAAAATATTCTCGCCATTACCTAATACCTCCCTCTCCCCATCTTACTAATCTTTAATGCAGACTTTAATCCTTGACTGAAACTGACTTCTATTAATGTTGGTAGAATTACCGACAATATGTCAAGTAAAAGGACACAAGTGCAACTAGTGTAACATTTTATTGTGGCAACGTTTCGCTCTCCAGGAGCATACCGACTTGAAAAAGCTCCTGGAGAGTGAAACGTTGCCACAATAAAATGTCACATTAGTTGCACTTGTGTCCTTTTACTGAAACTGACTTATTTTATTACACAGACTGAAACACTCTCCATACTTACTCATACCCACCCACCACGTTATATCTTCTAACATAAGTGTACCCCTTGCCTCTTCACTGCACTGATTGATGGGTTTAGTGATTCTTTATTCTTTTTTTTAACCCTTTGAGGGTTTTGGACGTACTAGTACATCTTACGCGCAGGGGTTTTTGACGTACTAGTACGCACAAATTCTAGAGCCGTCAAATCTCGCGGGAAAAGGCTGGTAGGCCTACATGTGAGAGAATGGGTCTGTGTGGTCGGTGTGCACGGTAGGAAAAAAAATCTGGGACCCAGTGATGCATTGTGGGAACGCCATCTTAGTAAACAATATCCACCATGCCTCGCGGTAAGAAGCTCCTCACTCCTCGGTGAATTGGGACACTTTTGTTCCCCAGTGACAGTTCTAATACAGATGGAAGTGCCAGTGAAGATGAGTTTCAAGGTTTTGGCGAGGTTTTGACCGAAACTAATGACCATAATATCGGTAATAGTGAGGAAAACCCAGACGACCCTCAACCTTGCACCTCTGGTGCTGGGCCGTCTTGTTCACGTTCAGTTGTACCAGAATCCAAGAGGAAACTTCTATTTTCCCAAATCCCAGATTCAGATGAGAGCATGTGTGATGATAGTGATAGTGAATATGAACTACAAGCTCTTCAAACTAGTTCCAGTAGTGATAGTGAAGTGCAATATTCCCCAGTGAAGCGTCAGTATATACGACGATATATGCGCTCTGGTAGTGTGCCATATGCTATTCCAAGGGGAAGGAGTGCATCTCGGAGTACATCCCGTGGCTGTACAACAGAAACAGACAGTGAAAATGACGATGATACTGTTGCAATTGGGATGGAAAATGTGCGTGGTGGTAGTGGTGCCGGCGGTGAGGCACCAGCAGTGGGCCATGCTGCCACCCACGCTGCTGATCTACAACAAAGGCCACCATCCCCCACCCACATACCACACCAGCCTCCACAACCACCTGTCATTGTCCAGTACCCACCAGCAGACCGCACCTGGGATTGGCAGGAAGCTGTCAATTTTGTTCCAAATGCCCACCAGTTTGATGACAGCCAAAGTGGAATACAGCCATCTTGTACACTTGGGAACAATGCCACTGAACTGGAATGTTTCGAGTTATTTTTTGACGAACCACTGATGGAAAGTATTGTCATGGAAAGCAACACATACTACGAGTACACCATGGCAAAACACATTACTTTCACCAAAATCACGTCTACACAGTGGAAGGAGGCAACTGTGGCTGAGATGTATCTTTTCTTTGCCACAATAATGCTTATGCCACATGTGTATAAGCACAAAGTGAAATCATACTGGTCAACAGACTGCCTGATTGCAACCCAGGTTTCAGTGATAATGCCAGTGAATCGATTTGTTCTAATGTTACGTATGCTTCACTTCTCAGACAAAACCAGGCCTGACGGGAAACGACAGGTTATATAAGATTAGGAATGTGTTTGTGTATCTGAAAGAAAAATTCAGTACGCATTTTTATCCCTTCAGGAAGCTTGTAATTGACGAGTCTTTGATTCTGTTTCAAAGGAAGACTTTCTTTCAAGCAGTACATACCAAGCAAGAGGAAGCGCTTTGGTATAAAGTTGTTTGTGCTTTGTGATTGTTACAGTGGTCTGGTATTGGATATTATTGTGTACACTGGAAGTTATACATTGCAAAATACCAGGAAGTTATTGGGCATCTCAGGTGATGTGGTTAGAACAATGATAGAACCATACCTTGGTAAGGGGCATATATTATATACAGATAACTGGTACACAAGCCCCTCACTCAGTGATTTTTTGCGAGTGAACATGACAGATGTGTGTGGCACAGTGCGTGTAAATCGGAAACATATGCCCAGGTTTGACGCTTGCACTCGTAGAGGTGAGGTGCATGGCAGACAGTGGCAGGCAGCATAGAGAGAGCAATGAACCCATTCTAAAACCTGCAGCTGTGATTGATTACACCTTCAACATGCATTCAGTGGACAAATGTGACATGCAGATTGGGTTTGCTGATTGTGTTCGCAAGAGTTATAAGTGGTACATCAAACTGTTTTTCCATCTTCTGGACATTTCCATGCTCAATGCTTATAATATGTATAAGATGAGGACCAGAAACAAACCACAGTATGGCGAATTCTGTTTGTCTGTCATCAGACAAATAGTATTCAAGTACCAAGGAGCAGCACCTGCAATTGACCGCCCACCAAATTATCAACAACTACCTGCTCGTCTGAAGCATGGTGATCACTTCCTGGTAAAATTGCCTGCTACTGCTTTCAAGAAAAAGGCTCAGAAGAGGTGTTACGTCTGTTCACATACAAAAAAAACGCCCACAACAACGCAGAGACACTCGTTTTATGTGTGAGGAATGTAAAACACCACTGTGCATGACACCATGTTTCAAAGAGTTCCACAGGCTGCAGAACTTCTAGAAACATTCCCTGTGACTGTATATGTGTATATAAAATATAGAAAAATAGTAATAAACAACATTCATATCGTTTGTTTGTGTAAATATTTTCTATAAACAAAATAATGACAACAGTGTTTACGCCCTTATTGTGTAGTATTGAAAAAGAAATAACTTACAAAATACTGATCATGTTGGCCTCAGAGGCCATAAAAGTTACTCAGAAAAAGAAAAATTGAAAGTAGTACATAAAAAAATAAATAGAAAAATACCGGGCGACGGCAGTCGGCGATGTTACCAGATGTTCAATTTTGGCAAACTTCACGCCTCCATATCTCGGTAAGTATTGACGGTAAAATTTTTTTGTTTAGCCTATAATGTTTAGAAAAAAAAAAAACTATTTTTTCATAAGAAAAAATAATAATTTTTTTTTTTTTAAATTTGGCCGACCCTGAGAACGAGTTTTAGAGAGGGCCTGTCGACCCTCAAAGGGGTTAATACTACTGGTATGATTTTAGGAAAAAAAAATTGACCATATGGGAGGATGACAGTGTGCCAACTGCTAGCAGTTTAAAAATTAAACCATACATTTATTTCATAAATATTTTTTAATTAACTGTTTTGCACCATTATTACTGAAGCGTTTGCTTTATTTCTTGTAATATTACACTGTTCCATTTAGTTGCACTGAAAACAGTCTTAAATCAGCATTATTTACTCTGTGGTAGTCTAGTGTACAGAAGGATATTTTTCATATTCAGAATGGTCTAATGTGTTTTTTATATTTTGCAGCAAAAGTTAATGTATCACACAAAAACTCATAGCCCAGGCTACAAGCGAAACTACACTTCTATATCAAAAAAGCCTCGAAGAACTCGTAAAGACAAAGGAGTCATGCGTAAAGATATTAATAGCTTTTTGTCTGTCTACTACAGTGATGAGGAATCAAAGGAAACAAACGATACAGAAGATAACTGTAGTGTCCAGGAATCCAAGGATTTAAAAGAAAGCTACAGTGATGAGTACTCTCAGGAAACAAAGAATATTGAAGACATTTATAGTTATGAGGATTTCGGGGAAGAAAATTATCTAGTAGTCAGATATGTTGATTACAAATCCAAGGAAGAAAAAGATTTAGAAGATAATTGTTGTAACAAGGAATCCATAAAAAACAAAGGAATAAGAAGACAAGACAAGACAAAAGAAATATAGTGAGCTATCGGTGTCATGACGACATTGATTTTGGAACAAAATTTACCTCCAGTGTCCAAGTGGAAATGAATGCTCAGCATGAATGCCATGCAGGTAGTGAAGGAAATATAACTTCTTTCATATTCTGATTTACTTAGTTTTTATTCTGGGTAAGTTGATGTTCGTAATATTCTGAAATATTTTGTACCTGCATCGTTCTCTATATAAAAATTTTGAATGGAACTGCAGCATTATTCATAGACAGGAAGGTTATTAAATATATTCAGTATTTAGAGTTTTGAAACTATATATGTATCGTGGTTATTTTGTTTTAGAAAAAAAAAAATAATAAGTGTTTGAGTTACAGGACAGCATTTTAGTTCTTGAATGAAATTCATGCAGACTGAGCTATGAGAAAAAAATTTCTATGTTAGTTGGTGTGATCAGTGATTACTTAGAAAAGTTATTGTAAATGTTTGTAAGTTAACTCCTACATATACAACTCTTGGTTGCAGATGATGCCGAAATAATGAGGAGAATAAAAACTGAAGAGGGTTGCAAGTAAGAAGCTGGAAATGAGGAAGGGGACAGTGATAACAGTACAATTTATGGGTGAAAAACTCAAACAGCTGAAGAAAGACATCCTTAACCCTTTCACCATCTCCCATGTAGATATATGATGCCAGTGTTGCTTGCATCATCTATATAGTGCTCTCAAATATGATCTTGAACAGTAAATTTTACCTGAGACATGAGAAAATGGGTCTGTGTGGTGGGTTCCCTTGAAAGGGAGTCCCTCGTCGAGGTGAAGAGGCTCTTGATCCAAGGAATTGGACCCCTTGTCTCCTTCCTTGGATCAAATCTAATTGATCCCACCCCTCCCTACCTCTTACTTACCTTCCCTTCTCCTACCCATCCATTTTTGGGGTATTCTTGTAAATTATAGCTCATAGGTTGAGGGAAAGAAAACTATCATCTGTCTCATTCTATCGAGGACTTCAGTCAGTGGCAATTGGATCATCTAGGAATGCGTTGAGCTGCTCTCTGGAGTTCTGGTCGGTGGTTTTGCGTGTCAAGTGATAAAATATTCCTAGAGGCTGCCTGTCCTGTTGGTTCTGGGAGGTGGCAGCCTAACGGGGTATGACTCTTGGCAAATGTTCGACTACCCATACCTCTTGCTGGCTGAGGTGGCTTGGTTGATGCTCAAGGAGCCATCCTGGTCTGTTGGTTTACTGGCATGAAGAGTGAGGCAGAGAGCAGTTTCCATACAACATCAGAACTGCAAGCCATGCCAAGGGTACTCTATGGATACAGAGTGGGATTATACATAGTCACTTTTTTGGGTGTCCCTTGAGCTGCCCTTATTTCCTCCCCTTACCTCCCCACCCTTTGTTAAATTTTTAAGGGAAAAATAAACCTTAATCATGGACGATCATATCCCTGATTTGCCTTCTGGGTCCCTTCTTTTCCCAGTAGCACCCTTAACTTTCACAGTCTCCCTCGTAGATTTACAATATTGATACTCTCTCTCACTTTAATGTGTGTTTTAACACACCGCCCTCAAATGTGCTGCTAGTGGTAAATTTTGGTCTAGATATGAGAAGATGGGTCTGTGCAGTGAGTATGCACAGTATTAAAAATTCCTACCTTGTGCATTGCAAGATCATAAAAGTAAACCTCTTGCCTTTTGTTTGGTTAAAATAATACTGAGGTGTTTTCTTGGATTGTTTTTATGGTTTTATCGACTCTTTTGGTATCATTTGTCAGATGGAAAACATATTAGTGAACTGAAGATGATTTTGATCAGTTTCAGGACAGGAAGTAGCTCGAAATAGCGCTCAGAGTACAGGAGGTCCCTGTTCGTATGTCTCTAAGGTTTGCAATCCCAAACAATAAGTGAAAATCACCAGCAGGTGGAAAAAGTTATTTTTTTTTTTATCATTGGATGCATCTAAAACACCTGATAACATTTACAGTATCCTATATTACGTGCTCAGTACAGCTAGGCATAAAAAACAAAGAAAAAAGTAAAATAAATACACAGTACATATAATACTTTAAGATAAGGCATGGGTCGTTCTTCCCTTACACAACTCTTATACGAAAATGGTGATAATGGGAGACAAGCGGTAAAAGCACAGAAACATAATGAGCAGTGGCTGACTTGACAGCCATCATAAACATGAAACACTGAAAAGAGGGAGTTGTACACATGGGGCCCTCCTGTAGCTGAAATATTAGATTTTTACTAGGTCTGCTTCAGTTTTTGTGATGGTCTATACAGTGGACCCTCGACTAACAATATTAATTGGTACCCGAGAACGATTATCGTTAGTCGAGTTTTTGTAACATTAGTCGAGGCAACATGTTAGCGTTAACGTATCGTTGGTCGAATTTAACGTTAGTCGATGCCAACGTTGGTCGAGGGTCCACTGTACTATGATTGATCAATCTTGGTTATGTTTTATGAGAACTTTGGTTAAAACATTGATTTCTTATATGATGGATTCAAAATGGGGGCAAGTCTTATGTAGGAGAGGCCTGAGGACATAATTAATGAACAGAGGACAAGTTTCTTTAGTGGCGGGAAATGCCTTCAGTGTTTATTTTGGACTCGGGTTTTTAAACTGAAATGATCACGACATACAAAATACTATGGAGCATAGACAGTTATAGTTTCATCATCTAGGATACCAAAACGAACAAAGTGGCAAGATTGAAAATTACACATATTGGCCACAGGAATATAAGAAATATTCCCCAAACACAGGACTAATAAAGAAGTGGAATGAGCCAAGCAATGTTCAGAAGCAAACTCCATTGAAGGGATCAGAATTAAATATGATAGGGGTTTAATTATGCAAGTTCATTGGAAGTTGAGGCAGGCCAAGAGCTGGAAAGGCATCCTTTTCCAAATAGATATATAATTATTGCACAATATTCTGAAAGATCTATTTTATATGTTACTATATATTTGACCTTACAGATGACTAATTTTGTCTTACCACAATGTAACATTTTTTTGTTTGTCATATCAGCAATATATACTCACAATAAAATACTGTAGAGTATGTAGGTTTAAATCTGAAGGTGTAGTACACGTACACCAGTCTTGATCCTGGTGGAACTCGTATTGTGAACGCTATCTCAGAGTAGACAAAAGATAATGCAAAAGAAAATTTATTATAATACTAAACTCTGTACAGTATTGTATTAATGTTGGTAGAATTACAACAATATGTTAGGTAAAAAGACATAAGTGCAACTAATGTGACATTTTATTGTGGCAACGTTTTGATGTAGTAATATTAGTTGTAATAGTACTACTACTACTACAATTAATATTACTACTATCACTAGTATTACATCTCACTCTAAGCCTATATATACCCTCTGCGTCTATATACTGTTTGTAACGGCTTGATGAAGCTCCTGTAGAGCGAAACGTTGCCACAATAAAAATGTCCCATTAGTTGCACTTGTGTCCTTTTACCTCTGTACAATATTACAAAGCATAGAATATTATTATTTATGAAAATCTTATAGCCTTGCAGAAAATTTATAAATGCTTAGGTTAAGCTGACAGAGTACAATTTTAATTAATTACACGTCCTCCTTGCTTTATGTAGTAGATGCAGTGCTGGTCCATGACCTCATAACCCCAGCTAATACAACATAGGGATTCATTCTCAGATCCTGTAAAGTCCACGTTTGTTTACCAAAAAATAGGAGTTTACCATTCGTGTATAAAATGGTCATAGTCAAATACAGTAAACTCTCAATATGATGGACTTTTAAAAGTATGGGTAAAATCTCCTGGGTAAATTGTACTTTTAATTATTTATGTTCAAAGTTGATTTATCAGTAAATTGTATTTACAGTATTATAATAGCTATAGAGTACTTTAGTGCATTTTTTGCTATTTTTAGCATTATTATGATACATCGGACATGCCCTATTACCTCTTTATATAAAGTGTTTACGGGTAAATAAAAGTTTTTGGGGTTTGGGAAAAAACAGAAGAAATTTAAAAAATTTTAAAATTGTAACCCCCTATACAATCCCAAAATCAGGAAAAAAACCCCTTTTTTTTTTTTTTTTTTTTTTTTTTGGCCAAAAATTTTTTTTAAAAATGCCAATACCAGATAGGCCCCAAAATGGTCTGTTCCCAAAAAAAATAAATGCAGTTAGTCAAAAACAAATGAGAAAAATTTTTGAAACAATCAAGTCAGGGTTGCCTCCCCCCCCACTCCCTCCCAACCGGGCTGGAAAAAAAGTGCCCCATGTTTTGAACCTGTGAATGTACATCTCCCTTTACTACAGATGTTTCTTGTTTTTACAGTGGTTTAAACTTGTGATATTTCATTTTGATTTTCGTGGAGATGCACATTCAGTTGCATTTTTCCTATAAATAAAATTTTTTTTTTTTTTTTTTTTTTCAAAAAGTCGGCGTCCCACCCCCGGGGGGTGACCCAAAAAAAAAGAAAACCCCAAAAAAAGAAAATACTTTCATTTTCATTCAAACTTTAACCACAATCACAATTATCACTGTTTTTGCAGAGGTGCCCCGAATAAACATTTTTAAGAAGATACACTTATAAAGTTACCAACATATCCCTCCAAATCCCAAATATCCCAAACCCCCCCTTTAAAGTGCAGGCATTTTTATTCCCATTTCCAGGATCAAGTCCAACTATATGAAAATAACCCGGTTTTCCCCTGAATCCCTTCACAAAATTTTCCTGTCACACTCCAAAAAGACGTCAGGTCCCAAGTATCTTTGCCCTCCATTCATCCTTTTTAAACGCTCATGACGCTTGCGGGGAAGCCAACCCCCTTCCCCCAAAAAACCCTCCTTTCCCCCCTTTTCCCAAAACCCTTTCAGGGGGGCCCCCTACCCCTCCTTTCCCTTTCCCCCCTATAATTTATATGCTTTCCATGTCTTTTATTTGACCTTTTTCCCCCAAAAAAAAAAATTGACCAAACCCCCTTTCAAAAAAACCCCTTTCTGCCCTCTGACTAATGTTTTTTTTAAACTCCCACCTTCTCCTAATCCCCACCCCTCCGAATTTTCTGCAAATTTATTTAAAACCACACATTGCCCTTAGACAGGACATCTCCCTCCCAAAAACCGTCTCCTCGCTGCTGCATTTACCCCCAAAGCTTCACCCTTAAGAGTTTTGGGTTTACAAACCCTTTATTTTCTTTCCTTTTCCCTTCCCTTTCCCTCCATTGTAACGTTTTTTGATCACATATACCTAACGCCCCACTCCCCTTTTTTTCCCTCATCAATTCTAAAAACATTCACTTCTTCCATACTCCTCCCCCCCAATTTGATACCCAAAATTTTTTTTTAAATCTAAATCATTTGTTACCCTCACCCCTTATCTTTTCAAAGTTAAATTTTTTAATTTTCCTTTTAACCCCACATTTAAAAACCCCAACCCATAAACCTTTGAAAATTTTTCCCCCTTTCCCCCCTCCCCCCCCCCTTTGCACAGTATCATCACCCAAAAAGAAACCCCGGTGTCATTTCCCCCTTTTTGGAATTTGTTTTCCCCTTAATTTAATCCCCCCCCTCTCCGCACCCAGCCTTTCTTTTAAAACCCCCATTTTATAAATATTTTTAAACAAAAATGGTGACATTCCCAAAATTCCCTGTCTAAGACCTCCCTTTTCCCGGGAAGTTTTTCCCCTTTTTTCTACATACCCTAACCGGAGCCCCCTTACCCTCAAAAAAAGCTTTTACGCTTTTTAGTAACTTACCCCCTTTTTCCCCATATTTGCAACTTCTCCCACTTTGGCTCCTTTATCCATTTCTATCTTTGCCTTTTTAAATCCATAAATGAAATTTGAAAATTTCCCCTTTCCCTTTATCTAAATACTGTTCCATATATGCTTAAATTTTAAACACTTGATTCCCACCCCCCCTTTCCCCACTCTAAAGGCTACCCTCATCCGCATCCTCCCTTCCGTCTTCCCTCTAATTTTTCTTTTTAAAACCCCTTTTCCCGTATTCTTTTCCTGGTTACTCAGTAAACTTTTTCCCTTTCTATAATTTTTACAATCTCTTTTGCCCCCCTTCCCCTTTTTTTAAGGGGGGCTAAAACATGCTCTCCCCCAACCCCTTTAGGTCCCTTCCCCCTTTCATACATTTATTAAAAAAAAATTTCCCAACATTTCCAAAACTATCCCCCCCCCTGCTTTTAACATTTCGTCTTGATCGAATCAGTTCCCCCTCCTTTACCCCTTTCATTCTACTTTAAATGCCTCACTTTACCTCCACCAAAACTTACATTCTGTCTTTTCATCCTAAAAGATGGTATACCCCCCTGGCCAGTGCTAAAATTTTTCCCGCCCCCCTTTCTTCCAATAAAATTTAAAAGTTCTCAAAATTTTTCTCCCCATCTCCCAATACCTCCCTCCCCCCATCTACTAACCCCCCCTATTTCTTTTTTTAAAACTGAAAAAATCCTTACTTTCCCCCTTTGGCTTTCTTAACTTGTTTAACTCACCCCAAAAATTTTTTTTTTTTTCATTAAAATTTCTTGACAGTGCCTCCCCACTCTTTATCTGCTTCCTTTTGCACTCTCTCACCATTTCTTTAAACCTTTCTTTTACTTTTTCCTATACTCTGCTTTTTCTTTAACACTTTGCTTGAAAAAAACCTTGTAAGTTGTAAATTTGTATTCATATTTTACTTTTCAGTCGGGTTTAATTTTTTTTGGAGAAATTGTTTTTTTATTTACTTTTTCCCGGGGGACATGCTTATTTTTTTGCTTATCATCCCCTTACATTCATTTTTTTTTTTTTTTTTTTTTTTTTCAAAAAGTCGGCCGTCTCCCACCGAGGCAGGGTGACCCAAAAAAAAAAGAAAACCCCCAAAAAAGGGAAAAATTTTCATCATCATTCAACCTTTCACCACACTCGCACATTATCACTGTTTTTGCAGAGGTGTTCGGGAATACAACAGTCTGGGAGCTTTAAACATATAAAGTACACAACATACCCTTTCCCAAAAACTGCCAAAAATCCCAAACCCCCCCTTTAAAGTGCAGGCATTGTACTTCCCTTTCAGGACTCAAGTCCGCCTATATGAAAAAAAACCCCGGTTTCCCTGAAATCCCCTTCAAAAAATTTTTCCCTGCTTCAAACCCCCAACAGATCGTCGGGTCCCCAAATTTACCTTTTCGTCTCCATTCACTCCTATCTAACCCCGCTCACGCCCCGCTTCCCGGAAGTCCAAGCCCCTTCCCCAAAAAAACCTTTCCTTTTTCCCCCCTCTCCCCAAACCCCTTTCGAGGACGCCCCCTTTCCCCGCCTTCCTTCCCTATAGATTTTTTTGTTTTCCCAAAGTCTTTTCTACTGTGTTCCATTTTCAAATGCCCAAAAACCCCCTCAACCCCCCCTCTTCTGCCCTCTGCCTAAATTTTATTAATCCACACCCTTCTCCTAATTTCCACATTTCCGAATTTTTGCATAATTTTTACAACACATTCCCCTTAAAACAGGAATCTCATACTTTTCATTTAGATTTAAAATTTTTTTAAATTTGAAATGGTTTCATCAGAACATAACTCCACCATAAGAAAAAGGACGCCTGTATTTCCCGCCTGCCCCACTCTTGTTTTGATTTTGGGGGACAACCCATACTTCTGGCCCTGTTCATTGTTTTTTGATTTGTTTGCGGGAATGTTTAAAAATTAAAGGGAACAAACCATAGAATTTGCATTCACATACATTTTTGTTTGTTGTATTTCCCCCCACAATTTTTTTTATGGTTATTCTTTTTGAGGGAAGGTAATTAAAAACTAGTTTTTTTTTAGTGATATTTATGAGAAAATTGTTAAAATATCCAAGTTAAATATTTGCATGTAACAATTACTGGAAGCCCCCTGAGCCCCCCAAATAAAGTAAAGGGGAAAAATTGACGTGTTAATAGAACTTTTTTTTAAATTTAAGTAGTTCCCACTCAATATCCTATTATTTTTTTTGGCATTTGTTGGGAAATTTGCTTTCAGCCCTGAAAAATTATGCAAAAAAAAAAGAAAGAGGATGAAAAAAATATCACTTTTTATTTTAAATAAACCAACACTTGAAATATAAATTTTCGTTATAAAATTTTTGTGATTTTTTTTATACAAAAAAAGATAAGAAGAAAAATTTATAAAGTTCCCAATATTTGAATATGATTGTAGATAAGAAAGAGAGATGGTACCAATGTTTTGAAGGGGAAAATGAGGTTGGATGTCCTAAGTGAAAAAAAAGGAAAAAGGGGTGGGGAATTTTTTGGGGGGAGAAAATAACTAGGTTTTAAAATAAAGAGTATCAGAGTGGGGAAAGGGGGTTTTAGCAAAAATTGTTAAAGGTTTAAAATTAGGGAAAGGAGAAGGGGAATTAAATGCAAAAATTCAAGGTTTTATGGGGTTTATAAAAGGGTTGGATGCAAAAAAAGGGGGTTTTTAAAAAAATTTGTATGACCTGGAAAAGGGATTGGAGGGAGAGAGGTGGTTTTGGGAGATGTTAAGGGGAGTTTTTGGGAAGCGAGATTATTGTAAACGGGGGGACATGAATGCAAAAAGTGGGAGGAATAGTTAAAAAAAGGTGCTAGGTATATTTGGGGGTTAAATAAAAATTTTGGGGGCCCTTTGAATTTTGGGATAAAAAGGGGGTTTGGTAAATACCTTTTTAAAAGAAAATAAAAAAAAGGAAAAATTTAAAATTGATTCATGAAAGGGTTTTGTAATAAAAAGTAGTTTTTTGGGAAATATGATCGGTGAAAAAAAGATAGGGGAGATTTCCGGAAATTTGATTTTTATAGAGGGGGCCATGGATGCTTTTTTCAGAAAACGGGGCCAAAACCCCAAAGGGACGTAAGAGGGGCCCCAAAAAAATTAAAAAGTTTTTTTTTAAATAAATTTAGTAATTTAAAACAGAGGGGGTTACCACCCCCTTTTGTTCCCGACTTTTTTGGGTAAACCTCTTACAAAACAACGGGGGCTTACGGAGGAAGAATTTTTTTTTTCATTCCCTAGGGAAAATTGGGCACAGATGTTCAATTATAGTTGTAGTACAGTGGATTAGCATTTACTGATGCCCTTAGTGGGTTAACTGTTTGGGTTTTTGATAAAAAGCAGTGAGATTTAAGGGGTTTGGGTGGGATGCAAGGAGAAGGGGCATCAGCAAAAAAGGAGAGAGGGGGAAGGGTTTGGGTTAAATTTTGAGGAGGCAGTTAGGGTAAGATATAAACAAAAAATTGGGAAAGGGAAGATCGATAGTGAAAAGTATAGGAAATGAATTTAAAAGTGTATGGGGTAGATTTAAGAAGAAAGTGTTAGTTTTAAAAGCAGTTTTTTGGGGGTTACAGGAAAGTGGGTGCAGGAGGGAAGAAGAGCAATGGTGGTTGATGAGGAAAGAGAATAAGTTAGCATATGAGGGTTTTTTATGAAGTAAAAGTGATAAAGGAGGGGGGGGATACAGGAGAAGGGGAGGTTAAGAGAGTGATGAAAGAATGTAAAAGGAGAGAAAAATTAAGAAAAGTGGGCAAGATGTTAACTTTTTTGGGCCGAGAATAAAAAAAAGTTTTGGAGCGAGTTGTGTATAGTCCTTGGGGTTTGGGGCGCTTCTTTTTGTTATAATAATAATTTGGAGGGAGTTTTTTAAGAGAGAGAGCCAGGGAATGAGGGGGATTTGGACAGTTAAAAATAGGGGAGTTATTAGTTGGAGGGGTTTAAAGGGGAATTTATTTTGGGGAAACTGCTAATGGGGGAAAAAGATGGGGAAAGCTGTGTTTTTGGCATTGGGCAGGGGGTATAACATGTAGGAGTGAGGAAGAGCCAGTGCGAGTGTGGGGAAAAGGGGTGTGAGGATGGGTAAAAATTTAAAAAGGGGGTTCAAAGGTGGGGGGACGGATTTAAAAACAAATGTTAAAAGCCCGGTGGGGAAAATAATTTTGGGTTTGGGTTTGGGGCTTTTTTTTAATGTTTTTGGGAAAAGGGGGAGGTACCTAGGGTTTGGGGGAAAGATTTCATTGTTTCCCTTTTTTATAAAGGCAAAGGAGGGCAAAAGAGTGTGAAAAATTTTAGAGGGGAAAAAGCCGGTTTAGTTTAACTGGTAAACTGTTTTGTAGATTTATTATTGAAAAAATTAAGAGTAAGATGCAGATGAGCAAGTTTTACTTTTGGAAGGGTAGGGGGTTTGTAGATCAGGTGTTTAAATGAAGCATATGATAGGGCTGTTTTTTTATATAAAGGAAAAAAGTGGTTTTCATTGCATTTATGGCTTTTGGGAAAAATATATGTTTTTTGCAGTTTTTGTTTATATGGAATAAGTAGTAGGTTATGAAAAAACAGTTAAGAGTTTTTTGGGATGAACAAGAAGTTGAGTTTTGAAAGGGTAGGGAGGGGGGGGGAATATTTCCCAGTAAAAGTAGGGCCCTTTTTTTAAAGGGATGCGTGATGTCACCATGGTGGTTCAAAATGCTTTTTATAAATGGGGTTGGGAAGAGAAGTGAATGCTTTTCCCGGTGGTTTGGGAAGGATGTTGGGAAAAAAGAAAAGACTTGGGGGTGTATTTAAAAATGTAGTGAAAGGAAGGGAGATTTTAAAGGGGTTGTCCTAGGAAAAGGGGGGGGGGGGGGGGTAAAGGTGTTTTGAGGGGTTTAGACTTCCGCAAAAGGGGTGTGTTTTTTTATACTTGGAAATTTTTTTTTGCTGTTGGAAATGTGAGCAACGTAAAATTTATAAAGGGTTTTTAGGGAAACCCGGGTTTTTCCCGACCCAATTTCCCGGACGGGGAAAATTCCCTGTAGCTGAGGGAGCTGTTTATATGTTGCATTTTTTTTTTTTTGCTGTAGTGTAGGCATGGGCCCTGGGGAAAAGGGATTGTGGGGGGGTTTAAAGTAATGAAAAATTTTCTTTTTTTTTGGGTCACTTTTTGGGTCGGTGGGGGGAAAAGGCCAATGTTAACAAAAAATAGAAAAAAAAAAAGTGGTATATTGAAAAAGCGATTTCTTGTTATTTTCAGTTATTAAGAAATTTAAGGGGCCAAAATTGGTTAATTTTTCAAATAAAAACCCTAATGAAAGAGTTTAAAAAAAATTAGAAAGTTTACACATGTAAATACCCCCTACGGGTTTATGCTTTTTTGTAAAAAATTTTAACAATAGTATAATAAATAATGGGTAGTACGGCCCCTAGTTTGAAAAAGAAATACATTTTGGGTTTATTAAAAATTAACCTTAAAAAATTTTGTATTAAACATTGTAAAAGTATGAGATGGCATTGCTTTGCATCTGAAAAAAGAGGGTTTATGCAGTCGGGCTTGTTATTTCCCAACATTTAAAAAATACTGCATATTGTACACTTTTTTATTTTTTTCAGATTTCCCTTTTTCAGGTCTTTTAAAAAAAATTTCTACATAGAAATTTAAACACTTCAGTCCCAAAAACTTGTACTTTTTTCCCTTTTTATTTTCTTTTCTAGCCTGGATTTTTATTCCTCTGTTGGGGGTATTGATTTTTTTGACTTTTGATAATTTCCATTTTTTCATTTTACCACACTCCCCCCCCCCTCCCTCCCAATTTTATTTATCTCGCTGGCACTTAAAAGGGCAGCTTGGGGCTTTTGCTGTTTAAAACTCTTGGGGCAAATTTCTCCTCCATCCCCTTCAGATTTATTACAAATTTTTACCTCCTCTCTTTTTATTGCAGCCTCCATTCCCATTCCCCAGACCTTGGGTAGTTGTCAGGGGAAAAAAAAGCCTTCCGCCTGTCAGTAAAAATTTGGAAAAAAAATTTTTGAAAAATTGGGGGAATTTTAAGTTTAATTTTTTTTTAAGGTTTTAATTAAAATTAAAACAAATTGGCCCTTTGTTCCCGGGATGGGTGTTGGGAAGGAGTATTAAAGGGCCCCAAAAAGGTCTTTAGGGTTATGAAGAAATGGTTGGGAGGGTTTAAACCGAGTGGCGGGTGTTTGTCCCATGCTGTGGGGAAATCCGTCATTTACTTGGTTGCCGCACCAACCACAATTATGAGAGGGGGGTAAAAATAGTGTTTAAAGTCCCCCTAAGTCCGTCCTGGAGTTACCTTTGGGGGGGGGTTTCGGGGGTCAAAATCCCCGCAAATCAGTCTTTAGGAAAAAAAACCTCATGGTGGAAACAGGGTTGATTTAACCAGAATGTTATTGTGGGCACGCAAGCTGACGTACGGCCCCCAATTTGGGGGGTCAGGCCCCCGAAGTTAGGTGCCCCGTCCGTGCCCTTTTTGAAGACAAACCCGGGGTTTTATTTGGGAATCCCCCCTTTGGGATGCTGGGGGGCCCAAATTTAACAGTCTTTCACCCCGGACACCCTTTTGTGTTGTCTCTCGTGGACCGTGGGCCCCCCCTCTTCATTGGGGGGAAAGTTGCATCTCCTGCCAAAAGGGCTTGGGTTTCATGGGGGGTGATTTCCCCCGGGGCCCGGTTTGGTACCAATCCCTTCGGGGCCTTCCAAGTGTTGTATTATCATGCATCTCTCCTCTCGCCCGCAATTTCCTGGGAATAAGAGTAAGGAAACCCGTAAAGAGGAAAATTAGGGTACCTTTGGGGGTAATCTTTTTAACATAACCCCTACAAATGGCTAGTGCCCGATTTGTGGAAAATTTGGCCCAAAGTAATTTCCCATTTTACAAGGTTTGGGACGGTTTTGGCTTCGGGAAATATAGACCAATATGCCCAAACCTTTCCCTAGCGGAAAAATTTTTGGGGAAACAAAAATTTCCCAAGCAATTGTAGCCTCTTGATAGGCACAGATTTTATTAAAAGAATCTAACACAGTTTTCCAAAAGGGGGTTTTCCCGTCCCTTTTTGAATTTACTAACTTTTTTTACTAAGGTTTTTTGAGAAGGTAATCATGGTTTAAAGAATATGAAAATTGTTTTTTATGGCCCTTTTTGTAAGGCTTCGATAGAGTTCCCCACGAGGCTATTGAGGGAAAATTAAGGCAATGGGAAAAGGAGAAAATTTTTTTTCCCGGGTAGGGCCTGGTGCAAAAAGGCAGCAGAGAGTTTGCATAAATGGGGGAGAAATCGGAAAGGGGGCAGTTCCCAAACGGTTTTTCCCCAGGGGGCAGTGTTGGGCCCCTTTTTTGTTTACAAATTTTCGGGAAAGGGCTACCTGGACCCGGAGTTTTCCTGGAGAGGTTCCGGGGTCAAAAGCCCCGCGGCATTGCAAAATAAAACAAATTTTCTGATTACCCCAAATTTTTTGTTTTTGTTTTTGGTTTTTTTCCAAAAAAGTCGGCCCCTTTTCCCCCCAAAGGAGGGGACCCCAAAGAGAAAGAAAATTTCCCAAAAAAAGGAAAAAAAAAATTTTCCTCATCATTCAAAAACTTTTTACCTCACTCACACAAACATGTTTTTGCAGAGGGGCCCCCGGGTTTCAAAAAGTTTGAAGTATATAGTATAAAAAAACCCCAAAACCCTATCTCCCAAACTGCCCGGGATCCCAAAAACCCCCCCTTTTTGAGTGCGGCATGTCTTCCATTTCCCGGGGCTCGATTTCCCGGGTTTTATAAAAATATAAAAATTTCCAAATTTATTTAAAGAGGGCATAGGAGCACCCCCAGGATGATTTTGAATAGGGCGATTTCAGTGGTTGGAGGGAAATGGGGGAGGTGCTGTTTAAATAAGACAAAAAGCAAAAATTTAAAAGTTGGACAGGGGGAAAAAAAACCAAAGCGACTTATAAACTAAATAATGTAGATCTTAATACTAAAGATTTTCAAAAAGGGAAATTTTGGAGTTTGGTTACAGTTAAACCCAAAACCCAAAAACAACATTTCATTAGTGTTTGCAATAAAGCTAAAAGAAATTTTTGGCTTAAAATTAGAAGTATAAAAAATAGAAGTTCCCCAGGTTGTTTCCAAATTTATATTTTCCTTGGTTAGGGCCCCATTTAGATTTTTCTGCCCCAGTTCCCCGGTTTTTGTATTTCCCGAATGGAATTTTGGAATGCATGGGGAAAAGTTTCAGAGGGGATGACAAAGATGATCCCCGGGATTTAGAAATTTCCCTATGGGATAGACCGAGGCTCTGAAAACTGCAAATCTCTAAAAAGGCCCTAGGGAAATTTGGGGGGGTATGATGAGGGGTAAAAAATGGAAAAAAAGGAAAAAAAGAGGTTTTAAATAGCGTGCTGAAAAAATTTTCCCGCCCAAAACGGGCTCGCAGCAATGGTTTTAGGTTTGAAAATTAAGGGTTCAGGGGAAAGATTTTAGAAAAAACATGGTTTTGGGAATTTGAAATAGGGGTGAGTGGAACAAAAATCTCCAGTTCAGTTATAGAGGCTAAAAAGTTGGTGTAGTTTTAAAAAAAAAAATAAGATAAATGCACGAAGTGGGGTGTGGGCGAAATGGAGTTTTGGGCCGACTAGCTTTTTGTATAGGTTGATGGGCCCTGCTCCTCCCTTAAGTTGGGAAATGACCTGACTAGGTGCGTTATTGGCTAAGCCCCGGGGGGTGACATGGGCCTGTTCGCTGGGTAGTTGGCCTGCTGCAGTGTTCCTGAATTTTTTTTTATTTGCCGGTTTCTCCCGGCCCCGGTCTTTTCCAAGTTGTGGTGACCTACTTAAAATAAGGGAAATTTTCATTGTTGTAAAAGTAGGATATTAAATTTAATAGTTGTTCAGTAGATTATTAATTTAAATGAATTAATTTGTGTAAGACAAAAGGTTAAAATTCTTTTTTAAAAAAACTTTTTGTGAAAAAAAATTCAACTATATTCCTGTCGAAGGTGAATCATCCCTCTGGGTTATGCCCCTAGAACCCCCCTTTTCTGTTGGCTATCAATGACCTTTCCCCTGTCCTCCCTCCCGATTTTTTCATCCATTCATGATTTTGTTACAACTTGTGTGGGTGCTGCCACCTTTTTTACCACCTCCTTTTTCCCGAGCGCTATTTATTATGCTTCCAAATTTGGGGTACCTCTTATGTGGTTTAAATTTTTGTTACTGAAAAACGTTAGGTTCCTTGTTGTCCCCCATTTTACTCTAACCGTCCCCCCCCCATTGGGGCCCGAACAAGATTTAAACCCCCCCTGAAAAACAGCTTGAACCATCTGAAAAAACCCCAGCCCTTTGTGCAGAATTTAAAGGGCTAAAACCCCCTTTTATCTTTATTCTTTCCTAATTTATAATTTAAAATTGACTACAGTTTATGAAATTTCATTCTTTAGCCCCCCCCCAGGGACTTTTTTAATTGGGTTTCCCCCCCCATCACCATGGGTAAAGTTTGTCTTGGGTTTTTTTTGTTTGCAGAGGCAAAAAGTCTTGCCCAAAATCCCCTCTGTACCCCAAAGGTTTTCCATTATTTTTTCTTCCCTTTTGAACCTTTGGGGATTGTTTTTTTCCCCAATAGGACGGCAACGGATGTTAATTTGGGTCATTTGGTTTAAAATTTTAGCCCATAATTTTTCCGTGCCCCCTTTTTTCTTTATTTAAATCTTTTGGCATCTTATTTGTAATCTGCCCTTTTTGGGGGGAAAAAAAAAGCGATCAATTTTTTGTTCTTCCCCCCTTGGGGTGTTTTGACAAACTCGTCACCGTGTAACTTCATGTTCCCAAACACTTCCTTTTCTCATGCTATTGCAGTGTACACTGATGGGGCCTAAATTTCCCCGATGATGTTGGGCCCTGTAGCAGGTTTTTTTCTGTGAATCCGTCCCAAAATTTACTAGGGCTCAGAAGTGTTTTCACGATGAAATACATATGATCATACCCGGGCCCTCACATTGTGTCGGGTACTCCCTTTTCAGTCCAGTTTTTTTAAATGACCCCTACTTCTCATCCGCTGGGGAACAAAAAATGGGCCCGAGTTGGTCCACAAAAATTTTGTCAAACGACATTTGGGGTTTTTTGATATCTTCCCCGCTCCGTTTTGTAGGGAGACTGAAATTTCTACAGCTTAATAGTGTTTTCCGTCTACCCGTGGGCCCGGGGTTTTTTGAAAATTATCTTACTGATTTTTAACCCAAAAAATAACAAAGTTGCAACTGTGAATTTTTTTACCCTTTTTTACACCCCCCCCTACCCCGCTGACATACCCCACCAAGGCAAATCATGAAGCTTTGGGAAAGGGAAAGAAGACCGCAAACGGGAGACAGACTCCCGGGGGCAAAGGTCTGCGATGTAACTCAAGGGTAAAAAATCTTGGGTGAGCCCCAACCGAGCACTTTCCCGGGCGCACAGCACCAAATTCTACTGCAGCAATGGGGCCCGGAAAACCTAAGGTAGTTTTACATTTTCATCACGCCCCTGTACAGGGTGTACGTCGGCCCATACTAGAGATGCACACCTTTAGGGAAACCCACCCTTTGTTAAGCATCAAAAAATTAGAAAAAAGTGAAAAGGTTTTGCAACAAGGCTAGCCCCGGACAAAGGGGAATCCACGAGGAGAGGTTCGGGGAAAAACCGACGACACGGAGGACAGGAGAGAAAGGGGGGGACATGTAACGACAAATACTGAGAGAATTTAGCAAGAGGACAGGGATTGGCAGAGATGGGATACAGAAAAAAAAACTGGAAATTGAAAACTTATTGAGCGTGGGGATTTTTAGCATTTCTTCTGCAAGGGGTTGTCGGGGAAATGGAACAATCTGAGAGTGAAGTAGAAGCAGGAACATACAAGTTTCAGAAAAGGTATAAAGGCTCTTAAGCAGAGTGGACTCAGTAGCGACCACGAAGAGGAGGCCCCGGACTATGACATACCCCTGGGAGCCATATATAGGTGGAACACACCCCAAAACCCCCTCCAATATACACTCACAACGTTCAGAATTCCCCCCGACTTCAGTTGGTAACAGAGCTACAGATGTACCTCTTAAAAACAATAAACGGAACACCTATCACAAAGCTAAAGAGGGGGAAAATTTAGGAAACCACCTCGATAATAGACTCAAATTTCATAACATAACAAAAAATTTTAAGAAAAATTTTCCCAAGACTGTAGGCATACTATCGAAGTACGGTACTATGTTCCACATCAGCCCTCCTGGGGCCCTTTATCACTCTCTTATTTACCCCTATCCCCTAGGATTTGTGCATGGGCTCAACAACAATTAACCCTTCAGACCCCAAAATTTCCCAACAAAAGGCTGCATTGAATGATAACAAATTCCACTACAGGCAGCACACTCCACCAAAATTCAAAACACAAAAACCCACTCACCATACAAAAAATCCCTACTTATTACTGAAAACCCATTACATAAATAGAACACTTAACTCGATTTAAAACCCCCCCCAAACATCTCCTTGCCAACCTCAACAGAACACATGACCAAAACCAAGGGACAGAACCTTTGATGTTCCCCGTGCCATCTCACACTATGCAAAAAACTCAATGCACATAAAACCCCTAAAATTTGGGATTCATTACCTGAAAATATAAAAAGAAACACTACCGTTTATAAATTCAAGTCTCTTCTCAAAGATCACTTATAAATTTCAAAACCAAAATAAAAATATAATAACTGAACCTTTAAAATTTTGTTATCCTTAGTTACCCCCAAAATTATATCACCAAATTTTAAACCGGGCCCCAAATCTAACTTATTATTTTTTTAAATACATTTCCCTAACAGAAACTCCATACGACGAATGAAAACAACAATGCATGAAACCATATGACCTTCTTTGTAAACTCATTGGCTTTATAGTTTCTTTTTAATAATGTTTTTATCATGTTTTCATCATTGCTTATTTTAATCTTAATTTAAATTTTTTAAGCCAGCCCGTAAGCATGCTATAAGTGGCTTTGGCATGCTGCCCCCTTACCTGTTTTTTTTGTCCTCATGTAGCTTAAATTACTAAAAAATAAAAAAATAAATAAAAAAAAAAGAAGAACCTCCTTATCAAAAAAAGAAAAATAACATAATGTTAATAAAACAGGAACAGCAGCCCCAAAAAAAGGCTATGAATAATAACTACAGGAATAATTAAAAAAATGATAATTAAAATTACGGTAAGAAAAATAAACCTGAAAAAAAGCCATGTTTGGAAAAAGCGTTGTGGTTGAACATAAAGGAAAAACATTAAAAGTTTGCACAATTTTACCGGTGTGTGAAACAGGTTGTAGCCAGTCCCCCCCAGGGAAAATACATTATCAACACAGTTTGTTATGGTCACCCCAATGCACGGTGGGGGGTCACGGTGCCTTCCCTAACCTACGTTACCCTTCCCAGTTGTCAACCACTATAACTCCCAAGAGGAAGTTAGAACCATTATAAAACCACAGTTTTGCAAGGTTCTACCCCCCGGGGTAGAAAAAAAAAAGCTACACCCAGGTAGTAACACCCCAAAGGTAGTAACCCCACAGGTTAGTAAGCTAACCAAAAGAGAAGTACACCAAAAGGTAGTAAGCCACCACAGGTAAACTCAAAACCCAAAAAGCGTCCGGTAGTGCCACACCCGGAGTGACAACCCACATAGTGCACCCCCACGGGAGAAGCACACCCGGAGTGCTCACCACGTAGAAAGCTAACCCAGGGTTTTAAACCCAGGTGGGTAATTTCAATTGGAATAAAACTAAAAGGATTTATACTTTTTTGAAAAAATTAAAATTTTGGGGGGGTTTTTTTTTTTTTTTTTTGTAGGGGGGGGGGGGTTTTTTGTTCTTAAATTTTTTTTTTTTTTTTTTTTTTTTTGGGGGGGTTTTTTTTTTTTTTTTTTTTTTTTTTTTTTTTTTTTTTTTTTTCTGCTTTCTTGGAGTGTATTTTTCACCAGCATT
This sequence comes from Cherax quadricarinatus, assembly GCF_026875155.1. Classification (NCBI taxonomy): domain Eukaryota; kingdom Metazoa; phylum Arthropoda; class Malacostraca; order Decapoda; family Parastacidae; genus Cherax; species Cherax quadricarinatus. The sequence continues at coordinate 357,464 of NC_069481.1, forward strand.
GAGCCCCACGCCTAGTAAAAACCCTAGCGAAGAGTTAAGAATTATCAGCCAACCTTTTTTAGGGGAAGAAAAATTACTTTGAGGGGAAACCCTTTACGTTCCTGGCGGATCGCGATATAACAATACCAAGGATATTAAAATACAGAAAACAAAAAATATATATATAAAACGGGGGGAAAGCCCCCGCGGTCAGAGAGTCAAAGTAAAATATACCTATTTGGGGATGAATCTTATTGTACCCATGGCCCAGTGGCTAACGGGGTCGGATTTTTATGACTGACCGGGGTTTCTTTTTCCCCCTAAAAGGTTTGTTTGCAATCGTGTCATCACATTTCGCGAGTAATAACACTTTGTTTTTACTCACAAACACCTTCTGCTGAACACCAAAAAAATGCAAAGCTTAGAAATTGTTTCCAGTGAAAGGGTTTGTGACAGGTAAAGAAACCCCAGGTGAGAAGAGAGTAAAAAATTTAACTTTTTTCGGGGATTAAAAGGTTGGTACGAAAAACCAATGATGCTGGGCACAATGTGCCCATGGTTTGAAAAAAAAATAAAGTAAAGTGGGAGCTGGATTTCCCCTTTGGGAGAACCACTCAAAAGAAGACCAAACTCAAAATAAAGTTTTTCCCTTTTTACATTTTGGGTGCGATCACAGTTCAAGGGTTTTAATGAACGAAAAATTTTGCACACATTTAATACAAAAAAAGAGCACTGCAATATTGCAAAATAAAAAATATTAAAAAAGTTATGGTCTAAGGGACATTTATACACAGATATAATAAAGGGGCTACCAATTAAAATTAAATCATTAGTAAAAAATTTTATACCTTTTTACAATGATGGTTTTAAAACTGTGTCCAATGATTGGGGGATAAAAAGGAAGGCGCCCTCGTCACGTTTTAAGGGAATCAAAAGAACTACGAAAAAGTGTCTCTGAAAAATCGAATTGGGCTCGGGGCATAATTTTTAGGTTCCGAGAGGAGGTGGGTTTTTTGGGGGATAAAAGTGGTTTTTTCGGGCCAAAGATGGGCTCGGGGGCGTCTACGGGAGGGTTTTAGGCCCTGAATACAGTTCTGGTCATAGATAGTGGGTTCAGGAAGGGGTTTTTGAGCATGGGGAAAGGGGGGTTCATGGATAGGAGGGGGGTTCTATTAATGAAATGGGGGGTTTCGGGATGGGGGAGGGGGTTTGGGGGGATAATAGTAGCTCCAAGGATAGAAATGGGTTCTGGGGGAAGAAAAGTGGGTTTTTGGGAAATGAGATGGTTTTTGAATGAACAAGGGTTTCTGGGGGTGTGAAATGGTTTGGAGCATGGCTAGGATTTCAGGAAGTAGGTTGGTTTTTTTAATGATTTTGGGGGTTTTTGAGCAAGATGGGTGGCCTGAGGGGAAAGAAACAGGTGTCAGAACAGTGAGCTTGAGGTTTTTATAGGGGGTTCCAGAGCATGATTGGTGGTTTTGGGTATAAACTGGTCTCGGGCACGAAGGAAAATCCTGGATTTCGATAACGAGAGGGCGTTTCAGGCCCCGATAACAGGTTTACGAGCGTCTTTACAGAGTTACGTGCACTGAACGGGAAGCGGGGGACTGTCAGCCGGGTTTGAAACGATTGAGCTTTTCTTCAGACAGGCGAGGGTTTAGTTGCTGTGGGGTTGGGAGGTGGGGGAGGGTATGTGCCTGGCCCCCGAGGCCCCCCCAAGGGTGATAGCCAGTTTTATCCCTGTAGTAGGGCACGGTCTGGGGACGGCCCTCGGGAAATGCACGAAGTATTGCCTGGCCTGATACCCCTCGCGAGCTCGGAAAGACCGAAGTGGGAAACCCGGTGTAAACTCGTGGGCTTCGAGTCGTATAAGAAGATTTTAGAAAAAAAAAAAGATTAATCACGAGTGGCTTTTGTAGTGAAAGTTGAAGGAATAAGTACGAGGTGAGGGGGGTCTTGAAGTATTAAATGGCAATTTTTGATATAAACTGTATTTTGTCAAAATACCCTTCTATGAGCAATGTTTTTAATTATTATAGGCACTTAATGAAACCCCTGAGTGGCTTCGCATTGTTATAGGCAAGCTATAAACTTGTCAAAGTTGTATTTTGTCCTAGTATAAGGGGTGATACCCAATGAATTAAGAAAAAAAACATATAACCCAATAATAATAAAATCTGATTCTCTAATAATTCCTAATGTAACTCACAGACGCCTGGTTCTAAAAGTTTTTTTCAAACTTACAAAAAATGCAAAAAAATTTTATGACACGCAAGGGAAACGGGAAAAGAGGGAAGGAAAGATGAAAAGCTCGATTTTACCACCCATACTTGTATACGGTAGGAAAAAAAAACCCAAATTGTATAAAAACGAACCCCCCAAATAATGGCCCAAAAAAAATTATAATTTCCCACTTTTTCCCTTTGCTCTAATGAAAATCTTTGGTTTTATTACCTAATTCATGCAATGTTTCGTGTTGGTTTGGAATACAACAAGGAAGCTATTGTTTCCGCAGTTTTTTAAAAAAAAATATGTGAAACTTGGGTATTTTAATGAGGAAAAAGTTTGCCACACAGGTCTTCATCATCCAACAAAGGAAATGGTGAAGAACAGGAGGAGTTTTGAGGGAATACCCTCAGCCGTAACTCTCAGCTACAAAAGTGAGGCCCAGCCCCTGGCCCCCCTTTTGACCTCTTAAAACTTTTGAACTGCCCACAGGATGGGTTGGGGTGCATAATAAAAAATTAAAAAATAACCACCTTGGTCGATGTGACCAATCTTGAAAAAGAAAACTATGTGCTAGAATAGCTTATATACCGTAGGCAGGAGAGGGGCAGCAGTCGTAGGTGGGTTTTCATTTTCCAATTTGAATAGGGCGACCAAGGGTTTGGAAGGAAAATTCCCTGAGTAAGTCCAAGATGTTTTCAGTGTCAGACAGGAATGTAGATAATGGTTCAGAAACCGAAAAATTGCCTATTTTTATTATAATAAAAAAAGAAACGCTTTTAAAAACACAAGGGATAACATGCGCGGGCGGGAAAGGGAAACGACGGTATCAGGGGAAAAAGGAAATGGTGAGTAATAGGTTACAGAGAACAGGGGGATGGATGGGAAAGGAAGAGGCAGCAAGAGATTTAGAAAAAGGGGGTGAGGGGGGTGCGAAAGGCTTCAATTTTGGTTAAACGTCGTTTTCAAGAAGTCAATGGAAAGTCGGGTTTTTAAAGGGGGTCCAAAGAGCAAGAAGGGAAGGTAAAGAGAGAGTAGTAGAACGGAGACGACGTTGGAGGTAAATTCTGCGTGCTCGTTGTTTAGAGAGGGCAGTCTAACAGAATGTGGCTAATCGATACTGGAACTTGACACTTCTCACAGGGGGAACAGGGTCCCTTTCTCCATGAGATACCCGTGGGTAAGGACGAGTGTGGCCAATGCGAAGGGGAGAGAGTAGTCTCTCAACTCAGCACTGATGACAAGAAGACGGCCGGTAACTATGCTCCGGTTTTAATAGAATGAAGTTTGTTACTGAGAAGAGTTGCCCAACGTTGTTGCCAAGGGTGTGAAGATGGGTACTTTACAGCAAAATAGTTCGGAAATGGAAACACTCTATATGAAATTGGTAGGTCATGTACTGCTGACCCCAGCAGTGCCTGCCTGTTCATTGCCCTGTAAGTCAACATGACCAGGGACCAACAAAAAACATATCTTTATGCTTGGTAAGATACAGCATACCCAAATTGGATACGGAGAAACTAGGGGGTGAGGTTGTATCAAATTTCGTATAGCCTGTAGAGCACTAAGGGAGTCTGGGGACAACCACAAATGATGACACAGGCATAGAGCGATACGAATAAGTGATGCAAAAAATGGCTTTCAATTCAGCAGTAAAAATACTACCGAAATAGCAAATTGCCCTCGCACGAGCTGTCTGGAAAACACTGCTGCGAACCCGACGCTGTCAGAAGACTTAGAGCCAACTGTGTCCACTGCGATGGCATGAAAAAGAGTGGAAGTGGTCAAGAAAAAGAGAGCGGGAGGCCACCGTAGGCAGTTGGGCTTTTGAGCAAGGGAGTGAGAAATAACAGACCCGTACAGCTGGAACTTCCCAGGGGGGTAGGGAAAAGTGAGATGCTACATGAACATATAAAGGGGTAACTGAATGGAAAAACAAGAGTGAATGTAGGAGAAGAGAGAAAGGGGCAGAGCAAAAAAGGGGCGGTGAACAAATAAAAATGTCTACTAATATCGGTGACCATTCTATAAATGGAAGGATTGCGGAGATCGTGAGAGTGTAATAGTAGGAAGGCAAAAGGGCATCACGGCGAATCAGACAAGGATGGAACATTCACTTCTGCATAGAGGCTCTCAACAGGGGAAGAACAAAAAGCACCAAAAGGGATAAACGTAATCCTTGGTGATGGATGGGGTTAAGGCTAGAGTAGCAGCAGGAAAAGGCCGCTGAATAGATCTGGTCACCATAATCGAGTTTCGACAAAATGAGGGCTGAATGTAGGCGAAGGAGATTCGACGATCAGCTCCCATGAAAGATGAGCAAGGGTTTTAAGAAGGTTTTAATGGCTGTTACAAGTTGCCTTCAGAAGGAATGTGGGGGTTTTCCCGGATAACCCACGGCAAAGGAAGACCCCAAAACCGCATCACATTCAGGGGCACGGGAGGGGCCTAGAGGTCAAAGGTGATCAAGAGACGGAGCGCCATGAAAGAATTTTGGGGGTTTTGTACTGGAAAATTTAAACCCATGTGTGGTGGCACAATTGGAAACCGTGACCGAAGTGGAGAAAACTGTAATGAGGTGATGTCAGGCCTTCACAAGCAAGGAAGTCATCACATAAGTGATGACCAAAAATTGGGATGGAAGAACGAGGCCAAATCATTTAAGTAAGGAGAAAATGTTTGTCTCAAACACACCCGAGGGACACCTTCACTTGGCAAAAACTGGGAGAGCACTTTTCCCACTCGAACACGGAAA
>NC_069481.1:362923-419611 GCF_026875155.1 Cherax quadricarinatus
AAAATAACTTTCATGTGGAAAAAAAAATTTTTTTTCATATTTTTGGGGCGTCTTGCACGGATTAATTTTTTCCCTTTTATTTTTATGGGGAAAATTAATTGCAAAACGATTATTTCGCATAACGATGAGCCCTTTTGCACGGTTTAAAAATCGTTAACCGGGGGGGTCCATGATAATATATATATTAATATATATTATTATATAAAATTAATATAAAAAATTTATTAAAAATATATATATTATAATATATAATATATATATATATATATATGTTATTTATTATAATATTTATATTATTTTATATATATTATATAATATATTATATTATAATATATAATATATAATTTAAAAAGAGATACAATAAAGTTTTTGGAGCAGGAAGAGTGACCTAGTAGTGGCCAGTGAAGAGGCGGGCCCGGAGACATGGGTCCGTGGGTGCAGACGTGGGCACACAAGGCTCCGAGAATCCTAGTGTTTTTAAGGCTGCAGTGACTGCTAACAGTAATCTGTGGTAGTGATATCGTCAGTGAGCAATAATACGAGTGATAACTAAAGTTATTAGTTAGAAAAAGTCGTGAGAAAGCCTGAAATTATCCATTATCCAAAATTATCCAAACGTTTTGGTCTACTAGGCGGCGGTAGGCCTGAAGCAGTGACGTCACGACAAATTGTGTGCCATTATAAATATAAAGTGAAGTGTATATAATGTGAAGTGTATACTATCATAAGTGAAAAGTGAAATCGCGTGAGGAACGAGGGATGTATGAGCACATGTGGTTATAATCATCACGGATGAAGGATCTCCAAAATGGGGATTTAGGCTACGTACGACTACGTCATCAGCATCTGGCAACTTGGCACGACAGTTGCCAGCGCAAGTATCACCTATATTGTGGTTTGCATGTCGCAGGCTTGGCTTGGCTTGGCCTTGCATCGCTGTTAGATACTAGTCACTCACTCCTGCAAGCTATTACAGTAGTTATTAGTAGTAAGATCACTTAGTAAGCTAGGAAGTCCTCTCTAAACGTGAACAAGGAATAGGATAATAACAGCAAAAATTTATACTTAAATCCAGAAAGGACAATAAGCAAAGAGTGTAGCATTTCCAGGAAAGACAAAACAGAGAGGTATAACGGATCTACCCCCCCCTAACCATCCCTCCCTAACACACACACACAAGGGCAGACACTTACTGAAGCTTTAGACCCTAGTAGTGAACAACCCTAGAAGTGATTTTTAATCTGCCTGAGCAACATAAGTGTGGGGAGAGCCACAATTTTGTAAGTGATCTAGAAAATAAGAACGTTGTGGCGCAGCGTGGGCAGGCTAGTGTGGGTGGAAAGGCGACGTTGTCAAGTGTCACCCAAGAAAGATAATAAAGTGAAACAATCGTGTGACCAGTGAAAGAAATACAGTGAATAGGGTAATTATTAACGAGAAGAAACTGAGGTGGATCTACGCCAGGACGTACATCGAGCTGGATCTACGCCAGGAGGTCACATCGAGCTGAACAATCTACAGTGCTACAGCTGCACTACAAGTACTGTATCACCTATGAGTGGTTGTTTGGGTGTGGGGTTCAGGTTCCAATTAACCGCCAAGTTGAATGTGAATGGTCTAACTCTCATAGCACGATAAAGAATAGGCACTCAAGTATTCAATAAGGTTTAGCAAATGGTAATCCATTGAACAAGGCGATTAACTCACTATAAGCAGGTCGAGCATAGGCAACACTGTAAGGGTGGGAGTCAGGTCACAAGAGGTTGTGGACAAAGCGACAACTGAGAATCTACATTACACTCCAAGCTCAAGCCACCTACTTTCAGACCATAATAAACCCACACAAATTCGACCATAATTACACACACACACCCCCAAAACACACACACACACACACACACCACACACACACACACACACACACACGCACACACAAACACACACACACACACACACACACACACAATACAAACATATACACACACTCACACACACACACACACACACACACACACACACACACACACACACACACACACACACACACACTGTAAGTAAGTGCTGGTAAGTCCCAGGAGGTTGGGGTCAGGTCACAAGAAGGTGTGGGCACCCAAAGGGAAACCACTGAGACTTGCATTACAACGCCCCAAGCCACCTACCTTTCAGTACATATAAACCCACACATAATTCCACACAAAAATTACACACACAAAACACACACACAAAACACACACACACACACACACACACACACACCACACACACACACACACACACACACATACACACACACAAACCCAGACACACATATACCCCCCCCTCAACACCGACATCTCACTACTTCCCCTGTTTCCCTCCCCTCCCACGATCACCCTCCCCTCCCCCGTTCCCCCTAAACCCCCCCACTCCGCTCCCACATAGCCACAGTTCCTCCACTACTTCCCCCCCATACTCCGACATACCACTACTAACCTAACATACAGAACTACATAGGTTTCCCACTCTGAGGCAATCAGGAAAAAACAAAAATGGGTTGCCAGAGAGCAACAAGAAAAACCAAGGGACAGGAGGAGGAAAACTGCAAAGGAAGATTGGGCAGCAGAGCTCATAAAAAGGGATCATAAAATGGGAAAAAGAAACTAGAAGAACTTAGCATGAGAATGGAAGAGAGGATAGATATGGAAAGCAGGAAGTGGGAGGTGCATGTCAAAGCAGCAGAAGCTAGGATACAGAGTTTAGAAGAGGAATTGAAAAATCTGGAAACAGCCAAAAGAAACTAAAGAACTTTTTGGGGGATTGACAACAGAGACTGCTACCTCAGCCACAAATAAGGGGACTGCAGGGAAAGAAGGGGCACAACTGCAGGGAAAGAAGGGGCACAACTGCAGGGAGAAGCTCTATCAGAGGAGACTGTAGCAAATGAAAGAGCTAAGCTTTATGTGGAAGCCCTAACAGACAACAACAGAGCCCAAGGAAAGCCGAGAAGGGAAAATGACAGGCCACTGAGCCCAAGTACATTAGCCAGTGAAACGGATGAAAGGAAAGCTGCAGTGGAGGAAACCAAATTAAATGAGGGGATACATAGGGATATGCAGTGGGAGAATGAAAGGGTGAGGTCAGTCTTTGTGTATGGGCTCCGGCAATCGAAGGGGAAACTATGAAGCAAGAAAACAAGGGGAAAAAAAGCAATTGAAAGCATCATGAAAGCAATAGGAAAGACGATATGACCCAGCTGGAAAATTTTCGGAGAATAGGGGGTTTGTAAAAAAAAGAACCCGGCCAGTGAGAGTGACCTTCAAGGCAAAGCGACTCTGACCAGGATCCTGCTGGGAAAGTACGATTAAGGGACATGACGGGATACAGGAAGGTGTATCTCGACCGCGACAGAAACCAAGAAGAAAGGCAAAAAACTGAGAGAGATGATACAAAGGCGAAAGGAGGAAAGAGAGGGGATGGAGAAGACAGAGAGGAGATCCCAGACCCAGGAAGAAGATCAAATACAGCCTCCCTCACAACTTCCTATAGAAGCCTCCCAACCAGGTCAACCCCAAACACTCTAAATCAAAACACCCATGCCACATCCAATGCCCCACCCATACACTACAAACTCTACCCCCCAGCAAACAACTCATAGTTCCCCTTTCCAGGTCCCCACTTCCCCAACCCCAATATACCTCCCAGACCACAGTCTTAGAAAAGAAGTGAAGGTGGGGGTATACAAATGCAGATGGAATAACAAACAAGTATGAGGAGTGGCACAAAGAATCAAAGAGACATCCCCAGACATAATAGCACTCACAGAAACAAAAAATCACCAGAATAATAACAGATTCAATCTTTCATCCGGATATCAAATCCTCAGGAAAGACAGAGGGAGGAGAGGGGGAGGAGGAGTTGCACTGGTGATTAAAAACCGTGGGGTTTTGAGAAAAGGAAGGAATGGATGGCACGGGCAAAAGGGACTACTTAGTAGGAACAATCCAGTCAGAGGGACATAAGGTGATAATTGGGAGTAATGTACAACCCACCACAGAACTGCAGGAGGCCAAGAGAAGAATACGATGAGAGCAAAGAGCAATGATCGACACACTAGCCAGGTGGCCAGGAGAGCACACATGGGGGGAGCAAAGTTACTAGTTATGGGTGATTTCAATCACAAGGAGATTGACTGGGAAAAACCCGGAGCCTCATGGGGGTCCCGAAACATGGAGAGCCAAGAATGATGGATGTGGTACTGGGAAAAACCTCATGCATCAACATGTTAGAGACACTACCAGAGAGAGAGGAGAGGATGAACCAGCAAGGTTGGACCTTGTATTCACCCCTTAGTAGTTCGGACATCGAGGGTATCATGCATGAAAGGCCCCTGGGAGTAGTGATCATGTGGTTCTGTGCTTCGACTACATAGTTGAGCTCCAAGTGGAGAGAGTAGCAGGAATAGGCTGGGAAAAACCAAAAATACAAAAGGGGGAACTACTCAGGCATGAGGAACTTCCTTCAAGACATTCAGTGGGAGAGGGAACTGACAGGGAAAACAGTACAAGAAATGATGGACTAGTAGCAACAAAATGCAAGGAGGCAGAGGAGAGGTTTGTTCCCAAGGGAAACAGAAATAATGGGGAAGAACAAACGAGTCCTTGGTTCACCCAAAGGTGTAGGGGGGCAAAAACTAGGTGTACTAGAGAATGGAAAAGGTACAGAAGACAGAGAAATCAGGAAAATAAAGAAATCAGCCGAAGAGCCAGAAACGAATATGCTAGATAAGAAGGGAGGCTCAGAGACAATATGAAAATGACATAGCATCAAAAGTAAAAGACTGACCCAAAGCTGTTGTACAGCCACATCAGGAGGAAAACAACAGTCAAGGACCAGGTAATCAGAAATGAGGAAGGGTGATGGGGAAATTTACAAGAAACGACCGAGAGGTTTGTCAGGAGCTCAACACAAAATTTAAAAAGGTATTTACATTGGAAACCAGCAGGACTCCAAGAAATCAGAACAGGGGGCACACCACAAGTGCTGGATGAGGTACATATAACCAAGGAGGAGGTGAAGAAGCTGCTATGGGGAACTTGACACCTCAAAGGCGGTGGGACCAGACAGCATCTCTCCATGGGTCCTTAAAGAGGGAGCAGAGATATTGTGTGAGCCATTAACAAAGATCTTCAACACATCATTTGAAACTGGGCAACTCCCCGAGGTATGGAAAATTGGCAATGTATCCCAATTTTTAAAAAGGGAGAAAGACCCTTAGGCACTAACTACAGACCGGTATCACTAACGTGTATAGTATGCAAGGTCATGGAGAAGATCATCAGGAGGAGGTGGTGGGGGGGACCTGAAAGAAACAAGGTATAATGACAACCAGCACGTGTTCAGGGAAGGAAAATCCTGTGTCACAAAACTTACTAGAGTTTTATGACAATGGTGACAGAAGTAAGACAAGAGAGAGAGGGGTCGACTGCATATTTTTGGACTGCAAGGGAAGGCCTTCGACACAGTTCCTCACAAGAGGTTAATGCAAAAGCTAGAGGACAGGCCACAAACAAAAAGGCACTGAAAGGGATAGAGAATACCTGACAGGGAGGCAACAAGAGTCTTGTACGCGCAGGTGTCAGATGGGCCCCTGTGACAAGGGGGGTTTCCACAGGGGCAGTCCTGGGCCCTGTGCTTTTCTTGGGAAAATGTGAACACATAAGGGAAGGGATAGATCGAAGTGTCCTTTTTGCATTTGATTGAAGTTAATGAGAGAATCAAAGGGACGAGGATCAGGCAGGACACAAAGAGACCTGGACAGGCTACAAGCCGGGCCCCGCAACGGGTCCTTAAATTTTAACCCTGCCAAATGCAAATCATGAAATTGGGAAGGGAAAAGAAACCGCAGACACAATATATTTTTTGAGGGCCAAAGACTGAACCTCACTCAAGGAAAAAATCAGGGGGAGTAAAACCGGATATCCCTGATGCCGCATCAACAGATAACTGCTCGGCATACGGGCGCCTGGCAAACCTAGGGTAGCGTTCCGATACCCAGTAAGGATTCGTTTAAACTGGAGTATCAGCACCATTTAAAAATCCACCCCTAGAAAGCACGTCAAGAAATTTAGAAATGCAAAGGTTTCAACAAGACTAGTCCCAGAGTACGGGGATTGCCCCAATAAAGAAGGGTTGAGGGAAATGGGCCCGAAACCTGGAGGACAGGGGGGTCGGGGGAGACATGAAAAACGACATAAAAAAATACTGCACGGAATAAGGGTGGACAAAGAGGGGATGTTCCAGGGGGGACACAGACACAAGAGGTAAATTGGAAGTTGAAGACTCAGATGAATCAAAGGGGTTAGGAATATTTCTTCGTATAGAGTATCAGCCTGGAAAGCCAAAAATTTAGTGTGGAGGGAGGGAAACCCTACATAGTTTTAAGGAGAGGTATGATAGAGCCATGGGGCAGGGGGAGAGAGGACCTAGTTGACAGCGAAGAGGCGGGGCCAGGACTTTACTCGACCCCTGCAACCACAAATGGGGGAGTAACAAATAAGGATACATACACCACAAAAAACAACACACACACACAACACACACACACACAACCCCAAAACACACACACACAACCTGCGCAAACATAAACACATACTTACCCAGAAGCAAAACCCTGAGGTTGCACACAGGTGCTGTGACTCGACCTTGCAACAACAAATATGTGAATAACATTTGGTCAGTAATATAATTAGAGAGTACGAATCTGAAAATTTAGATATCCGAGAAGGGGTGTTATGGGATTTTTCCTATTTTGCAGTGCGGAGCATAGCAGATGTAAGGGAAATTTGCGGGTGTTCCCCTGGATCGGGAACCCCAATTTTCCCAATATATATCACCTTGAGACACAAAAATGCACAAACATACAAAAACACACAACACACACAACACCAACACCAACACACACACACACACACACACACACACACACCACACACCACCACACACACCACACCTCACACACACACACACACACACACACACCACCACACACAACACACCACACATACCTAGCAAGGGCCAATGAAGAGCAGAGACAAGCTATACTTGACCCCTTTCAACCACAATTTTGAGTACTATTTGGGCGTACATAATTTACAACCATACACACACACAAACACACGCACACATATACCACACGCCAAACACACACACATGGAGTGGAAGCAGTCGCTCGCGAGGGAGCTAGTGATGGGGGAAAAGTTTCTGACTGTACCAAAAGGAATAGGTGTGGGTATGGGCTGTGCAAGAAAAATGTATAATCACTTAAACCCCACAAAAAGGAAATATAAAGTGATCCCCAAGAGAAAACAAGATAAGTGCCAAGTGTTAAGTGCCAGCCTGGATAAAGGAAGGGGAACGGTTGTGTACCGGGTTTAATAGTGGTGCCACACATTACATAGGGCATTTGAAGAAAACGCATCAAGCCCCAGGGAATAAGAGATAAGTTGATGTTCAGTAAATACAGTGAGTGCCAGTGAAAAAAGTTGATGATTAGTGAGTACATGACTACAGGAAGTAGTAAAAAAAAAAAATTACCAGAACATAAAGCACTTCAACACGTGGGACCCAGGACGGACGGCCGGCAAGTGCACCCCCTTCCACCCGCACGAATATTCCCTATTGAGTTGCATGGGGTAAACGACCAACCTCTAGCTGGAAAAACGGGGGCCTCTCTGGAGTACCAAATTAGAAAAAGCACATTTCAGCATTTAATGAATTTATGAGATGGGAAAGGAAAAGCAGTAATGAGAGTAGCTAGCTAACACGCATTTTGCCACTAGGCACACACCACAACAACCATTGTCCACGAAAAAGGTTGAGGAAATCGGGCCCGCCCACACGGAGACCAGGGGGGTCCGGGGAGACATGATAAGACATATAAAATACTGCGCGGGAAAAGACAAGGGGGACAAAACGGGTGTTCCAGAGATGGGGCACAGACACAAAAGGGCACAAATTGAAATTTAGACTCAGATAATCGAAGGGATGTTAGGAAGTATTTCTTCATCTGAGTTTCAAGTCAGGAAAAGTTAGAAAAGGAAAAAGGGGGGCGGGAACCAAACAAGTTTTAAAAACGAGTATATAAACTCATGTACAGGAGAGAGAGGACCTAGTGCAAACAGTGAAGAGGGGGGCCAGGAGCTAGACTCGCCCCTGCAACCACAAATTTGGTGAGTACAAATAGGGGAGTACAGTAGAATTGAATAGTAGTAGAAAGATAGTGTTAGAATACATTGGGAAGCTTTTTGAATTACTGAGACAAAGTTTAAATTTTAAAAACCTAGCACTTTCTTTATTTCAAAAAGGAATTGATAATTTTAGAAGTACTATTGGTAAGCTTTAAATTACTGGTATTTTTAGTAGTAAAATACTTAGAGGGGGGGCACACACACAGAATACACACACACATACAACACACACACACACCACACACACACACACACAACACACACACACACACACACACACACACCAACCCCCTGTCATGCGGGTTCTGCATGACATTGTAATGTACATATAGTGGAGAAGTTGTCTAAAAGTATAAGTTAAATTTGTAAAGAAAATTTTATAATTCATAATGTGCATTTGGGGGCATTGTAAAGAATCAAATTGAAATTGTAAAAATCCTTTTTGGGTAGTTTTTTTTCCCAAGTGTGTTTAGGTATCCGAGTAAGTGTGGCTGGGGTAGTCAGTGGGGTCAGCAGGGTGGGGAGGGGGCGGGGGAGATGCTGTGTTTTTAAGCTAAGTTTGTATTGTTGCCCTTTTGTTTGCCAACTCAAACCGGGCTTTTCTAGGGCTTACCTGTATGCCCACCTGGGCTCTGACGTGGCCGGGGTGCTTGGGATGGTGAGGAAATAAGAAAGGGGTTTGGTAGGGGTTTTAGTGACGGCCGGGCCGACTAGACCCCTTTTAAAGAGGGCAGGCCCCGAGTTTAGTCGGTCCTAAATAGCAGGGTTTTTTGCAGTGTCCCCCTACCCCCCAAAGCTCTGGGGTTCCCTTTCTCTATTTTGACCTCACAACCCTTTCCCGGGTCGCTCCAGCTAAAAAGATGGGTCCCCTTGTTTCCCCATTGGTCGGAGAGCAAAATTTTAAAACCTTCTGTTGGCGTGCCCCCCCATGTTTTTCCTCGAGTGCTCCCCTAAAACTCTTGCATTCACCCTCTAAAAGTCGGTAATACTGATTGTTTGTCTAGTGCATAAAGAAAGTTTAGCAAATTTTTTTGAATATCATAAAGATTTTTGGAAAGCATAAAAAGAGTGCCCCTGCAAATGAAAAAAGTGCAGCAAAAAAACCCAAAGACACTCGGCCTCCCTTTAGGTGATGTTTTAAATTTTTCATTATAAATTTTCAAAAATTTTTGGTAGGTATATATAAATTCAGTAAGATCGGGGTGTACAGAACTTTTTTATTGCCTTCCAATCAATCAAAAATTGTTTGTGTGAGTCCTCCAAGATAAGTCAAAATTTTGTCTGTATTTGGAACGATAGTGACTCAAACAAGACCCAAAAGCCCTAAGTGGTGGAAACTGTGAGAATATTTGCCACAAGATGCAAGGTGTAAAAAAGGGGGGAAGAAGTTATGCCACCACCCAAAAAAGAAAATTTTGAACAAAAAGAAGATACTTCTTACATGCAAGTATTGCAGCAAAAAAAATAACAGTCAAAACCTCATTTTCCTGTGCCACATGCAAGAAAATCTATCATAAAGAAGGATAAAAAATTGTTTCATAAAGTTCCTTGCAGAAATTAGTGATGAAAAAAGATTGTTCTTTCTCGGGAACTCAGGAATATTCATTTGTAATTTTGTATCCCATTGCAGTGTTTTTTTTTTTTGATAAGTAGTTCCTATTTCATTTTTTAATGCTTACAAATTGACAAAAACCAGTTCCATTACGTTTTTTTTTGTCTACTGTTAATAAATTTATTTTTTTTTTTTAAAATTTGCAACCTTGAAACATATTAAATTGTTATCCCCCCAAAGGGGCAGGCCCGGGGTTTACTCGGTCTTTGAATATCTGCAATTGCTCGACATGTTCTTTAAACTCCATTTGGAGGGCCCTCAGGCCCTACATCGAGCGCTCTATCTCCTCATAGAAAAACTTTAAAAAATCGCATTTTTAGTCGCCTCCCCTTAAAGGGGCTAGGCCTAGTGGTATGGTGCTGGACCCTCCAGCCACTGTTTTTTGGAACCGTCATTTGGGCGTTTAGGTTTAAAGGTTTTTCTAGAGTGGTATATAGTGTTATGTTTAATAAAAAAAATATTTTTCCTAATGGGATTTTTGCCTAACCCCTGTTACCAACCCCCTTGAATAACCATACTGGTTAAGCCTTTCTTTTTTGACTGGGGAGCCGGGGGGGCCAAATTTTTTTTTGAGATGTGTGTAACTTTTTCCTTTAACCCTTTTAAAAAAGGGTCTAGCCCCCGGTTCCCCCCATTTCGTGTAACAAAAAACACACCCCACACACACCACACACACACACACACACACACTACCAGAGTGAGAGGGGGGGTGAAACCCGGGAAAAAATTGGGCCGTGTTCACCCTGGGGACTCAGACATTGAGGACATCAAGTAGAAGGGCCCCCCAGACAAACGACCCCGTGGTTCGTGCTTTTAATACAAGTAGGCTGCAAGTGGAGAGAAAACGGGGTAGAATGGAAAAGCCTGATATAATAGAGGGACTACATAGGGTTAAAACTTCCTGCGGGGGTCCCGTGGGACAGAGAACTGGAGGAAAGCCCTAAAGAAATGATGGAATAGAGCAACAAAATGCAAAGGGGACAGGGAAAAATTCATTCCCAAGACAACATAAAACGGGGAAAACCAAACACCCCTGGTTTACCCGACGGTGTAAGGAGGTAAAAAAAAAGTGCAATAGAGAATGGGAAAAAATACAGAAGGCAGAGAAACCAAAGAAAAAGGGAATAGTCGCAGAGCCAGGAATGAGTATGCCATAAGAGGGAGGCCCACACAGTATGAAAAAAACAAGCATCGAGAAACAAGACTGACCCGAAAATGTTGTTAGCCACATCAGGAGGAAGACAACAGTCAAAGACCCGGGGATCAATTAAGGGCAGAAGGGTAGAACTCACAAGAAATGATCAGGGGGTAGGAGGAGCGAACAGGGGATTAAGGGGAAATTTTTAACAGTAGAAAGAAGGGCTGTGGGAAACAGCACAGAAGGGAACACAAGAGGGGAAAAAACCAACAAATGTTTGACAACGAACAACCGAGGGGGGAGGTGAAGAAGCTCTTAAGGACCTTGGGCCCCAAAAAGGGGATGGGACCGGGCAACACTCCCCATGGGTCCTTAAGAAGGAGCAAGATGCTGTGTGTGCCTCTACCCCCAATCTTTAACACTCCCCTTTAAACTGGGGAACTACCGAGAAATGGAAGACAACTAATGTAGTCCCCCTTTTAAGAAAGGAAACAGAAAAGAGCACTAACTACGACCTGTGACCTGACATGTATTGTGTGCAAAGTCATGGGGAAGATTACAGAGGAGAGTGGTCGAACAACTGGAAAGGAACAAGATTATAAATGAAAACCAGCATGGGTTATGGAAGCAAATCTTGTATCCAAACCCCTGGAGTTTTTTGACAAGGGAACAGAAGAAGACACGAGAGAGAGGGGTGGGTAGATTGCGTTTTTTCCCAGACTGCAGGAAGGCCCTTTAACACAGTTCCCCACAACAGATTAGTGCAGAAGGGGATCACACACTAAAAGGAAGGGCACTGAATGGATAAGGGAAAAACCTGACAGGGAGGCAAACGATCATGGGACGTGAAAAGGTATCACAGTGGGCGCCTGTTAAACGAGCGGGGTCCCACAGGGGTCAGTTCTAGGACCAGTGCTATTTTTTATATATGTGAAAGACATGATGGAAGGGAAAAATCTGAAGTGTCCCTGTTCGAAAGACGTGAATTGATGAGAAGAATTAAAATGGACGAGGATGGGCAGGACTGCAAAAGACCTGGGCAGGCTGGGCATTGGTCCAGTAACTGGCTTCTCGAATTTAATCCCGCCAAAAGCAAAATCAGAAAATTGGGGGGGGGCAAAGAAGACCGCAGACAGAGTATAGGCTAGGGGGAAAAGACTACAGACCTCATCAGGGAAAAGACCTTGGGGGACCATAACAACTAGCACACACCGGAAGGGACACTCAACCAAAAAACCGTTGCAGCAACAGGCGCCTGGGGAAACCCGAGAAAAAGCGTTCCGATACCTTAATAAGAAACGTTTAAGACACTGTACACTGTTATGAAGGCCCCTACTGGATATGCAGCACCAGTCTGGAACCCCACCGGTCAAGACGTCAGAATTAGAAAAAGTACAAAGGTTTTCAACAAGGGAGTCCCAGAGCTAAGGAATGTCGTCGAGGGAAAGGGTTTAAAGGGAAAACGGACTGACGGGCACTGGAAAGAAGGGTCAGGGAGACATGATAACGACATCAAGATACTGCGGGGGAAAAGACAAGGGGGGACGAGATAGGATGTTCCGAGAGGGGGAACAGGGGGAAAAAGGGGTAACCAACGGGAAAGTTGAAGACCAGCGGAACCCCAAAAGGCAATAGGAAGAATTTTTAAGTCAAAGGTTTGCCAAAAAAGCACCCCAAGTTGGAAGTGGGAAAAAGGTTAAGGGGCGGGAAACCACATAGAAAAAAAGGGTAAACAAAAGCCAAGAAGGGGGGGAAAAGAAAGGGGACCAAGTGGGAAATTTCCTAAAGAGGGGGGCCAAAAGGGGTCCCTCAAAACCCTAAACCCACAAATTGGGGAAGTAACCCACCACAGAAAAAGGGGACTTGTAAAAGGGGTTAGTAACAAACCCAACAAAAAAAGGTTTCAATTTCAGGAACAAAAAAACCCTCCTAAAAACCCCCCCCTTTCTCCCCCTAAACCCTTTTTGGGGGTCCCCCAACCACCCCCAAACCCCACTTTCTGTTTCCCTCCCCCCACCCCCCCCCCTTTTTCCCACCCCCCCCCTTTTCCCCCTTCCTTTAATTTACTCCCCCCTCCCTCCCTCCCCTCCCCTCTCCCTCCCCTTTTTAAAAATCTTTTCCCCAAACTCTCTTCTCTTTTATCTATCTCTTTTTAAAACCTACTCATCAAACTATCTCAAAACCGATCTCTCTCCCCCTCCCTACCTCTCCCCCTCCCCCGCCAAATCTTTCTACCTATCCTCTTTTTACCTATCTCTCTACCAATCCTTCTTCCCTATCCCCTCTACCCCCCTCTCACTACCTATCTCTCTCTCTACCTATCTCTCTTCCCCCCTCCCCCATTTTTCCCCCTCTCCCATATCCCCCCCCTCTCCCTTCTTTTCCACCCCAAAAAAGGAACCCTTTTTCCCCTCTAAACACCCCCCCCTCTTTTAAATCTCCCCCCCTCTCATTATCTCTCCCCCCTCCCCCTTTTTCCCCCAACCCTCTTTTCCCTCCCCTTTTTTTTCCTCCTCTCGTCTCTTTTCCCCCTATCCTCTCTCCCCCCCTCTCTCCCCCCCCCCCCTGTTTCCCCCCCATTTCTTTTTGGGCCCCCTCTCTCCCCCTTTCCCCCCCCTTTTTCTTTTTCCCCCCCCTATCTTTCCCCCCTCCCCTCCCCTTCTTCTCCTTCACTCTCCCCTTTTCCCCCTTCTCCCTTCCCCCACCCCTCCCCCCTCACTCTCTCCTTCTCCCTTTTTCCCTTCTCTCTAGGGAAGAAAAAGGAAAAAAAAAAAAGTTTGGGTCTTGGGGAACCAGGACCCAATGAGAAGGGTTTCCCTGGTGGGGAGGAGGGGAGGGAGGACAGGGGAAAAAAGGATGGAAAAAAGAGTGAGAGAGGAAATCGGAAAGGAAATTTTCCTGAAAAAAGGAGAATAAGCTTTCTTTAAAATTTAAAAGGGGTTGGAGAAAAAGAAGAAGAATTGGGAGGAAACATATGAAACTGCATAGCCGGGATAAGGTCCTAGAAAAATGAATAAACGGGCAAGGAAATTTCACGGGGGGAAAATTGACTAGAGAAGAAAAGCATTTGAAGCTGGAAAGGGCCCAACAGGGAAAAAGGGGATAACAATTATGCTAAGGTCATAACCGCCTCCCAAAAAAGGCCAAGGAGTGAAAGGGAAGAGCAGCTGGGTGCAGGTAGAGAGGGTGATAGATCGAATGCAGAGGCACAACTATACTAAAAAGAGCAACTGGAAAAATCAAGGGAGAAAATGACCACGTACAGACAGGAACCAGAGTCACAAAAGGATAGGCAATGGGAAGAGGAAAGGGTAAAATCAGTGTTTATCCATGGGCTTCAGGAGAGAGTGGAAAGGACACACACTGAAAGACGGCAGGCAGAAAGAAAGGAGATTGAGAAAATCATCACGGAAATAGGTGGAGAAGACATGGACGAGATAGTAAATTTTCAGAGAATAGGGGGGTACTTGAAGGGAAGAAAACGACCGATCAAGCTGATTCTCAGGACAGAAACAGTGCAGAACAGGATTCTCCAAGAGAAACCATGGTTGAAATACTTGGAAGAGTACAAGAGGGTGCTCCTAGACAGAGACAGAACACAAACAGAACGACAGCAGCTGAGGGAGAGGACAAGAAAGTGAAAGGAGCTAGGAAAGGAGACAAGGATGGAACCAGCAGAGGTCAGAGCAGAACAGAGCAGCAAGGGTAAGCACACACACAACTATCCTCAGAACCCAACAACCTATAACATCATCCCAACACAAACTACAATCCATACTCACAGCTTCCACCCAACACCCAGCTATAGAATCCTGCAGTACGCTACCAAGTCTCCCACATTCACAGACCCCCAAACCACAGTGTTGGAAAGGAAACTGAAGGTATGGCACACAAACGCTGATGGAATAACAAATAAGTGGGAGGAGTGGCACGAAAGAGTCAAAGAGGCATCACCGGACATCATAGCTCTCACAGAAACCAAGCTTACAGGTATGATAACAGATGCCATCTTTCCAACGGGATACCAGATCCTGAGGAAAGACAGAGGGAACAGGCGGGGTGGAGGAGTGGCACTGCTGATCAAAAACCGATGGAATTTTGATGAGCTGGAGAGAGGAGACATCGGAGAAGCAAGTGATTACATAGTGGAAACGCTTCACTCTGGAGGTCCCAAGGTGGTAATTGCAATGATGTATAACCCACCACAGAACAGCAGGAGGCCAAGGCAAGAGTATGACGAGAGCAATAGAGCGATGGTTGACATACTGGCTGCAGTGGCCAGAAGAGCTCATGCATGCAGGGCAAAGCTCCTGATCATGGGTGACTTTAACCACAAGGAGATCGATTAGGAGAACTTGGAGCCACATGGGGGCCAAGATACATGGAGGGCTAAGATGATGGAGGTGGTACTGGAAAACTTCATGTACCAACACATAAGGGACACTACAAGAGAGAGAGGAGAGGATGAACCAGCAAGACTGGACTTAGTATTCACCTTGAGTAGTGCAGATATTGAGGACATCACATATGAAAGACCCCTTGGGGCCAGCGATCATGTGGTTTTAAGCTTTGAATACAGAGTAGAGTTACAAGTGGAGGGGGAAGCAGGAACGCCAGGACGAATGAAGCCAAACTACAAGAAAGGGGACTACACGGGAATGAGGAAGTTCCTGAACTGGGTTCAGTGGGACAGAGAACTGGCAGGGAAGCCAGTTAATGAGATGATGGAATATGTAGCAACAATGTGCAAGGAGGCTGAGGAGAGATTTGTACCCAAGGGTAACAGGAATAATGAGAAAGCCAGGACGAGCCCATGGTTCCCCCAAAGATGTAGGGAGGCAAAAACCAAGTGTGCTAGGGAATGGAAGAAATATAGAAGGCAAAGGACCCAGGAGAATAAGGAGAGCAGTCGTATAGCCAGAAATGAATATGCACAGATAAGGAGGGAGGCCTAACGACAATATGAAAACGACATAGCAGCGAAAGCCAAATCTGACCCGAAACTGTTATACAGCCACATCAGGAGGAAAACAACAGTGAAGGACCAGGTAATCAGCCTAAGGAAGGAAGGAAGAGTGACAACAAGAAGTGACCGTGAAGTATGTGAGGAACTCAACAAGAGATTCAAAGAAGTGTTCACAGAGGAGACAGAAGGGGCTCCAGAAAGATGGAGAATGCTGGACACAGTACACATAACCGAGGAAGAAGTGAAGAGGCTTCTGAGTGAGCTAGGTACCTCAAAGGCAATGGGTCCAGATAACATCTCTCCATTGGTTCTGAGAGAGGGAGCAGAGGTGCTATGTGTACCCCTAACAACAATATTCAATACATCTATCGAAACAGGGAGATTGCCTGAGGCATGGAAGACAGCAAATGTAGTCCCAATCTTTAAAAATGGAGACAGACATGAAGCACTAAACTACAGATCAGTGTCACTGACATGTATAGTATGCAAAGTCATGGAGAAGATTATCAGAAGTAGAGTGGTGGAACACCTAGAAAGGAATGGTCTCATCAACAGCAGCCAGCATGGTTTCAGGGATGGGAAATCCTCTCTCACAAACCTACTGGAGTTCTATGACATGCTGGCAGCAGTAAGACAAGAGAGAGAGGAGAGGGGTGGGTGGATTGCATTTTCTTGGACTGCAAGAAGGTGTTTGACAGTTTCACACAGGTGATTAGTGCAAAAACTGGAGGACAAAGCAGGGATAACAGGGAAGGCACTACAATGGATGTGGGAATACTTGTCAGGAAGACAGCAGCGAGTCATGGTACGTGGCGAGGTGTCAGAATGGGCACCTGTGACCAGCCGGGGTCCCACAGGGGTCGGTCCTAGGCCCAGTGCTGTTTCTGGTATTTGTGAACGACATGACGGAAGGAATAGACTCCGAAGCGTCCCTGTTTGCAGATGACGTGAAGTTGATGAGAAGAATACACTCGATCGAAGACCAGGCAGAACTACAAAGGGATCTGGACAGGCTGCAGACCTGGTCCAGCAATTGACTCCTGGAGTTCAACCCCACCAAGTGCAAAGTCATGAAGATTGGGGAAGGGCAAAGAAGACCGCAGACGGAGTACAGTCTAGGGGGCCAGAGACTACAAATTTCATTCAAGGAAAAATATCTTGGGGTGAGTATAACACCAGGCACATCTCCTGAAGCGCACATCAACCAAATAACTGCTGCAGCATATGGGCGCCTAGCAAACCTCAAAACAGCATTCCGACATCTCAGTAAGGAATCGTTCAGGACCCTGTTCACCATGTACGTTAGGCCCATATTGAAGTATGCGGCACCAGTTTGAAACCCACACCTAGCCAAGCACGTAAAGAAACTAGAGAAAGTGCAAAGGTTTGCAACAAGACTAGTCCCAGAGTTAAGAGGTATGTCCTACGAGGAGAGGTTAAGGGAAATCAACCTGACGACACTGGAGGACAGGAGAGATAGGGAGGACATGATAACGACATACAAAATACTGAGAGGAATTGACAAGGTGGACAAAGACAGGATGTTCCAGAGATGGGACACAGCAACAAGGGGACACAGTTTGAAGTTGAAGACACAGATGAATCACAGGGATGTTAGGAAGTATTTCTTCAGCCACAGAGCAGTCAGGAAGTGGAATAGTTTGGGAAATGATGTAGTGGAGGCAGGATCCATACATAGCTTTAAGCAGAGGTATGATAAAGCTCAAGGTTCAGGGAGAGTGACCTAGTAGCGACCAGTGAAGAGGCGGGGTCAGGAGCTTGAACTCGACCCCTGCACCCTCAACTAGGTGAGTACAACTAGGTGAGTACACACACACACCACACACACACACACACACACACACACACACACATACTCACAAACACACACACACACATACACACACACATACACACACACACACATACACACACACACACACACATACACACACACAACACACACACACACACACACACACACTCACACACACACACATTGCAGTAAGAGAGGGGGATAGGCCCCATTCAGAGGCACGACCATGACACCTGGAGATACAGGAAAAGATGTGGGAGACAAAGGCCATGTACAAACAGGACCCAGAGACACAAAGGGAAAAGTAATGGGAGGAGGAGAGTGAGAAGTCTGTGTTAACTCATGGGCTTCAGGAGAGCGAGGGGAGGACACACAATGAAAGAAGGCAGGAAGGAAAATAGGAGATTGAAAACATAGCAAAAATATAGGCGAGGAGGACATGGCTGTGATAGTAAATTTTCAGAGAATTGGGGGGTACTTGAAGGGGAGAAATCGGCCGATCAAACTGATTTTCAAGACAGAAACGGTGTGGAACAGGATCCTGCAAGAGAAACCAAGGCTTAAGGAATCATCAACATAATAGTGTTCCTGGACTAAGACACAAGAACAGAAAGACAGCAGCTGAGGGAGAGGACACAGAAAGGAAAGGGGCTTGAGAGACAAGGACAGAGTCGGCAGAGGACAGTCAGAGCTGGGCAGAGCAACAAATGCAAGCACACACAGAACCACCCCCAGCACACTGCCAGGTCCTCCACCCTTACAGATCTCCTAGAACACAGTGTTGGAGAGAAAATCGAAGTTATGGTACACCAATGCTGATGGAATAAGTAATAAGTGAGAGGAGTGGCATGAAAGAGTCAAAGAGGCGTCACCAGATATCATAGCTCTAACAGAAACCAAGCTCACAGGAATGATAACAGATATCAGATCCTGAGGATAGACAGACGGAACAGAAGGGGTGGAGGAGTGGCACTGCTCATCAAAAACTAATGGGATTTTGATGAGCTGGAGAGAGGAGACAGAGGAGAAGCAAGAGATTGCATAATAGGAACAGTTCAGTCTGGAGGTCCTAAGGTGGTAATTGCAGTGATGTATAACCCACCACAGAACAGAAGGAGGCCAAGGTAAGGGTATAATGAGAGCAATAGAGCATTGATTGACACACTGGCTGAAGTGGCCAGAAGGGCTCATGCGAGCAGGGCAAAGCTGATGATCATGGGTGACTTTAATCACATGAAATTCGACTGGGATAACGTGGAGCAACATGGGGTCCCAGAAACGTGGAGGCTTAAAATGATGGAGGTGGTACTGGAAAACCTCATGTACTAACACGTAAGGAATGAATCAGCAAGACTGGATCTAGCATTTACCTTGGGTAGTGCAGATACTGAGGACATAACATTCGAAAGATCCATCGGGGAGAGGTTTGTACCGAAGACAAACACAAATAAGGAGAAAGCCAGGATGAGCCCTAGGTTCAGCCAAAGGTGTAGAGAAGCTAAAACCAAGTGGAAGAAGTATAAAAGGCAAAGGACCCAGGGGACTAAGGAGGGCAGTCTCTGAGCCATAAATGAATAAGTAACTTAAATGCCGTAACTTAAATAAAATATTCCTGGCCCTAAAGGCTGCTTACACTACTGTCTAGGGGTTATAAAATTAGGCTGAAATACAGAGCAAACCTTGGGCCAGCTTGGACTCATATGTTAAACAACATTAATTATTACTAATACATATATAAGGAAGGACACAAAAACTCACTTATATAAAAATATATCTATTATCAATAGTAACTTATATACAACTTATACCAACACACAAAAACCCACCACACTCCAGTTTATATTAGCTCACTGCTACTAATGAGTTAAATAAAATAAATGAACATTTATGAACAGGGAGGCTTCACTTCTGCCTGGTAGACTAATTACCAGCAGGCAAAACACCATACAATACTCTCGCATAAACACAGGCCCCTACATAATAAGGCTTTACAAATACACATGAGAGCACTTAAACACAAACACCTATAGTATACACCAAAAAATTGCCAAAATTACATACTCAAACTACCGCCCAAACATGATGACTTTACCTCCGTCACCACCAGTCTCGTACTGAGCTAAACGCAACTTATCTGCTCCCGTCTTCTGGCCACTCTGGCAGGAATAAAACGCGTTCACTTTCAGTTCCATCCCGGAATTATGTTACACGGAAAATGACATTATATATGGAGCGTTATTTTATATATATATTTTTTTACGTTACTCCGTAACATCCCCTCCCCCAGACCAAAGGTCTCACTAGCTAGGTGAACTAGGTGAACCAGACGGGCGCATCTAGTGAAGGCAAACAAAAAGAAAACTGGGAAATGCCCGGTGGGTCTGGGGAAACACAAAATTCACCAAAATAAATAAGAAAACTGTATCATGCATGTCATGATGCAATTTACTTATACAATTAGGAACGGAAAACTTAACTCTACAACGAGCACTGCTAATCCACCGTCGTGTGAAACTCGTTTAACGTAAAAGTGATCAGGTTTTACGCCAAAAAGAGTGACAGTCTATGCGTCACAGCTGTACTCTGAATCATAAACTTGAAAATACACCATTACAACAATGTGTTGGCCAAACACCTATGGTGATGTATTTTTAATACACGACATTAAGTTAAAGAGCTGACTGGGGTACCTCTGTACATATTATATAAAAAGTTTACACAATAAATATACACAAAGATACTTATGATAAACTGAGAAAGCGTCTCTTTCGAAACAACATAAGTGCTCAGTAGCACACAACTCTGCTTGCAAAATGAACATGCAGTTTAGAAAAATATATAAACAGTCTTTAGAAACTGCAAAAAATCTGTGTACATAGTAAAACAGAGAAAAGACAGTATCAACAATAAGCAAAACTGGTTATGCAAAAGACACCACTGGTAGAAATTGGAGAACACAGGAGAGAAAATTACCAGACTTCAAAACTGGGTAGTAGTCACATAAAATTAGTCAGTGGGACTGTGACCTTGATAACACACTGGAGTCTTCACCATTGACTCCTCAAAAGGCGGGCCGTCCAGGCCTTCACCTACGCCGTCATTCCAAGGAACCCTGGAGTCACCACACTTTGTGATGCAAAAAAATAAAACAAGTGGGTCTTGGAGAAAATACAACACTTAAAATACACAGGATCACTATATGACCGCCAAAACCGTGCCTCTACCTTTGGTCCAACAGTTCATACACCAACATCACACAGGTGAGGTATCACCACCCACACCGTATGTTTGCATACCTTACCTAGGCATGTACTGATGTGACTACCACTAAAAACACACACACACGGGAAATTTATACCTCCCTCCACCAGCTCACCGGCTTCAGTCCACAAAGTGGTCAGAAGGCCATCTACTCACTGCAACCACTGCAAAATGAGAGCAGATAAATGTCTACACAACCTTATGTACAATACACACGAGACAACACATCAGTAACCACATTCTCCGTCCCCTTCACGTAACGAATCACCAATTTGAGAGGTTGGAGGAACAAAGCCCATCTAGTAAGTCTCTGATTGTGGTTCCTCATCAGGTGAAGGAAACGTAAAGGATTGTGGTCACTATATACAGTTACAGGATGAACTTTTAGTGTTGCACAGCCAACACTAAAGCAAGAGCCTTCTTCTCGATGGTGGCATAATTTCTCTGATGTTTTTTGAGCTTCGCAGAGAAGTAGCTGACTGGCAATAGTTGTCGTGCTACGTCTTGTAATAATACAGTAGCGACACCAGTATCACTAGCGTCTACCTGTAGACAAAATGTAGTTCAAAATTGGGACTAGTCATCACTGGAGCACTAATAAGCAGAGTTTACATGTTCGAAACCCCGTTGACCCTTCACATCCCACACAAATTTTTCTCTTGGGGCTAATAAGGTCTGTGAGTGGAGATATTACCTTTGACAAATTTGGACAGAACTTTCTATATAATGTTACCATGCCCGAGAAAAGCATAACTTCTTTTCGGTTCTTAGGTACAGGGAAATTGTCTATAGCCTCCACTTCGGCATTCACTGGGGCCACTTCTCCCTGGCCAATTACATGTCCTAGAAAAGTTGCCTGGGCTTCTCCAAAAACAGTTTTCGCTAGATTGGGAGCATCAGTAAGCCCAGAAAAAAGTTCTCTCAGCTGTTCCACATGTTCTTCCCAACAACTACAAAAAACATTAAGGTCATCAATATAACACCTCACTCCACCTAAGCCACGTTGACGGGAGGGGACGTTACGAAGCAGGAATTGGAGAACTTCGTACTGAAAAAGCCCATCTGTCGTTACAAAAGCAGAGATGTCACTGGCACGTGGGGTTAAAGGAATCTGATAATAACCATTCAACAGGTCTAATTTACTTACATATTTAGCTCCTCCCACTGCATCAATGACATCATCCATTCTAGGAAAAGGAAAACAATCAGCCTTAGTTGTTAAATTAACCTGACGGTAGTCAGTGCACATCCTCATGGTGCCATCTTGATTGGGAACCATTAAGCAGGGTGATGCCCACTCACTCTCGCTCGGTACTATTAAATTATTGTCAAGCAGGAATTTCACCTCCTCCATACTTGATTTCTTCTGTGGGTTCATTCCATAAGGGATCTGCCGAGTTGGCTCAGCTTCCCCTATATCTACATCATGGGGCCTTAAATTGCTTACCTTAGGGGTATCCACAAACAAATCCACAAAATTCATCTCTACAATCCGTTCTTTACTAAGGTCTAACACACATTGTGTAGGGTCCTTTAACAATGCCCTGTTATTAAGATGTACATGTGTGGTTTCCTGCAAATCATTGTCCAACCCTGGATCACCTACTATATTAACACTCGCCACACCAGATCTTTGATGGTATCGGTTTAGTCGGTTTATGTGCACATCGCGTTCAGACTTCCGCCGCCCAGGGGTGTAAATTCTGTAATTTTGATCAGTGACCTTTTTCACCACTTTGTATTGGACACTGCACTTTGCTTTTAAGGTATTTCCAGGCACCGGCTCTAATGTTAGCACCTCTCCAACTTCAAAAGTACGGGGCACTGCCATGCGGTCATATAGTCTCTTCATCTTGATCTGGCTGTTGTGCAGGTTCTCAGATGCCAAGCACCTCATATGAGCGAAACGATCTCTGAAAGTGAGAAAAGACTCCTAGGGGAAAGCATCACAATCACCACCTAGCCAGTGGTCCTTCAAAACAGTCAGTGGCGCCCGTACTTGGTGACCATAGATCAGTTCAAAAGGACTTTAGCCTAATGATTCCTGAGTGCTGTACCCAGTACCAGTCCTTCTGGTACTGGGTACAATAAGCACGTATCATGATCTTGAGAGACTGGTGAAACCGCTCCACCAACCCTTGACTTTCTGGGTGATAGGCTGTGGAGGTTGTCAGTTTAATGTTAAATTCTCCCAGGACTGTGGGAAAATGTTTAGATGTAAAATTTGACCCTTTATATGTCTGAATTACCTGAGGGATCCCAACTTGAGTAAAAAATTTCACCAGTGCTCTCAAAACCACACGTGTAGTAATTTTTCGTAGTGGGATGGCCTCGGGGAAGCTGGTTGAAGAACAAATAATGGTGAGTAAGTACTGGTTACCCATCTTAGTTTTGGGTAGTGGAACCACACAATCCACAACCACGAAAGGTTCTCCAATTGCTGCAATTGATTTAAGTGGGGCAGGCTTAATACCTCTGATATGGCTTGCCTACTCTTTGGCAAATAGGACATGATTCAATATACTTGCTCACTGACTCCCATATTTGAGGCCAGTAAAAATGTTTAAAGACCATATTCACGGTTTTTTTTATGCCTAAATGTCCTCCCATGGGAACATCATGGGCCAAACTTAAAACTTGACACCTAAATGGCTCTGGCACAACCACTTGGTAAACTGCCTCT
This sequence comes from Cherax quadricarinatus, assembly GCF_026875155.1. Taxonomy (NCBI): domain Eukaryota; kingdom Metazoa; phylum Arthropoda; class Malacostraca; order Decapoda; family Parastacidae; genus Cherax; species Cherax quadricarinatus. The sequence goes on from NC_069481.1 coordinate 386,625, forward strand.
CTGCGCCAGCAGAAGATACTTCATCAAATAGAGTCTCTCATTAACACGCCACCTGTGTAAAAAAAAAAAAAAAATTAATAAGTTCGGAGGCTTCCCCCTCGCTAACTGCAGATGATCGAATAGCCGTCAGGGTGTCGTCACACCTCTGGGCCCGAATCAGTTGTTCACGAGAAAGAGTCGCCACTCCTATGCCAGCTCCCAGACCCACGCTCAAACTGGGTCCCACCTGGGCAGATTCATCACTACCCTGAGTCTCCTGCAGGCTAGACTCGAGGAATAAATTTTCCAAACCCAAATCTTCTCCAGCATCAGAAGAATCAAGGAGAGGCACAGAAGCTTTTCCCTTTGACATTTGCCTAGTTACAGCACACACTGGAAACAGCTCGGGCACAGTAGTCCTCGCTTTTTTTGGTCTACTCTGCGATAAAACTTTAATACTGGCTACAGTGTGTGTAGCTGGTGTACTTGAGAGGCTTGTGCATCAGCCTGGTCACTAATCATCTTTCTGCAAATCTGCTGCCTGTAGCCCTTTTTCTTACAGTAAGTACAAAAATTGGATGTAAAAGTCCTCTGTGTCCTCTGTCTTTGGGGAACTGTATTTTTCCTACCTGTTCGGTGTTTTCCTGAAACTATATTTGACTTACTACTTCCTTGAGCAGGTAACTGAGAAGCAGACTTTAATCCCTGGGAACCATGATTCTGGTGGTTAGTAGACTGAAAACTCATTGGATATGAGGCTGGAAAAAATATGGCTTAAACATAGGAAATTTCTTATTCCTCCTAACTGGTGGCTAAAAACCTTTCACCCTGCTCTAAAACATGGTTAAAATCATCAAAATCTTTTTCCTCAAGATATGCCTTAAACTGCATCTGCCATTCTCTGACCACTGCATCAGTCTATTCAAATCTTCCTGGAGTGCTGTAATGTCCTCGTCAGAATGAATTCGACGGCCTATTTTGGTTTCATCGGCAAACTTGCTTATGTCGCTCTTCATGCCCTCATCAATGTCGTTTATGTAGATTGTGAACAACAGGGGGGGCCAACACTGACTCTTGTGGAACACCACTCGTGACGCTTCCCCACTTACCTGGCACCATGCCAGTCTGTAGTGTTATGTTGAAAAGATTAGCCAAAGGTTTGTTAAGCTCCTCTTTACATTCCTTCAGAACCTTTGTGTACAGTTCATCAGGGCCTGGGGATTTGTTTGCTTTTCTTATTCCTTTTTTTATTTCTCTCTTTAACTGAATATGTTGATTTCTTAATTGCCCCTCTCCTCTTTTGATTTGCCTATATATGCCTCTCTTTTGTCTAGTGAGATGTTTTAATCTATTGTTCATCCATTTAGGATCATTTTTGTTTGATATGATTTCCATATTTGGAACATAAGTTGTCTGAGCAGCTAGAACGTCATGTCGGCAGTCATCACTACCTACTGGAAAACGTCATATCGGCAATCATCACTACCTACCTGACCCATAGTCAGGTCATTCCAGTTCAGCCCACCCAAGTAATTTTTCAGTCCTATGAAATCAGCCAAGTGGAAGTCAGGGACAGAGACTTGATTGCCATTATTAGGAGAATTCCATGGTATATTAAAGCTGAATGACTTGTGATCACTTTCCCCAAGCTCATCATTAACCTCAAGATTATTAATTAGCATTTCCCTGCTGGTAAGAACCAAGACAAGCAGGTTATTTCCTCTAGTTGGTTCTGTCACAAACTGTTTTAAAAAATAATCCTGAATCGTATCAAGAAAGTCACTTGACTCTAAATTTTCTGTCAAATTGCTCCAGTCAATCTGTCTATAGTTGATATCTTCCATTATCACAACATTTTCGTATGTAGATGCCTTACGAATTTCATCCCATAGAAGTTTACAGCACTCCCTGTCAAGATTTGGGGCCCTGTAAATCACACCCAAAATTAGCTTTTCACGGCCCTTGTCTAACACAACAATTTAAACTGTCTCTGACATACATCGCTACTACACCACCCTTCCTGTTGACCCGGTCAGTGCGGAATAATTTATAGCCATGCATGTGACATTCAGAAGGCATCTCTCTATCTTTCAGATTGAGCCAAGTCTCTGTTATAGCAATGATATCTATGTTTATTGCACTTTCAATTAATCTTAGCTCATCTATCTTATTTCTTACGCTCCTGCTATTAGTATAGTAGATCTTAAGGGAGCTAGTCCCTTGCTGCCCTCTGCTGTCTCCCTTTGTTTGCTGACCTGATCTATTATCTTTAATTATAACTTCATGATGAATGTCTTTTATACATTTATTGTTTTCAACCCTAGTGTTGCATCCTGACTGTTTCCCACACACACCCATACCTCTATCTTCTATCAGTTTAAAATCCTCTGCATTTCAACAATGGCCCTCTTGATTGAGTTTGCAAGTGCTACCACCCCTGCCCCAGAGAGATGTACCCCATCCCTTGCATACATATCATGTTTGCCATAAAAGTTGTCCCAGTTATCAATGAATGGGATTGTAAGTTCCTTGCAGTATCAGTCTAGAAAGCAATATACACCAATTGCCCTAGACAACCATACATTGCCCACTCCCCTTCTAGGCAAGATGTTACATATGATTGAGACCCCTCCCTTAGACTTAATTACATCTATAGCTGACCTGTACTTATCTAGCATCTCTTCTCTCCTACCCTTCCCAATATCATTTCCACCAGCAATGAGACAGATAATAGGCTTGTTCCCATTACCTGACATGATATTATCCAACCTGTCGAATATGTCACTAACACCAGCTCCAGGGAAGCACACTCTATCTCTTACCTTCTTATTCCTATTACAGAAGGCACAGTCCATATATCTTACCTGTGAGTCACCAACCACAAGTCTGTGCTTACCTCAATTTGCAGGGGAAGTAGTACCTTTACCTTCAATGCCCACTGAAGTACACTCATCCTGAAGAACAGAGAAGCGATTTCCTGCCTTCAAGTCTTCTCTCTTAACTTTCCTTATTTTGATGCTCTTCCCATTACTGGGAACCACTTTCCAGGTGCTGGACTGCACCTTACCGCTGGTAGCCGTTGCTACCTCCCCACCTACAGCTTCCTCGCAACGAGAGACAGACTGCACTTCGCCTCTGGTAACTGCATTCCCCTCCACCATTCCAGCCACCTCACACTCACTCCCAAACCCATTGAGGTGAACCTTCAGTCTCCTAATTTCCTCCCGGAGAAGCAAGACTTCCTCCTTCAACTCTCCAACCACAATTTTTAAACACTGCAAAAGCAAGCCATGCTTTGTAACCTTCCACACTAATCCCCAAAGCAGCTCAGGGTCTGTGACCTCATGTGATGGCTGACCACTGACCGTTGTAGAAGCTAAGATATTGTGTAGTTTTAAAAATAGGTTAGATAAATACATGAGTGGGTGTGGGTGGGTGTGAGTTCGATCTGACTAGCTGGTGCTACTGGGTCAGATGCCGCGCTCCTTCGTTAAGTGGAGGTGGCCTTACTGGGTGGGCCATTGATCTAAGCTGGGAGTTAACATGGACCTGCCCTTCATGGGCCAGTAGGCCTGCTGCAGTGATCCTTCTTTGTTATGTTCTTATGTATATCCCTTGTTGGTGTACCACTCTGTTTTGTCTTCCCAGTGTCCCTTTTGCCTCCACTGTGAATACTTCCTTAATTAAATCTCGTGTTGAGCTCCTCTCATGCTTCTTGATCGTTTCTTGTGAGCTCCCCACCTTCTTTCCTCAGCCTCATTAGCTGGTCCTTGACTGTTGTCTTCCTCTTAATGTGGCTATAAAGCAGTTTCGGGTCAGACTTGACTTTCGATGCCATGTCATTTATGTACTGTTGCTGGGCCTCCCTCCTTATCTATGCATACTCGTTTCTGGTTCTTCGGCTAATCTCTTTATTTTCCTAAACTACAATTAATCTTTAATGTAGAACTGTAAACATCTTATTCTACTATATTTTATTGCCAAATATTCTCCTTTTACAGTCTATAATTATCTGTTGTTTACCATCTTTAATCATAACACTGCAAAAACTCACATACTTTAAATTAGAACTGTGCACATGTTATTCTACTATCTATTGTAAACAACTTATATTAGACTTAGTGCACTTACAAGTGATAGTCTGGTGCTACTTTAATATGTAATTTTATCTTATTAGTTTATATCTACTTTAGTTTGTAATTTTATCTTATTAGTTTATATCTAGTTATACTTTACTTCATTCTAACTCAATACATAGTCAACACCAAATTCATTATCTTCGTTAGTTACTACACTCTTTTTGATCAAAGTGTAAACATCCCACTACTACAGATATCACTATTAGAACTCACCATAATATACATGGTATAAAGAATTACTATTTAATCTAAAAGATAAATGATCACATCGACCCTGATCTAAACCTATATAATCTAACACCCAATCAAAATTTATTGGAAAGTAACTGCCTTTATTACACATCATCACAAGCCAGCACTATCCTAAATGCTACTAAAAGTCTAACAGTTCTTAACTACAACATCAGGTCCTTAAACAAACACAATGATGACCTCCTGGCACTCCTTCATTCCATAAAGAAAACCTTCTTCTGTATTATTCTCACTGAAACCTGGCTTAAGCAGGACATAATAGATATCTACCCACTACCAGCATACACAGCAATCCTCAACTGCAGACCATACCAAGTTGGGGGTGGTATTGCAATCTATTACTCTAACCAATTATCTTGTATTAGCACCACTTGCTGATGAATATGGAGAATATATTTTTGCTAATTTTACTGTAAAAAAAATATAAGACTCCTATAACAATCGGTGCCATTTAACGGATACCTCATACAAACATCCCAAATTTTAGTGAGAAATTAAAGACACCTAGATACCCATCACTTACACAACCCAGGACAACACAGATTTAGAGCAGGTCGCTCCTGCCTGTCCCAGCTACTGGACCAGTATGACAAGGTCCTGGATGCTGTAGAGGATAAACAAAATACAGATGTAGTATACACAGACTCTGAAAAAGCTTTCGACAAGTGTGACCATGGCGTAATAGCACACAAAATGCGTGATAAAGGAATAACAGGAAAATTTGGTAGTTGGATCTATAACTTCCTGACAAATAGAACACAAAGAGTAATAGTAAACAGAGTAAAGTCCCAGGTGGCCATGGTAAAAAGCTCTGTTCCACAAGGCACAGTACTCGCTCCCATTCTATTCCTCATCCTCATTTCTGACATAGACAGAGATGTAAGCCATAGCTCTGTGTCTTCCCTTGTAGATGACACCCGGATCACCATGGCAGTGACCTCCATCGAAGACACTGCGAGACTCCAAGTAGACATCAACCAAATCTTCGAATGGGCAACTCGAAACAATTTGAAATTCAACGAGGAGAAATATCAACTACTCAGATATGGAAAACTTGAAGAAATTACAAATGTATCAGGGTATACGATGTGATGAATGGTTTTGAAAACCGACAAATTGAAGAACTGAGACACTTATGCAACATATGGGAATCTTTATTGAAGAAACGTTTCACCACACAGTGGCTCCTCTCCTTACCCATTTCTACTTTGTACTGGACTGATGAAGCCACTGTGTGGCGAAACGTTTCTTCAATAAAGATTCCCATATGTTGCAGGATATACGACAAATTCTAACCATACAATAGAGCGGAAAATTAATGTGAAGGGCCTGGGAGTGATAATGTCAGAGGATCTCGCCTTGAAAGACCACAACAATGTATCTACCTCATTCCCTAGGAAAATGAGAGGATGGATAATGAGAACCTTCAAAACTAGGGACGCCAAGCCCATGATGATTCTCTTCAAATCGCTTGTGCTCTCTAGGCTGGAATACTGCTGTACCCTAACGGCCCCCGTCAAGGCTGGCGACATTGCACACCTGGAGAGTGTACAAAGAACTTTCACGACACACATAATTACGATAAGACACCTAAACTACTGCGAACGGTTGAAGGTTCTTGATCTGTATTCCCTCGAACACAGGCGAGAGAGATACATAATAATATAGACTTGGAAGATTCTGGAGGGACTGGCACCAAACCTACAACGAAAATCACTCCCTATGAAAGCAAAAGACTCGGCAGGAGATACAACATTCCCCAATGAAAAGCAGGGGCACCACGAGTACATTGAGAGACAACACAGTAAGTGCCTGGGCCCCCCCCCCACTGTTCAATTGCCTCCCAGCATACATAAGGGGGATTACCAATAGACCCCTGGCTGTCTTCAAGAAAGCACTGGACAGGCACCTAAAGTCAGTGCCTGACCAACCGGGCTGTGGTTTATACGTCAGCTTGCGTGCGGCCAGCAGTAACAGCTTGGTTGATCAGACGCTGATCCACCATGAAGCCTGGTCTCAGACCGGGCCGTGGGGACGTTGACCTCCGAAACCTTCTTAAGGCAAACTTCAGGTAAACTAATAACAAAAAGACAAATGAACAAGCACCACCTCTTAGCTGGAGACTTCAATATCAACCTTGACCTACCAGATGATCAGACTGTAACTTATTTCATCAACAATATGAACAACACACTTCTCATACCAACAATAACTAAACCAACCAGGCTGACCGAGACAAGTGCAGCCATAATTGACCATATATGGACCAATATACTAGCCCTCCTTAAATCAGGGATAATCACAGACAGCACTACTGACCACTACCTCACCTTCCTCTTAACAAGCATTAGTAAACAACCACTGGAATACAGCAAAGTTTCATTTAGACTCCACGACGAGGCCTCAATAAGTAATTTCACAGCAGAGCTAGGTATGGTTGATTGACCTACAAAATTCTCCAAAGGCCAATGGTATCAATGATTAGACAGACATATTTCTGAATAAATTACTTAGACTATACAACAAACATTGTCCTATAAAAACGAAACCGATCACGAATAAACGGCTCGGTTGCCCATGGCTAACTAGTATAGTACTGAAATCCATTGATAAGAGACTTCAGTATGAAAAGCAATATAGACAGGGCTTAAAACACAAAGATATTCTTAAACATTGTTCATCAGTTCTCACCAGACAAATTTAAAAAAAGACAAACAATTGTACTACTCCAGCAGATTCACTGAAACAAGAGGAGATATAAAAAAAGACCTGGAAAACACTCACAGATTCTGGGAACCCACAAACTGAAAAAACTAGGGATATTGTCCTAACTAAACCGAATGAAACACCTCTGCATCCTATTGATACAGTTAACAAGATAAATGACTTCTTCTCAACCAAAGGATCTAATCCCGCCAGTAAAATCCCAGGTACCAACGCCCGAACAAGTGATTACTTAGATGGGAATTTCCCAAACTCCTTTTATCTTGCACCTACTGAGCCCACTGAAGTCGCTACGATTATTAAGTCACTTAAAAATAATTCAGGGAATCTGTCTCACGTCCCACCATTATTGTACAAGTGAGCTGCCCATGTCCTTTCGCATGCTATTTCATTACTTTTTAACAAGTCACTAGAAACTAGCACTTTCCCGACACTACTCAAGACAGCAAGGGTTACACCAGTATACAAAGTGGTGACCCTACAGATGTAAACAACTATAAGCCAATATTAAACATACCATTGCTATCCAAAATCTTCGAGAAACTCTTGCACAAGAGATTATATTCGTTTATAACAGTACTCAGAAAACTCAACCCCTGCCAGTTTGGCTTCAAAAAAAAAAATAAAAGCACAAACGATGGAGTTGTAAAAATGCGAGATCTGCTTTACACAGCACTCGAAAATAAGTAATATCCATTATGACTTTTTATTGACCTAAGAAAAGCTTTTGACACAGTAGACCACGGCATCCTACTCCACAAACTTGACCATTATGGTATAAGAGGCCATGCACTTGCATATTTCAAATCTTACCTTACTAATAGGTATCAGTATGTCACCATTAAAGACACAACCTCATCAACACGATCACTTGATACTGGAGTGCCGCGGTAAGTGTCCTTGGTCCCCTACTCTTCCTCTTATACATCAGTGATCTTCCTAATGTATCACAACACCTGAAACCCATTATCTTTGCTGACGACACGACATATGTCATCTCCCAACCAAATCTTGCCACACTCAACACCATTGTTAATGAGGAGCTACTATAAATATCTACTTGGATGACAGCCAATAAACTTACACTTAACACTGACAAAACCTTCTATATTATGTTTGGTAACAGAGCAGGTGTTGCACAACTTAACATTAAGATAGACAACGATCTTATTGCCAAGCATAATGAGGACAAATTCCTGGGTCTACACCTCGACAGCAACCTGAAATTCAACACCCATATCCAATACATAAAAAAAGTATCCAAAACGGTTGGGATCCTCACCAAGATACATTACTAAATGCCAAAATCAGCACTTCTCACACTATACTATTCACTCATCTATTCCTACCTCACCTATGCTATTTGTGCCTGGGGATCAGCAGCAGCAACACACCTAAAGCCAATAATAACCCAACAAAAAGCTGCAGTAAGAATAATCACGCAATCCAATCCTAGGCAACGTACACCCCCACTCTTCAACGATCTAAACTTACTGTACAGAACATCCACACTTACTACTGTGCATCGTACATTTACAGAACCATAAATTTCAACATTAACCCTGAACTAAAACACTTTCTTGATAGTTGTGACAGGACCCACAGGCATAACACCAGGCACAAAAATCTGTATGAGATTCTCCATGTCCGGATAAAGTTAAACAGAAATTCAATGTAAACAAAAGGACTATAAATCTGGAACCCCCCTTCCTGAAAACTCTAGAGCTGCAGACACTACCACCACTTTCAAAACTACCGTTAGAAAAACATCTAATCTCTCTGACACATCCCACCATCAGCTAACTACAAGAAAAGCACCTCTACTCTTGTATCATACACAGATAAAATACAAACTAGACCTACTCTCGATATCTGTGATTCCCCCAATTTATAGTTACACTCACCCAATTGACTGTAAACATAGAAATATGTAATATAAATGGTACCTAATGAATCTTAAACTTTGCCTGAGATATTGCATTATAAGAGCTTTAATAGAAACTATTTATTGTGCCAAGACAAAACCAGTCTCATTGCTAAATTTACGAACTGTATTGCAGTTACGTAGCCTTAATATCAACATGCTCCATAACCTGTACCAATATAGTGTTTGAATTAATCTTAGTCTACCCGAAATGCCTAGACATGCTAGGCATGATAGTGGCTCTCTCTGTAATTAGTATTTTATAATATGTAAACCACACATTGTAACCAATATTCTACAATATGTAAACCCCGCAATGTAATCTTTATAGAGAATGAACTTGATTGATTGATTGATTGATTCTGTACTTTTTCCATTCTCTAGCGCACTTAGTTTTTGCCTCCCTACACCTTCTGGTAAATCAAGGGCTCATTCTGGTCTTCCCATTATTTCTGTTACTCTTGGGAACAAACCTTTCCTCTGCCTCCTTGCATTTTGTTGTTACATATTCCATCATTTCGTTTACTGACTTTCCTACAAACTCTCTTTCCCCTGAACCTCCTGCAGGAAGGTCCTCATGCTTGTGTAGTTCCCCCTTTTATAGTTTGGCTTTTCCCTTTCTACTCCTGTAACCCTCTCCATTTGTAGCTCTACGATGTATTTAAAGCTTTGATCCAGGTGGTCACTAGCTCCAAGAAGCTTTTCATATGTGACGTACTCAATTTCTGAGCTACTCAGGGTGAACACTAGGTCCAGTCTTGCTGGTTCATCCTCCCCTCTCTCTCTCTGTAACATGTTGGTGCATGAGGTTTTTCAGTACCACATCCATCATCTTGGCTCTAGATGTTTTGGGACTTCCATGTGGCTCCAGGTTTTCCCAGTCAATCTCCCTGTGGTTGAAATCGCCCATAACCAGAAACTTTGCTCTAATCGAGTGAGCTTTTCTGGCCACCTTAGCTACTGTGTTCACCATTGTTCTGTTGCTCTCATCATATTCCTCTCTTGGCCTCCTGCAGTTCTGTGATGGGTTATACATCACTGCAATGAGTGCCTAATGATCCCTTGACTGAACTGTACATACTATGTAATCCTTTTCTCCAATCTCCTCCATTTCTTCCATTTCCTGATATTCCCATCGGTTTTTAATGAGCATTGCTACCCCTCCCCCCTCTGGGGGCCTATAGGGGGTCGCTCTGGGAGTGGGGTTTGTGGTGTAGGGGGTGGGGCAGAGGGCTTATGAGGGTTACAGTGGAAGTGGGGTTTGTGGTGAGGGGGATGGGAGCAGAGGGTACAGTGTGTGGGTTTTGGATTAGGTTGTTTGGTTGCATTGGTGTTGCCATGCTTGGATTCCTTCTTTGGGTGGTTCTGGAGGAGGTTGTGTATTCTCTTCCACCTGGGACTCATTTCTCCTGCTTCCCTCCTTCTTTGCCTCCCATTCCTCCTTGCGAAGTTGCAGCCTCTCTTTCAGTATCTTCCTTTCTTCTAGTGTTCTGTCACAGGCGAGGTACACACTCTGGTACTCTGGTTTGTCCCTTAGATGCGCTTTCTCCTGCAGGATCCGGTTTTGAGCTGACTCTACCTTGAAAATCACTTAGACTGGACGTTTTTTTCCTCTCGCATACAACCCAGTTCTCCAAAAATTTACCAACAGCGTCATGTCGTCCTCTTTTATTGCTTTCATGATGCTTTCAATCATTATTTTTTTCCTCCTGTTTACTTGCTTCGAAAGTTTTCCCTTCAACTTTCTGGAGCCCATAAACAAAAATTGCCCTCTCTCTTTCGTCCTCCCACTGTACTTCCCTGAGTATCCTCTGAGACGAATTAGTTCCTGCTGTTGAAGCATTCCTTTCTTCTGTCTCTTCCCAATCTGGTGTCCCTGTGCTTAGCTGTGTGTGCACTCACCTATTTGTGTGTGTGTGTGTGTGTATGTGTGTGTGTGTGTGCGTGTGTACTCACCTAGTTGTACTCACCTAGTTGAAATTGCAAAAGTCGAGTCCAAGCTCCTGGCCCTGCCTCTTCACTGGTCGCTACTAGGTCACTCCCCCTGAACCTTGAGCTTTATCATACCTCTGCTTAAAGCTATGCATGGATCCTGCCTCCACTACATCGCTTCCCTTCCTGACTACTCTGTGGCTGAAGAAATACTTCCTAACATCCATGTGGTTCATCTGTGTCATCAACTTCCAACTGTATCCTCTTGTTGCTGTGTCCCATCTCTGGAACATCCTGTCTTTGTCCACCTTGTTAATCCCTCTTAGTATTTTGTATGTCGTTATCATGTCCCCCTTATCTCTCCTGTCCTCCAGTGTCGTCAGGTTGATTTCCCTTAACCTCTCCTCGTATGACATACCTCTTAGCTCTGGAACTAGTCTTGTTGCAAACCTTTGCACTTTCTCTAGTTTCTTTACGTGCTTGGCTAGGTGTGGGTTCCAAACTGGTGCCGCATACTCCAATATTAGCCTAACGTACACGGTGAACAGGGTCCTGAACGATTCCTTATTAAGATGTCGGAATGCTGTTCTGAGGTTTGCTAGGCGCCCATATGCTGCAGCAGTTATTTGGTTGATGTGCGCTTCAGGAGATGTGCCTGGTGTTATACTCAACCCCAAGATCTTTTTCCTTGAGTGAGGTTTGTAGTCTCTGGCACCCTAGACTGTACTCCGTCTGCGGTCTTCTTTCCCCTTCCCCAATCTTCATGACTTTGCACTTGGTGGGGTTGAACTCCAAGGGCCAATTGCTGGACCAGGTCTGCAGCCTGTACAGATCCCTTTGTAGTTCTGCCTGGTCTTCGATCAAATGAATTCTTCTCATCAACTTCACGTCATCTGCAAACAGGGACACTTCTGAGTCTATTCATTCCGTTATGTCGTTCACAAATACCAGAAACAGCACTGGTCCTAGGACTGACCCTTGTGGGACCCCGCTGGTCACAGGTGCCCACTCTGACCCCTCGCCACGTACCATGACTAGCAGCTGTCTTCCTGACAAGTATTCCCTGATCCATTGTAGTGCCTTCCTTGTTATCCCTGTTTTGTCCTCCAGTTTTTGCACTAATCTCTTGTGTGGAACTGTGTCAAAGGCCTTCTTTCAGTCAAAGAAAGTGCAATCCACCCACCCCTCTCTCTCTTGTCTTACTGCTGTCACCAGGTCATAGAACTCCAGTAGGTTTGTGACACAGGATTTCTCGTCCCTGAAACCATGTTGGTTGCTGTTGTTGTGTGTGTGTGTGTGTGTGTGTGTGTGTGGTTGTGTGTGTGTGTGTGTGTGTTTGTGGTTGAGTGTGTCTGTGTGTGTGTGTGTGTTGTGTGTGTGATTGGGTGTGTATGTGTGTGTGTATGTGTGTGTGTGGTGTGTGTGTGTGTGTGTGTGTGTTGTGTGTGTGTGTGTGGGGTGTGTGTGTTGTGTGTGGTGTGTAGGTGTGTGTGTGTTTTGTGGGTGTGTGTGTGTGTGTGTGTGTGTGTGTGTGTGTGTACTCAACTAATTGTACCCACCTCATTGTGGTTGTAGGGGTCGAGACTCAGCTCCTGGCACTGCCTCTTCACTGATCACTACTAGGTCCTCTCTCTCTCTCTCTCTCTCTCTCTTTGCCTCCTGAGATTTGTCATACCTCTTCTTAAAGCTCTGTGTGGTTCTTACCTCCACTACATCGCTTCCTAGGCTGTTTCACTTCCTTACGACTCTGTGGTGAAGAAGTACTTCCTAAGATCCCTGTGACTCTTCTGAGTCTTCAGCTTCCAATTGTGACCCCTTGTTTCTGTGTCCCCTCTCTGGAACATCGTGTCTCTGTCCACCTTGTCTATTCCGTGCAATATTTTTTATGTTGTTATCATGTCTCCCATGACCCTCATGTACTTCAGTGTCGTCAGTCCAATTTCCTTCACCCTTTCTTCGTAAGACTTTCCCCTGAGCTTCGGAACTCGCCTTGTTGCAAACCTTTGTACTTTCTCTAATTTCTTGACTTGCTTGACCATGTGTGGGTTCCAAACTGGTGCTGCATACTCCAGAATGGGCCTGACGTACACAGTGTACAGTGTCTTGAACGATTCCTTACTAAGGTATTGGAAAGCTATTCTCAGGTTTGCCAGGCGCCTACATGCTGCAGCAGTTATCTGGTTGATGTGTGCCTCTGGGGATGTGCTCGGCGTTATGGTCACCCCAAGATTTTTCTCATTGAATGAGGTTTGCAGCCTTTGTCCCCCTAGCCTATACTTTGTCTGCAGTCTTCTTTGCCCTTCCCCAATCTTCATGACTTTTCATTTGTCCAGCCTGTCCAGGTCTCTTTGTAGTCCTGCCTGATCCTCACCCGATTAATGCTTCTCATTAACTTCACATCATCTGTGAACAGCGACACTTCAGAGTCTATCCCTTCCATCAAGTCATTCACATATTTCAAAAGCAGCACTGGTCCTTGGACTGACCCCTTGGGACCCTGCTTGTCACAGGCCCCCTGTTGTACCTCATCACGTACTATGACTCGTTTTTTGCCTCCCTGTCAGGTATTCTCTGATCCAATTTCATTGATCTTCCCCTTATAAGCGCCTGATCCTCCGCTTTTGTACTAATCTCTTTTGAGGAACTGTGTCGAAAAAACCATCCTGCAGTCCAGGAAAATGCAATCAACCCACTACTCTCCCCTCGTATCTTACTTTGTTACCTAGTCCCTAAAACTCCCGAAGGTTTTTGACACAGGATTTGCCTTCCATGAATCCTTGCTTGGGTTTTCGAATATAAACTTGTTCGCACCAGGTGGGCCACCATTCTCCTCCTGATAATTTTCTCCATGACTTAGCATACTATACTCGTCACAGACACTGGTCTGTAGTTTAGTGCCTCGTTTCTGCCTCCTTTCTTAAAAATTGGGACAACCTTTGCCGTCTTCCATACCTCAGGTAGTTGCCCAGTTTCAAGGGATGTATTGAAGATTGTGGTTAGTGGCATGCACAGCATCTCTGCTCCTTCTCTACTGACCCACGGGGAGATGTATTGGTATTGAAGGTATTGAAGTCACTTAGCAGCTTCTGCACATCCTCCTCCATTGTTTGTATGTCATTCCCTGTTCGTGTTCCCCTCTGTGCTGTCTTCTCAGAGCCATCCCTGTCTCTAACTGTAAATACTTCCTTAAATATCATGTTGAGCTCCTCGCATACCTCGTGATCATTTCTTTTGAGTTCCCCCATCTTCTTTCCTCAGCCTGATCACCTGGTTTTTGACTGTTGTCTTCCTCCTGATGTGGCTGTACAGCAGTTTCAGGTCAGACTTGACTTTTGATGCTATGTTATTTTCATACTGTCACTGGGCCTCCCTCCTTACCTGTGCATACTCGTTTCTGGCTCGTCAACTAATCTCCTTATTTTCCTGTGTTCTTCGCTTTCTGTACTTTTTCCATTCTCTATTGCACTTGGTTTTTGCCTTCTTACACCGTCGGGTAAACCAGGGGCTCGTTCTGGTCTTCCAATTATTTCTTTCACCCTTGAGAACAAACCTATCCTCTGCCATCTTGCATTTTGTTGTTACATATTCATTCATTTCGTTTACTGACTTTCCTACCAGTTCTCTGTCCCAGTGAACCTCTTGCAGGAAGTTTCTCAAACCTATGTAGTCTCCCCGTTCGTAGTCTGGCTTTTCCCATTCAACTCCTGTTGCCCTCTCCACTTGTTACTCTATTATGTATTCAAAGCACAGATCCACGTGGTCACTAGCTCCTAGGGGACTCTCACATGTGATGTCCTCAATGTCTGAACTGCTCAGGGTGAACACAAGGTCCAGTCTTGCTGGTTCATCCTCCCCTCTCTCTCTGGTAGTATCCTTAACATGTTGATGCATAAGCCACATCCATCATCTTGCCTCTCCATGTTTCAGAACCCCCATGTGGCTCCAGGTTTTCCGAATCAATCTCCCTGTCATTGAAATCGCCCGTAACCAGTAACTTTGCTCGAGTGATCTCTTCTTGCCACCTCTGCCAGTGTGTCCACCATTGCTCTATTACTCTCTTCATATTCCTCTCTTGGCCTCCTGCAGTTCTATGGTGGATTATACATTACCGCAATGACTATGTTGTGCTCCCCAGACTGAAGTGTACCTACTATGTATTCTTTCTCTCCAATCTCGTCCATGCCTCTTATTTCCTCAAACTTCCATTGGTGTTTTACGAGCAGTGAAACCCCTCCTTCCCCTCTGCTCTTTCTGTCTTTCTTCAGGATCTGATATCCTGGTGGAAATATTGCATCTGTTATTGACTCATTGAGTTTCGTTTCTGTGACTGCTATGATATCTGGGGACTTCTCATTGATTCTTTCATGCCACTACTTATATTTGGGGGTTGCTTTATTGTTGGAGTTCGTGGTGTGCGGGGTGGGGACAGAGGGATTGGTGAGTGATTGCTTGCTTAGGTTCTTCAGTTGCCTTGGGGTTGTTGTGGTTGGAGTCCTTCTGCGGGTATTTCTGGGGAGTGTGTTTGCCCTTTCACCTGTGTCTGGGTTATTCTGCCCCATTCCTCCTTTCGTTTTAGCACTCTCTCTTTCAGTATCCTCCTTTCCTCTCGTTATAGGTACACACTCTGGAATTCCAGTTTGTCTCTCAACTGTGCTGTCTCCTGCAGGATCATCATTCAAGTTGGTTCTGCCTTGAAAATTACTTAGAGAGGCCACTTCCCTCTCCTTATGAACCTCCCAATTCTCCAAAAATTTGCCACCTGGGTCATGTCGCCCACACCTATTGCCTTAATGATACATTCAATCGCTTTTATCTCCTCCTGTTTTCTTTCCTCGTAGGTTTTCCCTTCAGCTTCCTCGAGCCCATAGACAAAAACTGATCTCTGCCTTTCTTCCTCCTACTGTGTCTCCCATTGCATCCTCTGAGGTGTTTTAGTTCCTTCACTTTGAGTGTTCCTTCCTTCTATCTCTTCCCTAGCTGAGGCCCCATTGCTCATTGGTCTGTCCTTCCTGCTCAGCTGCTCCTGGCCCCTGAAGGAGTCTGGTAGAGTCCCTGCATATATCCTAGTTCCTTCAATGTTTCCTGACCTCTCATTTCTTCCTAGTGTGCTCCTTGTCTTTGCGTTGGACCCGTGTGGGTCTGACAGGAGCTTTGCATACATTATTGCTTGCTTGCTTCCTCCAATCCCTTTGTCTTTGTCTGTTGTAGAAGTTCCTGATGTTATGTCAGTACCATTTTTTTTAAGGTGTTTCAGATTGCTCAGTTCCTCTTCTAAGTGCTGTATATTCGCTTCTGCTACTATGGCATGTAGCTCCAACCTCCTGCTCTCTGCAGCTATCATCTCCTCCATCCTCCTTCCGAGCTCTTCTAGCTTCCTTCCCCAGTCTTCCTCTCTTTTTTGAGCTCTGCACCGCAATCATCCTTCCCAGCTTTGTCTGCCATACCCCTGGATCTCGGCCTTGTCTTTGGTCCAATTGTACCACAGAGCGAAGTTATGTGAGGATGGGTGTTGTAGGTAAGGGAGGTAGAGGGAGGTAGGGCAATGGTGGGAGAATGGTATGAAGTGCGAGGGGGAGCATCAAGGAGAGTTTTAGGGGTTACAAGAGGGTATAGGGAGGGAGGAGGAAGGGAGTGTGGGGGAGGCTAGGGGGAGAGAGAGGAGGGGGGATGAGAGAGAGAGAGAGAGAGAGAAAAGAGAGAGAGAGAGAGAGAGAGATAGTGAGAGAGATGGATGGAAGGTGAGGATGAGAGAGAGAGAGAGAGAGAGACAGTGTTAGGATGAGTGAGGGGGAGGGGAAGGGAAAGAGGGAGATAGAGTGACCACTTAAACAGGGGTGCCTTGAGGCTGTGTGTGTGTATTCACTTATTTGTGTTGCAGGGGTCGAGTCATAGCTCCTGGCCCCACCTCTTCGCTGATTGCTACTAGGTCCTCTCTCTCACTGTCCCATGAGCTTTATCATACCTCGCCTTAAAACTATGTATGGTTCCCGCCTCCACTATGTCACTTTCTAGGCTATTCCACGGCCTGATTACTCTGTGACTGAAGAAATACTTCCTAACATCCCTTTGATTCATCTGAGTCTTCAACTTCCAATTGTGACCTCTTGTGGGTGTGTCCCTTCTCTGGAACATCCCGTCTTTGTTCACCTTGTCAATTCTTCACAGTATTTTATATGTCATTATCATGTCTCCCCTGACCTTCCTGTCCTCCAGTGTCGTCAGGCCGATTTCCCTCAACCTTTCTTCGTAGGACAATCCCCGTAGCTCTGGGACTAGTCTTATTGCAAACCTTTGCACTTTCTCTAATTTCTTGACGTGCTTGACTAGGTGTGGATTCCAAACTGGTGCTGCATGCTCCACTATGAGCCTGACGTAAATGGTATACACAGTCTTGAACGAATCCTCACTGAGGTATTGGAATGCTATCTGTAGGTTTGCCAGGCGCCCATATGCTGCAGCAGTTATCTGATTGATGTGCGCCTCAGGAGATATGCTCGGTGTTATACTCACCCCAAGATCTTTTTCCTTGTGAGAGGTTTGCAGTCTTTAGCCATCTAAACTATATTGTGTCTGAGGTCTTCTTTGCCCTTCCCCAATCTTCATGACTTTGCATTTGGCAGGGTTAAACTCAAGGAGCCATTTGCTGGACCAGGCTTGTAGCCTGTCCAGGTCTCTTTGTAGTCCTGCCTGATCCTCATCCAATTTGATTCTTCTCAATAACTTCACATCATCTGCAAATAAGGAATCTTCTGAGTCTATCCCTTCCGTTATGTCGTTCACATGTAC
The DNA here is from genome assembly GCF_026875155.1 of Cherax quadricarinatus. Taxonomy (NCBI): domain Eukaryota; kingdom Metazoa; phylum Arthropoda; class Malacostraca; order Decapoda; family Parastacidae; genus Cherax; species Cherax quadricarinatus. Next base: position 404,361 of record NC_069481.1, read on the forward strand.
CAAGAACAGCACAGGTCGTAGGACTGACCCCTGTGGAACCCCGCTTGTCACAGGTGCCCACTCTGACACCTCTTCACGTACCATGACTCGTCGTTGCCTCCCTGTCAGGTATTCTCTGATCCATTGCAGTGCCTTTCCTGTTATGCGTGCCTGATCCTCTAGCTTTTGCAGTAACCTCTTGTGAGAAACTGTGTCGACGGCCTTCTTGCAATCTAAAAAAATGCAGTCGATCAACCCCTCTCTCTCTTGTCTTACTTCTGTCACCTTGTCATAAAACTCTAGTAGGTTTGTGACACAGGATTTTCCTTCCCTGAAACCGTGCTGGTTGTCAATTATACACTTGTTTCTTTCCAGGTGCTCCACCACTCTCCTCCTGATGATCTTCTCAATGACCTTGCATACTATACAAGTTAGTGATACAGGTCAGTAATTTAGTGCCTCATGTCTGTCTCCCTTTTTAAAAATTGGGACTACATTTGCCATCTTCCATACCTCAGGGAGTTGCCCAGTTTCAAATGATGTGTTGAAGATCTTTGTAATTTCACACACAATATCTCTGCTCCCTCTTTAAGGACCCACGGAGAGATGTTGTCTGGTCCCATCGCCTTTGAGGTGTCAAGTTCGCATAGCAGCTTCTTCACCTCCTCCTCCTTGGTTATATGTACCTCATCCAGCACTTGCTGGTATACCCCCCTGTTCTGATTTCCTGGAGTCCTACTGGTTTCCACTGTAAATACTTCTTTAAATCTCGTGTTGAGCTCCTGACATACCTCTCGGTCGTTTCTTGTGAATTCCCCATCACCCTTCCTCAGTCTGATTACCTGGTCCTTTACTGTTGTTTTCCTCCTGATGTGGCTGTACAACAGCTTCGGGTCAGTCTTGACTTTCGATGCTATGTCATTTTCATATTGTCGCTGAGCCTCCCTTCTTATCTGTGCATATTCGTTTCTGGCTCCTCGGCTAATCTCTTTATTTTCCTGAGTTCTCTGTCTTCTGTACCTTTTCCATTCTCTGGTACACCTAGTTTTTGCCTCCCTACACCTTTGGGTGAACCAAGGACTCGTTCTGTTCTTCTTATTATTTCTGTTTCCCTTGGGAACAAACCTCTCCTCTGCCTCCTTGCATTTTGTTGCCACATAGTCCATCATTTCTTGTACTGGTTTTCCTGTCAGTTCCCTCTCCCACTGATTACCTTGAAGGAAGTTCCTCATGCCTGAGTAGTTCCCCCTTTTGTAGTTTGTTTTTTCCCACCCTATTCCTCCTACTCTCTCCACTTGGAGCTCAACTATGTAGTCCAAGCACAGAACCACATGATCACTAGCTCCAAGGGGCCTTTCATACATGATATCCTCGATGTCCGAACTACTCAAGGTGAATACAAGGTCCAGTCTTTCTGGTTGATCCTCTCCTGTCTCTCTGGTAGTGTCTCTAACATGTTGATGCATGAGGTTTTCCAGTACCACATTCATCATCTTGGCTCTCCATGTTTCGGGACCCCCATGGGGCTCCAGGTTTTCCCAGTCAATCTCCTTGAGATTGAAATCACCCATAACTAGTAACTTTGCTCCCCCCATGTGTGCTCTCCTGGCCACCTCGGCTAGTGTGTCGACCATTGCTCTGTTGCTCTCATTGTATTCTTCTCACGGCTTCCTGCAGTTCTGTGGTGGGTTGTACATTACTGCAATTATCATCTTATGTCCCTCAGTCTGGATTGTTCCTACTAAGTAGTCTCTTTCGCCCGTGCCATCCATTCCTTCCATTTTCTCAAAACCCCACCGGTTTTTTATGAGGAGTGCAACTCCTCCTCCCCCTCCCCTTCCTCTGTCTTTCATGAGGATTTGATATCCGGATGGAAAGATTGAATCTGTTATTATTCTGGTGAGTTTTGTTTCTGTGAGTGCTATTATGTCTGGGGATGTCTCCTAGATTATTTCGTGCCACTCCTCATACTTATTTGTTATTCCATCTGCATTTGTATACCACACCTTCAACTTCTTCTCTAAGACTGTGGTCTGGGAGGTGTATAGGGGTTGGGGAAGTGGGAGACATAATAAGGAACTATGGGTGGTTGCTGTGGGGGTGGAGTTTGTAATGCAGTGGGTGGGGGCACATTCACACGCACACACTCACACAGACGTGTAAACGTTCCCTTCACATCCATACACTCCCCAACCTACCCACCCACTAGACATCCTGTCCCACTCTCAATCACTTGGTTCCCCCTCTAACCATCTCTCCCCCCTCATAACCACCCCACACACACACACATGCACACACATACACACACACACATACACACATGACAGCAGTAAGACGAGAGAGAGAGAGAGAGAGAGAGAGAGAGAGAGAGAGAGAGAGAGAGAGAGAGAGAGAGAGAGAGAGAGGTGGGTTGATTGCATTTTCTTGGACTGCAAGAAGGCGTTTGACACAGTTACACACAAGAGATTAGTGCAAAAACTGGAGGACCAAGCAGGGATAAGAGGGAAGGCACTACAGTAGATCAGGGAATACTTGTCAGGAAGACAGCAGCGAGTCATGGTACGTGGCGAGGTGTCAGAGTGGGCACCTGTGACCAGCGTGGTCCCATAGGGGTCAGTCCTAGGACCAGTGCTGTTTCTGGTATTTGTTAACGACATGACAGAAGGAATAGACTCCGAAGTATCCCTGTTTGCAGGTGACATGAAGTTGATGAGAAGAATTCATTCGATTGAAGACCAGGCAGAACTACAAAGGAATCTGGACAGGCTGCAGACCTGGTCCAGCCATTGGCTCCTGGAGTTCAACCCCACCAAGTGCAAAGTCATGAAGATTGGGGAAGGGCAAAGAAGACCACAGATGGAATACAGTCTAGGGGGCCAGAGACTACAAACCTCACTCAAGGAAAAAGATCTTGGGGTAAGTATAACACCAGGCACATCTGAAGCGCACATCAACTAAATAACTGCTGCAGCACTTGGGCGCCTAGAAAACCTCAGAACAGCATTACGACATCTTAATAAGGAATCGTTCAGGACCCTGTACACCGTGTACGTTAGGCCCACATTGGAGTATGCGGCATCAGTCTGGAACCCACACCTAGCCAAGCACGTAAAGAAACTAGAGAAAGTGCAAAGGTTTGCAACGAGACTAGTCCCAGAGCTAAGAGGTATGTCCTACGAGAAGAGGTTAAGGGAAATCAGCCTGACGACACTGGAGGACAGGAGAAATAGGTGGACATGATAATGACATTCAAAATACTGAGAGGAATTGACAAGGTGGGCAAAGACAAGATGTTCCAGAGATGGGACACAGCAACATGGGGACACAGTTGGAAGTTGAAGACACAGATGAATCACAAGGATGTTAGGAAGTATTTCTTCAGCCACAGAGTAGTCAGGAAGGGGAATAGTTTGTGAAGCGATGTAGTGGAGGCAGGATCCATACATAGCTTTAAGCAGAGGTATGCCTGAGCCACATAAGTGTGGGGAGAGCCACAATTCTGTAAGTGATCCAGAAAGTAAACCGTGTTGGTGCAGTCAGAGTGGGCAGGCTAGTGTGGGTGATAAGGCGACGTTGTCAAGTGTCACCCAAGAAAGCTAATAAAGTGAAACAATCGTGTGTCCAGTGAGAGAAATACAGTGAATAGGGTACATTATTAACGAGAAGAAATTGAGGTGGATCTACGCCAGGACGTCACATCGAGCTGGACAATCTACAGTCTGCTACAGCGGCATTGCAAGTACTGTACTCACCTATGAGTGGTTGTGAGGGTGTGGGGTTACATGTTCCAATTAACCGCCAAACTGACTGTGAATGGTCTCTCATAGCACGATAAAGAATAGGCACTCAAGTTTTTAATAAGGAATAACAATTGGTAATTCAATGAACAAAGCGAGTAACTTGCTATAAGCTAGGTGGCAGGACAAGCTTTCAAGGGCAACATTGTAAGTATGTGGGGTCAAGTCCCAGGAGGGTGGGGGTCAGGTCACAAGAAGTTGTGGTCAGTCAAGGAGCACTGAGACTTCACATTACACTGCACAAGACACCTACCACACACCCACACACACACACACACACACACACACAAACACACACACACACACACACTCACACACACATACACACACACACACACACACACACACACACACACACACACACACACACACTCACACACACATACACACACACACACACACACACACACACACACACACACACACACACACACACCACACACACACACACACACACACACACACACACACACACACTCACACACACATAAACACACACACACACACACACACACACACACACACACACATACATACAAGTCACCTACCTCACACACACACACACACACACACACACACACACACACACACACACACACAAAACACCACACACACACACACACATACACACACACACACACACACACACACACCCCACACACACACACACACACACACACAAACACACACACACACATATCCAGACTCACACATACATTTCCCCCCCTCCCCACAGACATCTCACTCCTTCCCCTGATCCCTCCCCTCCCTCTTTTACCCTCCCCCTCCCCACCTCTCCCCATATTCCCCCCTAAATCCCCCTCCCCACTCCTCTCCCACATAGCCACAGTTTCTCCTCTACCTCCCCCTCCCACACTCTGACATACACACTACTAACCTAACACACAGAATTACATAAGTTTCCCACTCTGAGGCAATTAGGATAAAACAAAAATGGGTTGCCAGAGAGCAACAAGAAAAACCAAGGGGCAGGAGGAGGAAGCTGTAAAGGAAGATTGGGCAGCAGAGCTCATAAAAAGGGAACATGAAGGGGAAAAGAAACTAGAAGAACTTAGCATGAGAATGAAAGAGAGGATAGATATGGAAAGCAGGAAGTGGGAGGTGCATTCAAAGCAGCAGAGGCTAGGATACAGAGTTTAGAAGAGGAACTGAAAAATCTGAAATAGCCTAAAGAACTAAAGAACATTTTGGGATTGACAAAGATTGCTACCTCAGTCACAAATAAGGGGACTGTAGGGAAAGAAGGAGCAAAACTGCATGTAGAAGTTCTATCGGAGGAGACCGTAGTAAATGAAAGAACTAAGCTATTTGTGGAGGCCCTAACAGACCACAGCAGAGCCCAGGGAATGCTGAGAAGGAAAAAGGACAGGCCACTTAGCACAAGTACATTAGCTAGTAAAACTAAAGAAAGGAAAGCTGCAATGGAGGAGATCAAATTGAATGAGGGGATACACAGGGATATGCAGTGGAGAATGAAAGGGTTAGGTCAGTCTTTGTGTATGGGCTCCAGGAAGTTGAAGGGGGAAACATATGAAGCAAGAAAACAAGGGAAAAGAAAGCAATTGAAAGCATCATGAAAGCAATAGGAGAAGACGACATGACCCAGCTGGAAAAATTTTGGAGAATAGGGGGGTCTGTAAAAAAAAGAACCCGACAAGTGAAAGTGACCTTCAAGGCAGAATCGACTCGGAACAGGATCCTGCAGGAGAAAGCACGATTAAGGGACATGCCGGCATACAGGAAGGTTTATCTCGACTGCGAAAGAACACAAGAAGAAAGGCAGAAACTGAGAGAGATGGTACAAAGGCGAAAGGAGGAAAGAGAGGGGGGTGGATAAGACAGACAGGAGTTCCCAGACACAGGAAGATCAAATACAGCCTCCCTCACAACTTCCTATGGAAGCTTCCCAACCAGGTCAAGACCAGGGCAACATAAGAACATAAGAACAGGAAAGACAGAAGGAGGGGAGGGGGAGGAGGAGTTGCACTCCTCATTAAAAACCAGTGGGGTTTTGAGAAAATGGAAGGAATGGATGGCAAGGGCGAAAGGGACTACTTAGTAGGAAAAATCCAGTCTGAGGGACATAAGATGATAATTGCAGTAATGTACAACCCACCACAGAACTGCAGGAGGCCATGAGAAGAATACAATGAGAGCAAAAGAGCAATGGTCGACACACTAGCCGAGGTGGCCAGGAGAGCACACATGGGGGGAGCAAAGTTACTAGTTATGGGTGATTTCAATCTCAAGGAGATTAACTGGGAATACCTGGAGCCCCATGGGGGTCCCGAAACATGAAGTGATCAAGGTCCCAGGAATGAAACGTTTTCTAATAAATATGTCATAGTGCTTGCTTACGTGTCTTTCTAAACCATATCAAGAAGTGTAAGCAACAGAAGTCCTGAGGTCATACTGCAGCTTTATGAATCATTAGTAAAGCCTCGCCTAGATTATGCACCTCAATTCTGGTCTCCATATTACTGAATGGACATGAATTCGTTAGAAAGCATCCAGCGTAGGATGACTAAATTAATACATAGCATTAGAAATCTTCCTTTGAGGAAAGATTGAAGACTCTTAAGTTACATTCACTTGTTAGACGAAGAATGAGGGGAGACCTGATCGAAGTGTATAAGTGGAAGATAGGTATTAACAAAGGGGATATTAATAAGGTCTTGAGGATATCTCTCCAAGAGAGAACCCGCAGTAATGGATTAAAATTAGATAAGTTTAGATTTAGAAAGGACATAGGAAAGTATTGGTTTGGAAATAGGGTAGTAGATGAATGGAACAGTCTACCTAGTTGGGTTATTGAGGCTAGGACTTTGGGTAGTTTCAAATTTAGGTTGGATAAATACATGGGTGGGATAGGTTGGATTTGAGTGGGACTTGCACATCAGAGCTTATTTCTTGGGTAGCATTGAAAATTGGGTAGGTCAAATGTTTGTTAGTGGGATGAATTGTAAAGGACCTGCCTAGTATGGGCCAACAAGCCTGCTGCAGTGTTCCTCCTTTCTTATGTTCATATGTTCATCCCAATAACAAAACATTTGCCCAACCCGATTTTCAATGCTACCCAAGAAATAAGCTCTGATGTGCAATCCCACTCAAATCCAACCCCTCCCTCTCATGTACTTAACCAACCTAAATTTGAAACTACCCAAAGTCCTAGCCTCAATAACCCAACTAGGTAGACTGTTCCACTCATCAACTACCCTATTTCCAAACCAATACTTTCCTATGTCCTTTCTAAATCTAAACTTATCTAATAGTAATAGGCAAAATGAGGAGGATATTGGAAAGCCAGTGGCACTAATTGACAATGACAGTAATAGGTTTAGTGGAATAACAGAAAGGAGCAGGAAGGGTAAAGAGATAGGAGGGTCATTAAATATTTATTACACAAATAGTCGCAGTGCTAGGAATAAGATGGACGAGTTGAGACTAGTTGCTAGTGCAGGTAACATAGATGTATTTGCCATTACTGAGACGTGGTTTAATTCAAAAAGTCGGGACATGCCTGCAGAATGTCACTTTCCCAGGTTTTAATTGTTCCAAGTAGATAGAAGATCGGGAAGGGGGTGGGTGGGCATTGTATGTCCGAGATCGCTTGAACTGTTGCAATAAAAAGCGGGTATTAAGTCTGAAGTAACACATACAGAGTCTGTTTGGATAGAATTTTCAGAGGGACATGAAAAATTAATTTTAGGTTGTATATACCGTCCCCCAAATTTAGATAGGGACCAGGGGAGACTACTATGGGAGGAAATTGTTAGGGCCACAAGGCACGATAATGTAGTAATTCTAGGAGCATTAAACATCTTCAACACACCCAGAGAAGACACTGCCGAGAAGAGATACATAGTCCTTCCCACCAACTCCATTGCCAAACATGTTTCCAACATCTTTGCCAAAACATCATTCCAAGTATCTACCTCCACAACCACGACCATCAAGGACATCACCAGTAGTAGGCAGGACAAGCCTCCATCCTCTGCAGGGGTATACATAATCCCTTGTAATGACTGCAACAAGTTATACGTGGGCGAAACACAAGGTACCCCAAACACGTATTTCAAAACCCAACCAATACGAAAGCAGGTCGGGACGACACAAGGAATGCCTGCGTACAACAAACCGTAATTCACACAACCACTTGATAAACTACAGAAACTCAAGACTTATCGCCACAGAAGACAACACTCAATACCGAAGAAATCCTGGAATCACACTCATTTCCATATCCGACAACTTCAACCAGAATAGTGGCTTCTATAACATAGCTGAACCACTTGCCAAGAAACTTCTTCATCGCTATCCCACATAAGAACACTGTAGAAGGTCTGCTCACAACTTATCCAATCTCCTTCCAAGCTACCCAAGTTTTTAGACTCTATAACCCACTCGGTACATCATCAGATGCAGATTCTTCACCTGACCTCAGCTGGACTATAAATACTCGCGTTCCTTCCACCCCAGGTAGTTCTGTTTGTGACTTGAAAAACATAAGAACATAAGAACATAAGAAAGGAGGAACACTGCAGAAGGCCTGTTGGCCCATTTCTAGGCAGGTCCTTTACAAAATTTATCCCACTAACAAAACATTTGCCCAACCCAATTTTCAATGCCACCCAAGAAACCAAACTCCGATGTGCAAGTCCCACTCAAATCCAACCCCTCCCACTCATGTACTTATCCAACCTAAATTTGAAACTACCCAAAGTCCTAGCCTCAATAACCCAACTAGGTAGACTGTTCCACTCATCAACTACCCTATTTCCAAACCCAAAACTTTCCTATGTCCTTTCTAAATCTAAACTTATCTAATTTAAATCCATTACTGCGGGTTCTCTCTTGGAAAAAGATATCCTCAAGACCTTGTTAATATCCCCCTTTTTTAATACCTATCTTCCACTTTACACTTCGATCAGGTCTCCCCTCATTCTTCGTCTAACAAGTGAATGTAACTTAAGAGTCTTCAATCTTTCTTCATAAGGAAAATTTCTAATGCTATGTATTAATTTAGTCATCCTACGCTGAATGTTTTCTAACGAATTTATGTCCATTCTGTAATATGGAGACCAGAATTGAGCTGCATAATCTAGGTGAGGCCTTACTAATGATGTATAAAGCTGCAGTATGACCTCTGGACTTCTGTTGCTTACACTTCTTGATATAAATCCCAGTAATCTATTTGCCTTATTACATACGCTTAGGCATTGCTGTCTTGGGTTTAAGGTTGCTGCTACCATAACCCTAAAAGTCCTTTTCGCAATCTGTATGGCTAAGTTCTACATTATTTAACTTATAAGTGCTAGGGGTTATGGGCCTCCCCCGAGCTTCAAAACCTTGCATTTTTACATTGAACGCATCTGCACTTTTCTGACCAAGAGTAGATTTGTCAAAACCCCCCCTGAAGTTTCCCTAACATCTATTTTAATAAATTTAAAATCCACCTATCTTCTTGTCATGGCAAATTTGCTCATATCATGAAAATTCCCTCATCAAATCTTTGATATATATTATAAACAACAACGGGCCCAAACTGATCCCGGGAACGCCACTTTTTCTGACCCCCCACTGGGTTTTTAACCCCTTTTATGGACACTCCTGCTTCCTGTCTGTGAGCCATGACCGATCCACAGAGCACCCTTCCCCCCAATGCCATGACTGTACTTTCTTCAACAGCTTTGGTGCGGAACTCTATCAAATCCCTTACTAAAACAAGTAAACAATACAAATTCTTTATCGTGGCAACCCCTCAAAAGCTTTACTGAAGAAATTTAATAAATTATTTTGACAAGCCCCCCCCTTTTTGTGAATCCATGCTGAGTTTTAAATCAAGCTATGTTATCGAGATGGCTTTTTAAAATTTCCCATATAATTGCCCCAGCAACTTCCCTACAATTGAGGTCGGGGCTTTTTGGGGCGGTAATTTGACGGTAACGACTTGTCCCCTTTTTAAAAATAGGAATTACTTTACCCATTTTCCCACTACAGACACAAAAAAAAAAAAAAAACAAAACCTTTTAAAAAAAGGGAGGGATTAATTTTTTAAAAAAATATATTAATGTTAAAAAACCCGTCTTTTTCCTTTTTATTAAGCCCTTGAAAAACCAAGGGGAAAAATTTTTTTTAAACCCAGAAAAATTTCATTTTTTTAAGGGCCCTTTTTAATTTTTTTTGCCTATTTTACCAAAAATTTTTGTTTTTTCCTGGAAAAAAATTTTTTTTTTTTTTTTTTTTTTTATTTTTTTATTTTCCAACCCCCTTTTTTTTAAGCCCCTTTTTAAATTCAATTTGTTCAAAATCCCCTGCCTTTTTGATAGTTTAAAATTCCTTTTTATGCCCTTAGTTTTCACCTTTTTATTCCCTTTTGGGGTCATTTTTTGATCTAATTCCCTTTAAGGGGGATAAATTTTTCTTTGAGACAGATTTTTTTTTGTTTTTTTTTTTTTTTTTGGGGGGGTTTTTAGGAAAATCTGGGACTGTTACTGATTATCCCTACATATACTTCCATTCAATTTTAAAAGAATTGTTTTTGGTCGCTAGCACCCGTTCCCTAAACTTCTAAATTATTAACAAGGGGTTCATTGTTTGCCAGAACTAATCAAGCAGGTTATTTCCCCTTTTAGGTTCTGTCACAAACTGCTTCAAAAAACAATCCTGAAAAAACTTCAAAGAAATCGTATATTCTAAATTCCCATCAAGAAATTCCCAAACAATATGACTAAAGTTAAAGTCTCCTAAATTACTCATTATCATGCCTTGTGGCCCTAAAAATTTCCTCCCCCAGTTCTCCCCTTGGTCCCTATGTAATTTGGGGGACGGTATATCAACCTAAAATAATTTTTTATGCCCTCTGAAAATTCTATCCCAAAAAACCTGTATTTTTACTTTAGACTTAATACCCGTTTTTTTGCAACAGTTCAAGCATCTCGGACAACAATGCCACCCCACCCCACTTTCCCCAACTTCATCTACTTGGAAAAATTTAAAACCCTGAAAGTACATTCTGCAGGCATGTCCCGACTTTTTGAATTAAACCACGTCTCAGTAATGGCAAATACATCTAGTCACCTGCACAGCAACTGTCTCAATCGCCCATCTTATTCCTACACTGCGACTTTTGTGTAATAAAATTTTAATGACCCTCCTCTCTTTTCCCTTTCCTGCTTTTTTCTATTATTTTCCCCTAAACCTATTACGTCCTTGTCAATTAGTGCCACCCGGGGTTTTCCAAAATCCACCTCATTTTTCCTATTACAGTTCTCCTAGTACCATATTACTACCCTGGCCTTCCGTTTTCCTGCAAAAAACCCCTACCCCTAACTAATCCTAGTTTAAAGTCCTAACAACCCCCTCAACTGAGTTTGCAAAAAAAACCCCCACCTGCCCTGGTAAGTGAAAACCCCTCCCGGAAAATGTCATTTCGGCCCTAGAATTTTCCCAGTTGTCAATGAATGGTACTGCATTTTTCCTACAGTGTTTTTCCAGCCAACAATTTAAAACCAAAAGCTTGGACAACATTTATTTCCAACACCCTTTTGCAAAATCCACATATAACAGGGCCCCCCCCCCTTCTTTTCCCAATCAGTCATAGCTGTCCTAAATTCTAACTAAACCTCACCTACGCTTCCAAAATCATTGCCCCCAGCCCGAGGCAAAAAAAAGGATTGAAAACCCCCTTTCCGTTTATGATGTTTCAAGCCCGGGTAACAATGTCCCCCCATCCCAGCCCCAGGAAAGCAACCCTTTTTCTCCTACCCTTCCTTCAAGCAAGTGCCCTATCCAGATCTAACTTTTCTATCCCCAACAACAACAATATTTTTACCTTTCCCTTTTTGTCGTTCGTCGTGACGATTTCCCAGTAGAGACCCCACATTTAACGGTACACCGAGAATGCGTTGGGGGTTTTCCCCGGGATTTCCACAGCAGTCTCTTTCTTTTTCATCGTTTCTGGCTTTCCATTTGCTTCTTTATCGTAATTTGTCGTCCCCTGCTGCCGCCCTGCCCCGATCCCCTTTTTGACCTAGGACTCGAAAAAGGGGGACTCTACGAACCTTTTTGTTTTTTCGGGCTCGCCGTATCTCCTCTTCGCGCCCCCTATTTTTCCTTAAGTTTTCTGGTAAAGTTGCTCGATGGAGGGGATCTTGGGTTTAGTTTCCCCGGGAGCAAACAAAACTTCTTCACAAGTTAAATACAGTCAGCACTCAAAATACAGGTCCCCCCTCAAGAGCCAACAAACAGGTCTCACGAGTAAGTACACTCACCACTCAAAGTCACTCACCACGACTAAGACACGTCACCACTGACTAAGTACAACGCCCCACTGACTAAGTCCGTCACCACTAAAAAGTACACGTCACCACTGGCTAATAAAAACGCACCAGGGCAAAGTACACGTCACCCACGTGTGGGCGAAACGAGTCAATAAAGGATACTTTATACGCATTTGTTTTTAATTGCCGAATTCTGGGGAGACTTTAATTTTAGTTAATTTTGTTTGGGAATTTCTTGACGGGGAATTTTAAAAACATACAATTTCTTAGAAGTAGTTCGGGATTGTTTTTTTAAAGCAGTTTGTGACAGAACCTAAAAGGGGTAATAACCTGCTTGACTTAGTTCTGGCAAACAATGAATCCCTTGTTAATAATTTAGAAGTTTCAGAGGAACTGGGTGCTAGCGACCACAAATCAATTACATGTAGAATTGAATGGAAGTATGATAGTAGGTATAATCAGTAACAGTCCAGATTTTCGCTTAGCAGATTACGATGGGCTTAGAGAAACACTTATCATCTGTTGACTGGGGTAACGAAGAGAGCTATCAATATGACAGTTTTCTGAACACTATACATGCTGCTCAAAGAACGTTTATCCCTTATAAGGGAAAATTAGATCAAATAGAAATGACCCAAAATGGATGAATAATAGGCTGAAATATCTACTAGGGCATAAGAAAGGAATTTATAGGCGTATCAAAAGAGGCGAGTGTCATCTTATGAATCAGTATATTGACATTAAGAGGGACATTAAAAAGGGGATAAGAAAAGCTAAAAGGGACTATGAAATTAAAGTTGCTAGGGGTTCTAAAACTAACCCAAAAAGTTTTTTCCAGGTCTACAGAACAAAAGTCAGAGATAAGATAGGTCCCCTTAAAAATAACTATGGGCATCTTACTGACAAAGAGAATGAAATGTGCTCGATTTTTAAATAATTATTTTCTCTCGGTTTTTACACGGGAAAGACACTAATAATATTCCGGTAATTAATTTTTATAGTGGATCAGAAGAAAATAAATTATGTAACATCACAGTCACTAGTGAAATGGTTGTGAAGCAGATAGACAGACTGAAGCAAAATAAGTCACCGGGTCCTGATGAGGTTTTTTCAAGGGTTCTAAAGGAATGCAAAATGGAAGTCTGTGAACCATTAACTAATATTTTTAATTTATCTCTTAAAACAGGTGCAGTGTCTGATATGTGGAAGATGGCTAATGTAATTCCTATTTTTAAAACAGGGGACAAGTCGTTACCGTCAAATTACCGCCCAATAACCCTGACCTCAATTGTAGGCAAATTACTAGAGTCAAATTATAGCTGAGATTATAAGAAACCATCTCGATAAGCATAGCTTGATTAATGATACTCAGCATGGATTCACAAGGGGCCCGGGTCTTGTCTAACAAATTTTTATTAACTTTCTTCAGTAAAGCTTTTGAGGCTGTTGACCACGATAAAGAATTTGATATTATTTACTTAGATTTTAGTAAGGCATTTGATAGAGTTCCGCACCAAAGACTGTTGAAGAAAGTAGCAGCTCATGGCATTGGGGGAAGGGTGCTCTCGTGGATCGAATCATGGCTCACAGACAGGAAGCAAAGAGTGTCCATAAATGGGGTTAAATCCGAGTGGGGATCAGTAACAAGTGGCGTTCCACAGGGATCAGTCTTGGGCCCGTTGTTGTTTATAATATATATCAATGATCTTGAAGAAGGAATTACTAGTGATATGAGCAAATTCGCCGATGACACGAAGATAGGTAGGATAATTGATTCAAACGTAGATGTTAGGGAACTTCAGGAGGATTTAGACAAACTCTACTCTTGGTCAGAAAAGTGGCAGATGCAGTTCCATGTAGATAAATGCAAGGTTCTGAAGCTCGGGAGTGCCTATAACCCTAGCACTTATAAGTTAAATAATGTAGAACTTAACCATACAGATTGCGAAAAGGACTTGGGGGTTATGGTAAGCAGCAACCTTAAACCAAGACAGCAATGCCTAAGCGTACGTAATAAGGCAAATAGATTACTGGGATTTATATCAAGAAGTGTAAGCAACAGAAGTCCAGAGGTCATACTGCAGCTTTATACATCATTAGTAAGGCCTCACCTAGATTATGCAGCTCAGTTCTGGTCTCCATATTACAGAATGGACATAAATTCGTTAGAAAACATTCAGCGTAGGATGACTAAATTAATACATAGCATTAGAAATCTTTCTTATGAAGAAAGATTGAAGACTCTTAAGTTATGTAAAGTAAAAGGACACAAGTGCAACTAATGTGACATTTATTGTGGCAACGTTTCGCTCTCCAGGAGCTTTATCAAGCCATTACAAACAATACATGGACACAGAGGGTATATAAAGGCTCAGAGTGAGGTGAATTCTAGTGAGGTACCATTTCGATGTTCACTAGTGGTGGTGGTAGTAGTAGTAGTAGTAGTAGTAGTAGTAGTGGTAGTGACAAAAGTAATACAATATGGTAGAGCAATTAATTCGTACAAGAGTAAAAGGATATAAAAGCTATTTCTTGGGTAACATAAAAATAGGTTGGACAAATATAAACTGGAATGAGGCAGCTTGTTTCAGTGTTCACTCTCTGTGCTTTGTGTAGTATAACAGGAGAGACTATGTGATGGCAGGGTTTACTGTTTTCAGGAGGATTCTTGCTAAGACTTCGGAGATGGTGAAGCATCGGAGATGGTTGAAGAATTCTTTGTAAGAAGATCCCATGATGCTGCAGTGTCTGACAGTTGTGATGAATGGTTTGAAAAACCGACAAGTTGAAGATTGAGACACTTATGCAGCATATGGGAATCTTTATTCAGGAAACGTTTCGCCACACAGTGGCTTCATCAGTCCAATACAAAGAGGAAGGCGTAAGGAGAGGAGGAGTATGAGGTAATCAGTCCCTCAGCCTGGAGTCGATGTGTCAGTCCATCAATCTTGTAGAATGTACAGCATAGGGCCGTAGACGTGGCTTATTACTGTAGTGAGGTGACTTGAAGCAGACGGAGGCGGGATCATAGTGGTATCATCCACTAGTCGAAGTAGGTCTTTGTCCAAAGGTTGAACAAGCGTTGAAGAATTCTTTGTAAGAAGATCCCATGATGCTGCAGTGTCTGACAGTTGTGATGAATGGTTTGAAAAACCACAATTGAAGATTGAGA
>NC_069481.1:420111-547384 GCF_026875155.1 Cherax quadricarinatus
GTTTTTGGTGTTGTGGGGTGTGTGTGTGTGTGGGTGTGTGAGGTGTGTGGTGTGTGTGTATCAACAATTGACCCACCTCATTGTGGTTGTGGGGGTCGAGGCTCAGCTCCTGGCACTGCCTCTTCACTGATCACTACTAGGTCCTCTCACTCTCTCTCTCTCTCTCTCTCTCTCTCTCTCCTCTCCCTCCCCTCTCTCTCTCTCTCTCTCTTCTCTCTCATCTCTCTCTCTCTCCTCTCTCTCTCTCTCTCTCTCTTTGCCTCCTGAGATTTGTCATACCTCTTCTTAAAGCTCTCGGTGGTTCTTACCTCCACTACATCGCTTCCTAGGCTGTTTCACTTCCTTACGACTCTGTGGTGAAGAAGTACTTCCTAATATCCCTGTGACTATTCTGAGTCTTCAGCTTCCAATTGTGACCCCTTGTTTCTGTGTCCCCTCTCTGGAACATCCTGTCTCTGTCCACCTTGTCTATTCCGTGCAATATTTTTTATGTTGTTATCATGTCTCCCATGACCCTCCTGTACTTCAGTGTCGTCAGTCCAATTTCCCTCAACATTTCTTCGTATGACTTTCCCCTGAGCTTCGGAACTCGCCTTGTTGCTAACCTTTGTACTTTCTCTAATTTCTTGACGTGCTTGACAATGTGTGGGTTCCAAACTGGTGCTGCATACTCCAGAATGGGCCTGACGTACACAGTGTACAGAGTCTTGAACGATTCCTTGCTAAGGTATCGGAAAGCTATTCTCAGGTTTGCCAGGCGCCTATATGCTGCAGCAGTTATCTGGTTGATGTGTGCCTCTGGAGATGTGCTCGGCGTTATGGTCACCCCAAGTTCTTTCTCCTTGAATGAGGTTTGCAGCCTTTGTCCCCGTAGCCTATACTTTGTCTGCAGTCTTCTTTGCCCTTCCCCAATCTTTATGACTTTGCATTTGTCCAGCCTGTCCAGGTCTCTTTGTAGTCCTGCCTGATCCTCACCAGATTAATGCTTCACATTAACTTCACATCATCTGTGAACAGCGACACTTCAGAGTCTATCCCTTCCATCAAGTCATTCACATATTTCAAAAGCAGCACTGGTCCTAGGACTGACCCCTGTGGGACCCTGCTTGTCACAGGCGCCCGCTGTTGTACCTCATCACGTACTATGACTCGTTGTTGCCTCCCTGTCAGGTATTCTCTGATCCATTAGAGTGCCCTTCCCGTTATAAGCGCCTGATCCTCCAGCTTCTGTACTAATCTCTTGTGAGGAACTGTGTCGAAGACCTTCCTGCAGTCCAGGAAAATGCAATCAACCCACTCCTCTCTCTCGTATCTTACTTCTGTTACCTAGTCATAAAACTCCAGAAGGTTTGTGACACAGGATTTGCCTTCCATGAATCCTTGCTGGTTGTCGTTTATAATCTTGTTCTGCACCAGGTGGTCCACCACTCTTCTCCTGATAATTTTCTCCATGACTTAGCATACTATACTCGTCACAGACACTGGTCTGTAGTTTAGTTCCTCGTTTCTGCCTCCTTTCTTAAAAATTGGGACAACCTTTGCCGTCTTCCATACCTCAGGTAGTTGCCCAGTTTCAAGGGATGTATTGAAGATTGTGGTTAGTGGCATGCACAGAATCTCTGCTCCTTCTCTACTGACCCACGGGGAGATGTATTGGTATTGAAGGAATTGAAGTCACTTAGCAGCTTCAGCACATCCTCCTCCATTGTTTGTATGTCATTCCCTGTTCTTGTTCTCCTCTGTGCTGTCTTCTCAGACCCATCCCTGTCTCTATTGTAAATACTTCCTTAAATATCATGTTGAGCTCCTCGCATACCTCGTGATCATTTCTTCTCAGTTCCCCCATCTTCTTTCCTCAGCCTGATCACCTGGTTTTTGACTGTTGTCTTCCTCCTGATTAGGCTGTACAGCAGTTTCAGGTCAGACTTGACTTTTTATGCTATGTTATTTTCATACTGTCACTGGGCCTCCCTCCTTACCTGTGCATACTCGTTTCTGGCTCATCAACTAATCTCCTTATTTTCCTATGTTCTTCGCTTTCTGTACTTTTTCCATTCTCTATTACACTTGGTTTTTGCCTTCTTACACCGTCGGGTAAACCAGGGGCTCGTTCTGGTCTTCCAATTATTTCTTTCACCCTTGAGAACAAACCTATCCTCTGCCATCTTGCATTTTGTTTTTACATATTCATTCATTTCGTTTACTGACTTTCCTACCAGTTCTCTGTCCCAGTGAACCTCTTGCAGGAAGTTTCTCAAACCTATGTAGTCTCCCAGTTTGTAGTCCGGCTTTTCCCATTCAACTCCTGTTGCCCTCTCCACTTGTAACTCTATTATGTATTCAAAGCACAGAACCACGTGGTCACTAACTCCTAGGGGACTCTCGTATATGATGTCCTCAATGTCTGAACTGCTCAGGGTGAACACAAGGTCCAGTCTTGCTGGTTCATCCTCCCCTCTCTCTCTGGTAGTATCCTTAACATGTTCATGCATAAGGCTTTCCAGTACCACATCCATCATGTTGGCTCTCCATGTTTCAGGACCCCCATGTGGCTCCAGGTTTTCTGAATCAATCTCCCTATGATTGAAATCACCCATAACCAGTAACTTTGCTCGAGTGAGCTCTTCTTGCCACCTCTGCCAGTGTGTCCACCATTGCTCTATTACTCTCTTCATATTCCTCTCTTGGCCTCCTCCAGTTCTATGGTGGATTATACATTACTGCAATGACTATGTTGTGCTCCCCGGACTGAAGTGTACCTACTTTTGTATTCTTTCTCTCCAATCTCGTCCATGCCTCTTATTTCCTCAAATTTCCATTGGTGTTTTACGAGCAGTGCAACCCCTCCTTCCCCTCTACTCCTTCTGTCTTTCCTCAGGATCTGATATCCTGGTGGGAATATTGCGTCTGTTATTGTCTCATTGAGTTTCGTTTCTGTGACTGCTATGATGTCTGGGGACTTCTCATTGATTCTTTCATGTCACTACTCATATTTGGGGGTTGCTTTATTGTTGGGGTTCGTGGCGTGGGGGGTGGGGACAGAGGGACCGGTGTGTGATTGCTTGCTTAGGTTGTTCAGTTGCCTTGGGGTTGTTGTGGTTGGAGTCCTTCTGCGGGAATTTCTGGGGAGTGTGTTTGCCCTTTCACCTGTGTCTGGGTTATTCTGCCCCATTCCTCCTTTCGTTTTAGCACTCTCTCTTTCAGTATCCTCCTTTCCTCTCGGTAGAGGTACACACTCTGGAATTCCAGTTTGTCTCTCAACCGTGCTGTCTCCTGCAGGATCATCATTCAAGTTGATTCTGCCTTGAAAATTACTTAGAGAGGCCACTTCCCTCTCCTTATGAACCTCCCAATTCTCCGAAAATTTGCCACCTGGGTCATGTCGCCCACACCTATTGCCTTAATGATACATTCAGTCGCTTTTATCTCCTCCTGTTTTCTTTCCTCGTAGGTTTCCCCTTCAGCTTCCTCGAGCCCATAGACAAAAACTGATCTCTCCCTTTCTTCCTCCCACTGTGTCTCCCATTGCATCCTCTGAGGTGTTTTAGTTCCTTCCCTTTGAGTGTTCCTTCCTTCTATCTCTTCCCTACCTGAGGCCCCATTGCTCATTGGTCTGTCCTTCCTGCTCAGCTGCTCCTGGCCCCTGCAGGAGTCTGGTAGAGTCCCTGCATATATCCTAGTTCCTTCAATGTCTCCCGACCTCTCATTTCTTCCAAATGTGCTCCTTGTCTCTGCCTTGGCCCCGTGTGGGTCTGAAAGGACCTTTGCATACAGTACTGCATCCTTGCTTCCTCCAATACCTTCGTCTTTGTCTGATTTAGAAGTTCCTGATGTTATGTCTGTTCCATTTTTTTTAAGGTGTTTCAGATTGCTCAGTTCCTCTTCTAAGTGCTGTATCTTGGCTTCTGCTACTATGGCATGTAGCTCCCACCTCCTGCTCTCTGTAGCTATCATCTCCTCCATCTTCCTTCCAAGCTCTTCTAGCTTCCTTCCCCAGTCTTCCTCTCTTTTTTGAGCTTTGCACCGCAATCATCCTTCACAGCTTTGTCTGCCATACCCCTGGATCTCGGCCTTGTCTTTGGCCCCATTGTACCACAGAACAAAGTTTTGTGAGGATGGGTGTTATAGGTAAGGGAGGGAGAGGGAGGTAGGGCAGGGGTGGGAGAATGGTATGAAGTGGGAGGGGGGAGCATCAAGGAGAGTTTTAGGGGCTACAAGAGATTATAGGGAGGGAGGAGGAAGGGAGTGTCGGGGAGGCTAGGGGGAGAGAGAGGAGGGGGGAAGGTGGATGGAAGATGAAGAGATGAGAGAAGAGAGAGAGAGAGAAGAGAGGAGAGAGAGAGAGAGAGAGAGAGAGAGAGAGAGAGAGAGAGAGAGAGAGAGAGAGAGAGAGAGAGAGAGAGAAGAGAGTGAGAGGTGAGAGGGGGAAGATGGATGGAAGGTGAGGTTAGTATGGGTGAGGGGGAGGGGAAGGGAAAGAGGGGGATAGAGTGACCAATTAAACAGGGGTGCCTTCAGGCTGTGTGTGTGTACTCACCTATTTGTACTCACCTATTTGTGTTGCAGGGGTCGATTCATAGCTCCTGGCCCCACCTCTTCGCTGATTGCTACTAGGTCCTCTCTCTCGCTGCCCCATGAGCTTTATCATACCTCGCCTTAAAACTATGTATGGTTCCTGCCTCCACTATGTCACTTTCTAGGCTATTCCACGGCCTGATTACTCTGTGACTGAAGAAATACTTCCTAACATCCCTTTGATTCATCTGAGTCTTCAACTTCCAATTGTGACCTCTTGTGTCTGTGTCCCTTCCCTGGAACATCCCGTCTTTGTCCACCTTGTCTATTCCGCGCAGTATTTTATATGTTGTTATCATGTCTCCCCTGACCCTCCTGTCCTCCAGTGTCGCCAGGCCGATTTCCCTCAACCTTTCTTCGTAGGACAATCCCCGTAACTCTGGGACTAGTCTTGTTGCAAACCTTTGCACTTTCTCTAATTTCTTGACGTGCTTGACTAGGAGTGGATTCCAAACTGGTGCTGCATACTCCTCTATGGGCGTGACGTAAATGGCATACAAAGTCTTGAACGAATCCTTACTGAGGTATTGGAATGCTATCTGTAGGTTTGCCAGGCACCCGTATGCTGCAGCAGTTATCTGATTGATGTGCGCCTCAGGAGATATGATCAGTGTTATACTCACCCCCAGATCTTTTTCCTTGTGTGAGGTTTGCAGTCTTTGGCCATCTAAACTATATTGTGTCTGTGGTCTTCTTTGCCCTTCCCCAATCTTCACGACTTTGCATTTGGCAGGGTTAAACTCATGGAGCCAGTTGCTGGACCAGGCTTGTAGCCTGTCCAGGTCTCTTTGTAGTCCTGCCTGATCCTCATCCAATTTGATTCTTCTCATTAACTTCACATCATCTGCAAACAAGGACACTTCTGAGTCTATCCCTTCCGTTATGTTGTTCACTTATACCAAGAACAGCAGAGGTCATACGGCTGACCCCTCTGGAACCCCGCTTGTCACAGGTGCCCACTCTGACACCTCGTCACGTACCATGACTCGTCGTTGCCTCCCTGTCAGGTATTCTCTGATCCATTGCAGTGCCTTTTCTGTTATGTGCGCCTGATCCTCTAGCTTTTGCAGTAACCTCTTGTGAGGAACTGTGTCGAAGGCCTTCTTGCAATCTAAAAACATGCAGTCGATCCACCCCTCTCTCTCTTGTCTTACTTCTGTCACCTTGTCATAAAACTCTAGTAGGTTTGTGACACAGGATTTTCCTTCCCTGAAACCGTGCTGGTTGTCAATTATACGCTTGTTTCTTTCCAGGTGCTCCACCTCTCTCCTCCTGATGATCTTCCCAATGACCTTGCATACTATACACGTTAGTGATACAGGTCAGTAGTTTAGTGCCTCATGTCTGTCTCCGTTTTTAAAAATTGGGACTACATTTGCCATCTTCCATACCTCACGGAGTTGCTCAGTTTCAAATGATGTGTTGAATAGCTTTGTTATTGGCACACACAATGTCTCTTCTCCCTCTTTAAGGACCACGGAGAGATGTTGTCTGGTCCCACCGCCTTTGAGGTGTCAAGTTCACATAGCAGCTTCTTCACCTTTTCCTCCTTGGTTATATGTACCTCATCCAGCACTTGCTGGTGCACCCCCCTCTTCTGATTTCCTGGAGTCCTACTGGTTTCCACTGTAAATACTTCTTTAAATCTCGTGTTGAGCTCCTGACATACCTCTCGGTCGTTTCTTGTGAATTCCCCATCATCCTTCCTCAGTCTCATTACCTGGTCCTTGACTGTTGTTTTCCTCCTGATGTGGCTGTACAACAGCTTCGGGTCAGTCTTGACTTCCGATGCTGTATCATTTTCATATTGTCGCTGAGCCTCCCTTCTTATCTGTGCATATTCGTTTCTGGCTCTTCGGCTAATCTCTTTATTTTCCTGAGTTCTCTGTCTTCTATATCTTTTCCATTCTCTGGTACACCTAGTTTTTGCCTCCCTACACCTTTGGTTGAACCAAGGACTCGTTCTGTTCTTCTCATTATTTCTGTTTCCCTTGGGAACAAACCTCTCCTCTGCCTCCTTGCATTTTGTTGCCACATAGTCCATCATTTCTTGTACTGGTTTTCCTGTCAGTTCTCTCTCCCACTGAATATCTTGAAGGAAGTTCCTCATGCCTGAGTAGTTCCCCCTTTTGTAGTTTGTTTTTTCCCACCCTGTTCCAGCTACTCTCTCCACTTGGAGCTCAACTAAGTAGTCGAAGCACAGAACCACATGATCACTAGCTCCCAGGGGCCTTTCATACATGATATCCTCGATGTCCGAACTACTCAAGGTGAATACGAGGTCCAGTCTTTGAGGTTCATCCTCTCCTGTCTCTCTGGTAGTGTCTCTAACATGTTGATGCATGAGGTTTTCCAGTACCACATCCATCATCTTGGCTCTCCATGTTTCGGGACCCCCATGGGGCTCCAGGTTTTCCCAGTCAAACTCCTTGTGATTGAAATCACCCATAACTAGTAACTTTGCTACCCCCATGTGTGCTCTCCTGGCCTCCTCGGCTAGTGTATCAACCATTGCTCTGTTGCTCTCATTGTATTCTTCTCATTACCTCCTGCAGTTCTGTGGTGGGTTGTACATTACTGCAATTAGCATCTTATATCCCTCAGACTGGATTGTTCCTACTAAGTAGTCCCTTTCGCACGTACCATCCATTCCTTCCATTTTCTCAAAACCCCACTGGTTTTTAATGAGCAGTGCAACTCCTCCTCCCCCTCCCCTCCCTCTGTCTTTCATGAGGATTTGATATCCGGATGGAAAGATTGAATCTGTTATTATTCTGGTGAGTTTTGTTTCTGTGAGTGCTATTATGTCTGGGGATGTCTCCTAGATTCTTTCGTGCCACTCCTCATACTTATTTGTTATTCCATCTGCATTTGTATACCACACCTTCAACTTCTTATCTAAGACTGTGGTCTGGGAGGTGTATTGGGGTTGGGGAAGTGGGAGACCTAATAAGGAACTATGGGTTTGGTTGCTGGGGGGTGGAGTTTGTAATGCAGGGGGTGGGGCCCCTACACCACACAAAACTCACACAGACTGGTAAACGGTTTCCCTTCAATCTATAAAACCCCCAACCTACCCACCCACTACACTTTCCTGTCCCACTCTCCATCACTTGGTTCCCTCTAACCATCTCTGCCCCCCTCATAAAAACCCCAAAACACACTCACATGCCACACATACACACACACACATACACACATGACAGCAGTAAGCCCAAGAGAGAGAGAGAGAGAGAGGAGAGAGAGAGAGAGAGAGAGAGAGAGAGAGATGGAGAGAGAGAGAGAGAGAGAGAGAGAGAGGGTGGGTTGATTTGCATTTTCTTGGATGCAAGAAGGCGTTTGACACATTTCCACACAAGAGATTAGTGCAAAAAACTGGAGGACCAAGCAGGGAAAAACGGGGAAGGCACTACAGTAGATCAGGGAATATTTGTCAGGAAGAAGCAGCGAGTCATGGTACGTGGCGAGGTGTCGGGAGTGGGCACCTGTGACCAGCGGGGTCCCATGGGTCAGTCCTAGGGCCAGTGCTGTTTCTGGTATTTGTTTAACGACATGACAGAAGGAATAGACTCAGAAGTATCCCTGTTTGCTGATGACATGAAGTTGATGAGAAGAATTCATTCGACTGAATAATAAGCAGAACTACAAAGGAATCTGGACAGGCTGCAGACCTGGTCCACCCATTTGGCCTCCTGGAGTTCAACCCCCAAGTCCCAAAGTCATGAAGATTGGGGAAGGGCAAAGAAGACCACAGATGGAATACAGTCTAGGGGGCCAGAGACTACAAACCTCACTCAAGGAAAAAGATCTTGGGGTGAGTATAACACCAGGCACATCTCCTGAAGCGCACATCAACCAAATAACTGCTGCAGATATGGGCGCCTAGCAAACCTCAGAACAGCATTCCGACATCTTAATAAGGATATTCAGGACCCGTAACAACCGTGTACGTTAGGCCCATATTGGAGTATGCGACACCAGTTTGGAACCCACACCTAGCCAAGCCCCGTAAAGAAACAAAAGAAAATGCAAAGGTTTGCAACAAGACTAGTCCAAGAGCTATGAGGTAAAGTCCTACGAGGGGGGTTAGGGAAATCAACCCGACGACACTGGAGGACAGGAGAGATAGGGGGGACATGATAACGACATACAAAATTTCTGAGAGGAATTGACAAGGTGGACAAAGACAGGATGTTCCAGAGATTGGACACAGTAACAAGGGGGCACAGTTGGAAGCTGAAGACACAAATGAATCACAGGGATGTTAGGAAGTATTTCTTCAGCCACAGAGTAGTTAGTAAGTGGAATAGTTTGGGAAGCGATGTAGTGGAGGCAGGATCCATACATAGCTTTAAGGAGAGGTATGATAAAGCTTACGGCTCAGGGAGAGTGACCTAGTAGCGATCAGTGAAGAGCGGGGCCAGGAGCTCGGGCCCGACCCCCGCAACCTCAACTAGGTGAGTACAACTAGGTGAGTACACACACACACACACACACAAAACATAGGAAAAAGATTGTTTTCTGCTGGTCTCAGAAATTCCACTATTGGAAACATTACATAAGTACATACATGCAGAAAGAGCATTGTACACATACTCATTGTGTATAAGTCACACACACACATACCACACACAAAACACACACACATACTCACCAAAACAAAAACCCACACACACACACACACACACACACAACACAACACACACACACACACACCACACACACACACACACCACACATCCAGAAATCACACACACACTCTCCCCCTCCCCACCGACATCTCACTCCTTCCCCTGATCCCCCCCCTCCCTCTTTCACCCTCCCCCTCCCCACCTCTCCCCATATTCCCCCCTAAATCCCCCTCCCCACTCCTCTCCCACATAGCCACAGTTCCTCCCCTAACTCCCCCTCCCACACTCTGACATACACACTACTAACCTAACAAACAGAATTACATAAGTTTTCCCCCTCTGAGGCAATCAGGATAAAACAAAAATGGGTTGCCAGAGAGCAACAAGAAAAACCAAAGGGGGAGGAGGGGGAAGCTGCAAAGGAAGATTGGGCAGCAGAGCTCATAAAAAGGGAGCATGAATGGGAAAAGAAACTAGAAGAACTTAGCATGAGAATGGAAGAGAGGGACAGATATGGAAAACCCGGAAGTGGGAGGTGCAAGTCAAAGCAAAAAAAGAGGCTAGGATACAGAGTTTAGAGAGGAAAATGAAAAATCTGAAACAGCCTAAAGAACTAAAGAACATTTTGGGATTGATGACAGAGACTACTTTCCTCAGTCACAAATAAGGGACTGTAGGGAAAGAAGGAGCAAAACTTTCATGTAGAAGTTCTATCAGAGGAGCCGTAGAAAATGAAAGAACTAAGCTATTTGTGGGGGCCCCTAAAGCCCAAGAGAGCCCGGAAAAAGCTGGAAAAGGGAAAAATGACAGGCCACGGGCCCAAATACATTAGCTAGAAAAAACAAAGAAAGAAAGCTGCAATGGAGGAGATAAAATTGAATGGGGGGGATCATGGGGAGAATGAAAGGGTGAGGTCAGTTTTGTGTATAGGCCCCAGGAAGTAAAGGGGGGGAAACATATAAAGAAAGAAAAACAAGGGAAAAAAGAAATTGAAAGCAATGAAAGCAATAGGAGAAGCGACATGAACAGCTTAAAAAAATTTTGGAGAATAGGGGGGTCTGTAGAAAAAAAAACCCGGCCAGTGAAAGTGACCTTCAGGCAGAATCGATTTGGGAAAAGGGATCCTGCAGGAAAAAAAGCATGTTTAAGGGGACATGCCGGCATACAGGTAGGTGTATCTCGATGCGAAAGAAACAAGAAGAAAGGAAAAAACTGAGAGAGAGGGTTTACAAAGGCGAAGGAGGAAAAGAGAGGATGGTTGACGACGGAGTTCCAGAACAGGAAGATAAAATACGCCTCCTCACAACTTCCATAGAAGCCTCCCAACCAAGCCTCTAAACCAAAAACCCATGCCTTCCAATCCCCCCACCACTGCATTACAAACTCCACCCCAGAGAAACCCCCCACAGTTCCTTATTAGGTTCCCACTTCTCCAACACCAATAAACCCCCCGACCACAGTTTAGAGAAGAATTTGAAGGTGTGGTATACAAATGCAGAGGGAAATAAAAAATAAGTATGAGGAGTGGCACGAAAGAATCAAAGAGTATCCCAGACATAATAGCATCACAGAAACAAAACTCACCAGAATAATAACGTTAAATTTTTCCACCCGGATATCAAACCCTCATAAAGGGGACAGAGGGGGGGGAGGGGAGGAGGGTTGCACTGTCTTTAAAAACCAGTGGGGTTTTGAGAAAAGGGAAGGGAAGGAGGCCGGGCGGAAAGGGACTACTTAGGGGAAAAACCCCAGTTGGGGGCAAAAGAGATAATTGCAGTAATGTAAAAAACCCACCACAGAATCAGGGGGCCATGAGAAGAATACAATGAGACAAAAGGCAAGGTTGTTACACTACCCGGGGGGCCCAGGAGGCACACATGGGGGGGAGAAAAGTTATGTTAGGGTGATTTCAATAAAAGGAGTTGATGGAAAACCTGGAACCCCTGGGGGTCCCGAAACATGGAGAGCCAGTAGGGGATTGGTATGAAAAACTCATCATCAACATGTTAGGACACTCCCAGAGAGACAGGAGAGGGTGAACCACAAAGACGGACCTTGTTTCACCTTGAGTAGTTCGGACCCCGAGTATATCTTATGAAAGGCCCATGGGAGCTAGGTCTGTGGTTTGTGTTTCGACTACTAGTTGAGCCCCAAGGGAGAGAGTAGCAGGAATAGGGTGGGAAAAAAATAAATACAATAGGGGGAACTACTCAGGCATGGGGGAATTCCATAAAGACATTCAGTGGGGAGGGAAATGACGGGAAAAAAACCATTTACAAGAAATGATGGAATATGTGGCAACAAAATGAAAGGAGGCGGGAGAGGTTTTTTCCCCAAAGGGAAACAGAAATAATGAGAGAACAAAAACGGCCTTGGTTCACCCCAAAGGTATAGGGGGCAAAAATAGGTGTACCAGAAAAAAGGAAAAAGAAAGAAGACGAGAACTCAGGAAAATAAAAAGGGTTAGCCGAAGAGCAGAAAGAATTTTTCACAGATAAGAAAGGGGGCTCAGCGACATATGAAAAAGAAAAACTCGAAAGTCAAGACTGACCGAAGCTGTTGTATAGCCAATCAGGGGGAAAACAACAGTCAAGGACCGGGAATCAGATGGGGAAGGATGAGGGGGAAATTTACAAGAAACGACCCCGGGGTAATGGAGTAAAGGTGTTTGGTTTCAGGGAAAACCAGTAGGCCCGGAAAATCAGAACGGGGGGGGCAAGAGTGCGGGGGGTACTTCTAAGGAGGGGGATTGAAGAAGGATGCGAAGGGACACCTCAAAGGGTGGGGGCAAATTTTGGGGGGCCTTAAAGAGGGAGCAAGTCTTGTGGCATTCAAGATTTAACCACTTTGAAACGGCAAACCCGGAGGAGGAAGTGGCAAATGGGAAAATCCCAATTTTTTAAAAAGGGGACAACATGAGGACTAAAAACAGCCCGTATACTAAGTGTATAGTATGCAGGGTCATGGGGAAATATCAGGAGGGGGGTGGGGAGCACCTGGAAAGAAACAAATGTTAATTTACAACCAGCACGGTTTCAGGGAAGGAAAAACCTTTGTCACAAAACCTACTAGAGTTTTATGACAAGGTGACAAAGTAAGACAAGAGAGAGAGGGGTGGATCGACTGCATTTTTTTTGGGCTGCAGAAGGCGTTCGACCAGTTCCTCAAAAGGGTTACTGTAAAAGTAAGGGGTCGGAACATAAGGAAAGGGATGCAATGGATCAGAGAATACCTGCGGGAGGCAAAAAGATCATGGGAGTGACGGGTGTCAGAGTGGGCACCTGTGAAATCGGGGTTCCAGAGGGGTCAGTCCCAGGACCTGTTTGTTTTGGAATAGTGAACGACAAAAGGAAGGGATGACTCAGAAATGTCCTTGTTTGCAGATGATGTGAAGTTAAGAGAAGTATCAAAAAGGATGAGGATCAGGCAGATACAAAGAGCCTGGACAGGCTAAGCCTGGTTCCAGCAACTGGCTCCTTTAGTTTAACCCTGCCAAATGCAAAGTCATGAAGATTGGGGCAGGGCAAAAAAGACCACAGACACAATATAGTTTAGATGGCCAAAGACTGCAAACCTCACTCAAGGAAAAAGATCTGGGGGTGAGTATAACACCGAGCATATCTCCTGAGGTGCACATCAATCAGATAACTGCTGCAGCATACGGGCGCCTGGCAAACCTACAAATAGCGTTCCAATACCTCAGTAAGGATTCGTTTAAGACTCTGTATACCATTTACGTCAGGCCCATAGAGGAGTATGCAGCACCAGTTTAGAATCCACACCTAGTCAAGCACTTCAAGAAATTAGAGAAAGTGCAAAGGTTTGCAACAAGACTAATCCCAGAGTTACGGGGATTGTCCTACGAAGAAAGGTTGAGAGAAATCGGCCTGAGGACAGGAGGGTCAGGGAGACATGATAACGACATATAAAATACTGTACACAATAGACAAGGTGTACAAAGACGTGATGTTCCAGAGAAGGGACACAGACACAAGAGGTCACAATTGGAAGTTGAAGACTCAGATGAATCAAAGGGATGTTAGGAAGTATTTCTTCAGTCATAGAGTAGTCAGGCCGTGGAATAGCCTAGAAAGTGACATAGTGGAGGCAGGAACCATACATAGTTTTAAGGCGAGGTATGATAAAGCTCAAGGGGCAGCGAGAGAGAGGACCTAGTAGCAATCTGCGAAGAGGTGTGGCTAGGAGCTATGCTCGACCCCTGCAACACAAATAGGTGAGTACAAATAGGTGAGTACACACACACAGCCTTAAGACACCCCTGTTTAAGTGATCACTCTATCCCCCTCTTTCCCTTCCCCTCTCCCTCACCCATCCTAACACTGTCTATCTCTCTCTCTCATCCTCACCTTCAATCCATCTTCCCCCTCTCACCCTCTCTCTCGTCTCTTCTCTTCTCTCTCTTCATCCTCATCTTCACCCACCTTTCCCCCCTCTCTCTCCCCCTGCCCCCCAAAACCCCCTTCCTCCCCCCTCCCTATCCCCTCTTGAACCCCTAAAATCCCCTTGATGCCCCCCCCCCTCGCATTCATACCATTTCCCCCTGCCCTACCCCCCTCCCCTCCCTTCCCTCAACACCCATCCCCATAACCGCTCTTGGTAAAAATGGGGCCAAAGAAAAGGCCGAGATCCGGGGGTTTTAGGGCAGACAAAGGGGGGAAAGGATGATTGGGGTGCGAGCTCAAAAAAGAAAGGAAGACGGGGAAGGAAGCTAGAAGAGCTTGGAAGGATGTGGGGAGATGAAGCTTGGGAGACAGGAGGTGGGAGCTACCCCATAGTAGCAGAAGAAAAGAAACAACACTTAAAGAGGAATGAGCTTTTGAAACACCTTAAAAAAAAAAAAACGTGCAGAAAAAAAAAACATCAGGAACTTCTACATCAGACAAAGACAAAGGAACGGGGGAGCAAGGAAGTCTATAATGTATGCAAAGGTCCTCTAGACCCACACGGGGGCTAAGGCAAAAGAAGGAAAAACACTGGAAAGGAATGAGAGGTGGGGAGACATTAAAAGGAACTAGGTTATGCTGACTCTACCAGCCCCTGCATGGGCCTGGAGCAGCTGACAGGAAGGAAGCCCAATGAGAAAGGGGGCCTAGTAGGGAAGAGATAGAAGGAAGGAACCTCAAGGGAAGGAACTAAAAACCTCAGAGGATGCAAGGGAGAACGGGGGGGAAAAAGGGAAAAAATCAGTTTTGCTATGGGCTCGGGGGAAGCTGAAGGGGAAACCTCGAGGAAAGAAAAGGATGCCCTAAAAGCGATTAAAGTATATTAAGGCAATAGGGTGGGCCATGACCAGGGGGAAAATTTTTTGGAGAATGGGAAAGGTTCATAAGGAGAGAAGGGCCTCTCAAAGAATTTAAAGGCGAATCAACTTGAATGATGACCCTGCGGAGACAGACGGTTGAGAGAAAAACTGGAATTCCAGAGTGTGTACCTCTACCGAGGGGAAAGGAGGATACTGAAAGGAGAGGCAAAAAACGAAAGGAGGAAGGGGGCAGAAAAAACCCAGACCAGGGGAAAAAGGGGCAAACACACCCCAAAATTTCCCCGCAAAGGGACTCCAAACCCACAAAACCCCAAGGCAACTGAACAACCAAGAAAGCAACAACACCGACCCCTCTGTCCTCACCCCCACGCACAAACCCCCAACCAAAAGCAACCCCCAAATATGAGTAGTGGCATGAAAGAATAAATGAAAGTCCCCAAATATGCGTCCGAAACAAAATAAATGAAAAAAAAAGGTTTGAAATATTCCCCCCCAGGTATCAGATCCTGAGGAAAGACAAAAGAGCAGAGGGGAAGGGGGGGGTTGCATGCTCGTAAAACACCAATGAAATTTGAGGAAATAAGAGGCATGGACGAGTTTGGAGAGAAATAATACTAGTAGGACATTCGTTGGAGAGCAAACAAAGGTCATTGCAGAGTGTAAAATCCACCATAGAACGCAGGAGGCCAAGGAGGAATAGAAGGGGTAATATAGAAATGGGGACACAGGGCAGAGGTGGCAAGAAGAGCTCACCGAGCAAATTTACTGGTTAGGGGCGATTTCAATCACAGGGGATGTTTTGGAAAAACCGGGACCACATGGGGGTCCTGAACTTTGAGAGCCAAGTATGGATGTGGTACGGGGAAACCTTATCATAAACATTTTAAGGGGTATACCAAGAGAGAGGGGGGGATGAACCGCAAGTGGACCTTGTGTTCCCCCTGAGCAGTTCAGACATTAGGACATCACATATGAGAGCCCCTAGGAGCAGTGATACGGGGTTCTGTGCTTTTTTTTACAAATGGGGAGGGCAAAAGGGGGTTAAAGGGAAAAGCCCGACTACGAAGGGGGGACTAATAGGTTTGAGAAACTTCCCGCAAGAGGGTTTACTGGGAAAGAACTTAGGAAAGCAGTAAACGAAGAATGAAAATGTAAAACAAAAGCAAGATGGAGAGGATGGGTTTTTTCCAAAGGGGAAAGAAATAATTGGAAACCAGAACGGCCCCTGGTTTACCCCCGGTGTAAAAGGAAAAAAACCAAGTTCAATAGAGAAAGGAAAAAGTACAGAAAGCGAAGAACATGGAAAAAAGGATTAGTTGACGGCCTGAAACGGTAGCACAGGGAAAGGGGGGAGGCCCATGACTATAAAAAAAATAGCTCAAAAGTCAAGTCTGACCTGAAAAAGCTGTACGCCTAATAGGGGAAGACAACGTCAAAAACCAGGTGACAGGCTGAGGGAAAGAAATGGGGGAAATGAGAAGAAATGATCCCCGGGGATGCGAGGAGCTAACATGAATTTAAGGAAGTATTTACAGTAGAGACAGGGATGGCTCGAGAAGACAGCACAAGGGGAACCGAACAGGGAATGAATAAAACAATGGGGGAGGATGTGCTGAACGCAATGACTTCAATACCTTCAATCCAAAAATCTCCCCCTGGGTCCCGAGAGAAGGAGCAGAGATTTTTGGCTCCCTAACCCCAATCTTCAATACTCCCCTTTAAAATGGGCAACACCCGGGTATGGGAAAACCCGGGGAAAGGTTGTCCCCCAAATTTTTAAAAAAGGAGGGAGAAACGAGGCATAAACTACAGACCGTGTCTGGACGAGACAGTTGCTAATCATGGGGAAAATTTTCAGGGATGGTGGACCACCCGGTGCGAACAAAATTATAAACGACAACCCGCAAGGGTTCATGGAAGGCAAATCCGTGTCCAAACCTTCTGGAGTTTTTGATAGGTAACAGAAGTAAGATACGAGAAGAGGGGTGGGTTTTATTTCATTTTCCGGCGCAGGAAGGGCTTCGACACAGTTCCTACAAAGTTAGTACGATGTTTGGGGGATCAGAGAATACCTGACGGGGGCAACAACGGTCACAGACGTGAGAGGGTTTAACAGCGGGCGCCCGGACAAGCAGGGTCCCACAGGGGTATCCTAGGACAGTGTGCTTTTTTAAAAAGTGATTTTACTTTTATGGAAGGGTGACTCGATGCGCTTTCACAGTGAGTGAAGTTAAAGTGAAACATTAATCGGGTGAGGATCAGGCAGGACTAAAAAGAGACCTGGCGGGCCCTGGAAAAATGCAAAGTCATAAATTTGGGGGGAAGGGGCAAAAAGACTGCGGGACAAAGTATTGGGCTAGGGGAAAAAAGGGCTGAAAAACCCAAAAAAAGGGAAAAAAGAATTTGGGGCAAACCTTTAAACGCCGAGAACATCTGCAGGGGCCACTCATCAACCAGTAACTGTCGCAAATAGGCGCCGGGGAAAAACCTGAGAATAGTTTTCCCGATCCTTAGAAAAGGAAAATCGTTCAAGACAGGGAAACACTGTGTACGTCGGGCTCATTTGGAGTGGGCAGCACCATTTTGGAACCCCCCACATGGTAAAGCACGTCAAAAAAATTAGAGAAAAGAAAAAAATTTTTGGCAAAAAAGAGTATTCCGAAGCCGGGAAAAAGTTCTTAAAAAAAAAGGGTTGGGGGAAAAATTCGACTGCGACAGTGAAGAAAGGGGGAGGTCGGGGAAGCATGAAAAAACAAAAAAAAAATTGCGCGGAATAGAAAAGGGGGAAACAGAGAAACATTTTTCCAAAAGGGGGGGACACAGAAACAAGGGGTCACAATTGGAACTAAAAGACTCAAAATCACAGGGAGGGCGGAAAGAATTTCTTCAGCCACAGAGTCTTTAAGGGAAGAAAAAACAGCCTGGGAAAGCGATGTAGTGGGGGGTAAAAACCCAAAAACAGAGTTTTTAAGACGGGGTATACAAATCTCAGTGGGCAAGAGAGGGGAGGGGGGGGAGAGAGAAAAGGAGAGAGAAGAGAGAAAAAGAGAGAAAGAGAAAAAGAGAGAGAGAGAGGAGAGAGGGGCCCTTTGTATGAAAAATGAAGAGGCAGTCCCCAGGGCTGAGTTTTTAACCCCTAAAACCAAAAGGGAGGGGGGTAAAATTTTTGAGAAACCACACATACACCTACACACACACACACACAAAAACACACACACAAAAAACAAAACACCCCAACACACACCAAACACACACTGTGGAGGAGTAAACCGGGCCGGGTTTGAGCTGTTTTTTTAGAAGGAATTTTTTGACTGTGCCATAAGGAATGGGAAGTGGGGGTTATGGGCGTTTTGAAACGCAAAAAGAGTGCATAAAATCATTTAAAAGGCCCCAAAAAAAGGGAAAATTTAGTGATCCAGAAAAAAAAAAAAGGAAATATTGGCTGGTGTTTAGTGGGGCCGTTAAAAGGGGTTTGAACTGTTTTTTCAGGCCAAAATTTGTGTTGCCATAAAAACGCGGGGGGTATTTTGAAAAAATAAGTGCGACTCAAGACCAGGGAGATAAGAGATATGTATAGGTGTCATAAAAACAGTGATGAGTGAAAAAAATAGAAGAGCTAGAAAATAAAAGTGCATACAGGAAGTTGGGGATAAATTCCCGGAAGCTCAAACACAACTTCGGGGGACGGAAAAGACCCCGCATCTTTATTTCCACTGCCACCGGGAAAGGGAATATTACCTATTTTTGTTTTGGCAGGGGGCCCAATAGTACCTGCCCTTACGGGAAAATTGGGGGGTCACTCCCCTCGGTATCAAAATTTGGAAAATAAGCAGATTTACTGGCATTTAAGGAAATTTAGAGGTACCCGGCTTTATAGGCGAACCCTAGTGTATTTTTTTTTTAAAAACGAAATTTTTAAACGCAAAAAGGACAGACGGGGGGAAACCAAGAAATCGGGTACATTTTACAATACAATATCCCAAGTAAATAGGGGGGAAAATTAAGGACTGTTTACATAAAAACAATGAAACCACCAGGTGGGGACAGCTCTGCTTTAGGCACTTAAATACTGACACTACTCACACACCACACACACCCCCACACACACACAACCCAAAACACACACACACACCCCAAACACACACCACAAACACAACACAACAAACAACACACACACCACCACACACACACATATGCACAAAACCACACACACACACACACACACCCCAAACAAATGCAAACAACCCACACCCACACACACACACACACACACACACAAACATAACAGAAAACACACCAAAACCCATATAGAGGTTTTTCCCAACCCTTACTGAAAAATGACCCTAAAAACCCCCCTTTTTCCCCCCCATCTTCTCCCCCCTCTTTTTCCTCTCTCTTCTCTCTCTCTCTCTCTCTCTTCTTCTCCCCTCTCTCTCCCCCTCCCCTCTCTCTCTCTTTTCCCCACTCTCTCTCTCTCTCTCTTTCTCTCCCCCCCCCTTTCTCTCATCCTCTCTCCCCCCCTTTTCTCTCTTTCCTCTCTCTCTCCCCCTTCCTATCTCTTTTCCCCTCTTACCTCTCTCTTCCCCCTTCTTTTATCTCTCTCCTCCCCCTTGTCCTCCCCCCCCTTCTTCCCTTTTCCCTTCTCTTCACTTTCCCCCCCTTTTTTCCCCCTTTTTTTCCCCCTCCTTCTGGGCCCCCTTCTCTCTCTCCCCCCCTCTCTCAATCTCTCCCCTTTTTCTTTTTCTTTTTCCCCTCTCTTTTTTCACTAAAAAAAAAAAAAAAAAAAAAAAAAAAAAAAAAAAATGGTTGTAAATTTCGCGGGAATGGGATCAGATGACAATGGTTTTGGGTAGGGAGGAATGGATGGGGGAAAACAGGGAAAAAGGAAGAGCAAGAATGGGAGAAAAAAATTTGGGAGAGCTTTCGGGAAAAAAAGGGGAGAAAGAGCCTCGGTGAAAGGGGGGAAAAGGGATTTGGGGAAAAAGGAAAGACGAAAATTTTGGAGGACAAGTCAAAACTGCAGTACCCAAAGGGAAAAGGGTCCTAAAAATTGGGAGGGAAACAAGCTGAACAAGTCTCAGGGGTTTTGACCAGAAAAGACCCCACCATAAAAAAATAAAGGGCCCTAAAACGGGAAAGGGAAGGAAATTTGA
Source organism: Cherax quadricarinatus (assembly GCF_026875155.1). Lineage (NCBI taxonomy): Eukaryota > Metazoa > Arthropoda > Malacostraca > Decapoda > Parastacidae > Cherax > Cherax quadricarinatus. The sequence continues at coordinate 439,755 of NC_069481.1, forward strand.
ATTATGTTTAAGGCATATCACCCTGCAAAAAAGGGGCCCGGGGAAAATTTGGAAGGGAAGAGCGGGTGGGTGCGGGTTGGGGGGAGTTTGGTCGAATGCTGGGGCACAACCAGGGCTACCAAGAGCCACGGGAAAAAATTCAAGGGAAAAAAATGACCACATACAGACAGGAACCGGGAGTCACAGGGGGAGGGGCAAGGGGGAGAAGGAAGGGGAAAAAATCAGTGTTATTCATGGGCTTGGGGAAGGGAAAAGAGGAAAGGACAAAAAACAAAAAAAGGACGGCAGGAAGAAAAAAAAAGGGAAATTGGGGGAAAATCATCAGGGAAAAATAGGGGGAAAAAGACATGGATGGATGTAAATTTCAGAAAATGGGGGAGTACTTAAAGGGGGAGCCCCCAAACCGTTCAAGCTGTTTCCTCGGGACAGAAACAGTGCAAACAGGCCCCCCAAAGGGAAAAACCCAGGGTTTTTTAAAAGTCGGAAGATTTAAAAGAAGGTTTTTCCTAGACAGGACAGAACACAAAAGAGGGGAACGGCAGCGAAGGGAAAAGGACAAAAAATGAAAGGAGCTAGGAAAGGAACAAGGAGGGAAACCCAGAAGGTCATCAGAGCAGCCCAGAGCAAAAGGGGTAAGCACACATAAAAAACTTCCTCAAAACCCCAAACAACCTAAAACATCACCCCCAAAACAAATACAACCCATACTCTAAAGCTTACCCCCCAAACACCCACTATAAAATTCCTGCAGTACGCTACCAAGCCCTCCCACATTCACAGACCCCCAAACCCCCAGGGGTTTGGGGGGGAAAAAAAAGGAAACTGAAGGGGCACTCAAACGCTTAGGAATAACAAAAAAAGGGGGAGGAGTGGCACAAAGAGTAAAAAGAGGCATCCCCCGGGGACATCATAGCTCTCCAAAAACCCCAAGTTTTTCGGTTTTATGATAACAGATAAATTTTTTTCCACGGATACCAGATCCGGAAAAAAACAGAAAAAAGGGGAGGGGGCGGAGTGGCATTGCTGATCAAAAAAGGAGGAATTTTGTTGGGGCTGGAGAGAGGAAAAAGGGAAAAGAAAGTGATTACAAAACCGGGAACGTTTCACTCTGGTGGTCCCAAGGTGATAATTGCATGATGTATAACCCCAAAGAACAGAAGGGGGCCCAAGGCAAGAGAAAGCCCGGAGCAATAGAGCGATTTTTTGACACACTGGCTCCCAGTGGGAGAAGAGCTCATCATGCAGGGCAAAGCTCCTGATCAGGGGCGATTTTAAACCCAAAAGGAGATAAAAATGGGAAAAAACTTTGGAGCCACAGGGGGGCCCAAGATACATGGGGGGTTTAAAATGAGGGAGGGGGGTTACGGGAAAAGATTTCATGTACCAACAAAGGAAGGGGAAACACTACAAGAGAGAGGGAGAGGATGAACCACAAGACTGGACTTATTTTTCACCTTAAAGTATTTGCAGATTTTTGAGGACATCACATATGAAAGCCCCCTTGGGGGCCACGATCATGGGGTTTTTGAGTTTCAAATAATCAGTAGAGCTACAAGTGGAGGGGGGGAAGCAAAAGGGCCCGGGACAAATAAAAACCCAAACTACGGGAAAAGGGGGATTTAAAAGGGAAAATGAGGAACTTCCAAATGGGGCTCGGGGGACAGAGAACAGCGGGGGAAGCCAGTTAATGAGATGATGGAATATGTAGCAAAAAGGGTGCAAGGAGGCTGAGGAGAGGTTTGTCCCCATTAACAGGAATAAGGGAAAAACCCCGGGATGAGCCCAGGGTTCCCCCAAAGATGCAAGGAGGAAAAAAAAAACCAAGTGTGCTGGGGAATGGAAAAAAATATAAAAGGGGTAAAGGCCCCGGGAGAATAAGGAGGGGCACTTTTAGAGCCAGAAAGGTTAGCAAAATTTAAAAGGGGGGGCCCAAGGGTCAATATGAAAACAAACATAGCAGAAAAAGCCAAATCTGCCCGAAGGGTTATACAGCCCACCCGGGAAGAAAACAACCGTCAAGGACCATGTCAAAGCAAAGGGAAAGGAAGGAGGGGGAGAAACAAAAAAATGACCGGGGAAAAAATGTGGGGAAATAACAAGAGTTTCAAAGAAGTTTTTCAAAAGGGGAGAAAAGAAGGGGCCCCCAAAAAGACGGAGAGGTGGGGTACCCCACCAGTGCGGGAAACACAGAAACACAAAACCCGGGAAAAGGGTAAAGAGGCTTCTGATGGGGCTAGATACCTCAAAGGAAAGGGGGCCGAAAACACCCTCCAGGGTCCTAAAGAGAGGGAGCAGAGGCGCATGTTTTTACCCCTAACAACAAATTCAATACATCAATCGAAACGGGGGAAGATTGCCTGAGGCAGGGAAACAGCAAAGGGTCCGAATTTTTAAAAAAAGGAAAACAGACATCAAGCCCCCTAAAAAAAGGGACCAGTGTCACTGACATTTATGCATCCCAAAACCCATGGAAAAGATTGTCAGGAGAAAAATTTGGGGGAACATCTAGAAAGGAAATGATCTCATCACCAGCACCCAAACAAGGGGTTTCCCAAACGGGAAATCCTGTGTCACAAACCTACGGGAGTTCTAGGGGACAGGGGTGAAAAGCTTTAAGAAAAAGAGAGAAGGGGTGGGGGGTTTGCATTTTTTTGGGAAACGGGCAAGAAGGTTTTTGGGACACAGCCCCAACAAGGTTTGTGCAAAAATGGGGGGGACTAAGCAGGGATAACGGGGAAAGGGCACTGAAATGGATGGGGGAAATACTTTTCGGGAAGACAGCAGCGAGTTAATGGTACGTGGGGGTGTCAGAGGGGCCCCTGTGAAAAGGGGGGCCCTCATAGGGGTCAGCCCCTAGGACCATGCCTTTTTTCGGGTTTTTTGTGAACGACTTTGAGGGAAAGGGAATAAACTCCGGGGTTGTTCCCCGGGGTTTTGCAGTGACTTAAAGGGTTGATGAGAAGAGTTCTTTCGATAAAAGCCCGGCAGAAATAAAAAAGGGATCTGGACAGGCTGCGGGACCGGCCAGCAACTGGCTATGGAGTTCAATCCCACCAAGTGGCAAATTTGGGGTTTTGGGGAAGGGAAAAGAAGACCGCAAAACGGAGTAAAGTCTGGGGGGGCCGGGAGACTACAAGCATCACTAAAGGAAAAAGATTTTGGGGTGATATAACTCCAGGCACATCCCTGAAGCCATAAACCAAATAACTGCCGCAGCATATGGGCCCTGGCAAACCTAGAACAGCTTTTCCGACACTTAAAAAAGGGGAATCGTTCGGGGACCCTGTACCCCGTGTACGTTGGGCCCCCATTTTGGAGTATGCGGCACCATTTTGGGAACCCACCCCCTAGCCAAGCTTTGTAAAAAAAACTGGGAGAAGGGGCAAAGGTTTGAAAAAGGACTAGCCCCCGATTTAAGGGGTTATGTCCTAGGGGGAGAGGTTAAGGGAAATAATCTGACGACGGGAGGACGGGAAGATAGGGGGGCCCATGATAAACGACTTAAAAAATTACTGAGGGAATTGAAAAGGGGCCAAAGACAGGATGTTCCGGGGAACTGGCCCAAGCAACACGGAGAACATTTGGGGAACCTGAAGACACAGATGAATAAAAGGGATTTTGGAAGTATTTCTTTAGCCACAAAAGTATCAGGAAGGGGAAATATTTGGGAAGCGAGTAGGGGAGGCAGGATCCTTTACATACTTTAAGCAAGGTACGAAAAAGCCTCATGGTTCGGGAGTGTAAACCTATAGCGACCAGGGAAGGAGGCGGGGCCAGAGCTTGGACCCCAAACCCCTAAACCTCAACTAGGTGAGTACAACTGGGGGGTAAATACACACACTACACATACACAAAACCACGCACACACACACCACAACACACAAACACTTTAAAATCACACACACCACAGACACCACACAAAACCCCACACACACACACACACACCCCACACACACACACCCCACACCAAAAAACACCCCACACACACACACACACCACACACACACACACACCCCACAAAAAAACCCACCCCAAAACAGCAAGCAACAGGGTTTCGGGGGGGGGAAAATTCCTGTGTCCAAACCTACTGGGTTTTATGACCTGGTGAAAAGCGGGAAGACAAGAGAGAAAAAGGAGGGGTGGTTTCCCACTTTCTTTGACTAAAAGGGAAGGGCTTTTTGACACATTTTCCACCACAAGGATTGGGCAAAAAGGGGGAGGACAAAGCAGGGAAAAAAAGGGAAGGCCTACAACTACAACAAGGTGAGTACAACCACCCACACAACATACCCCCAAAACACATACACCCCCCAACACAAATAGGTGAGTGCACCCCAAAACTAAGCCCCGGGACACCAGTTTGGGGGAAAAAGACAGAAAAAAGGGAAAGCTTCAACAGCAGGAACTAATTCGTCCCAGGGGATACTCAGGGAAGGTACAGGGGGGGCGAAAGGGGAGGGGGGCAATTTTTGTTTATGGGCTCCAAAAAGTTAAAGGGGGGAAAACTTTCGAAGCAAGAAAAAGGGGGGAAAAAATAATGATTGAAAGCATCATAAAAGCAATAAAAAAAAACGACATGACGTTGTGATAAATTTTTGGAGAATTTGGGTGGTATGCGAGAGGAAAAAAGCGTCCAGCCCTAAGTGATTTAAAGGAGAGTCAGTCAAAACGGACCCTGCAGGAAAAAAGCGCATCAAAGGGGAAAAACCAATTTCCCAAGTGTGTCCTCGAGGGTACAAAAACATTTGAAAAAAAAGGAAGATACTGAAAGAGAGGCTGAAACTTGGGCAAGGGGGGAATGGGGGGCAAAGAAGGAGGGAACGGAGAAATAAAAGGTCCCATGTGGAAAGGAAACAAACCCCCCCAAAAACCCCCCAAAGAAGGAATCCAAGCATGGCAACCCCAAAAGAAAACCAAACAACCTAATCCAAAACCCACGCACTGTACCCCCTCTGCTCCCACCCCCCCTCATCACCCCCCCATTTCCCACGTAACCCTAATAAGCTCTCTGCCCCCCCCCTTTTTAAAAAACCAAAAAACCCCACTCCCAAGCGCCCCCATAGGCCCCCGGAGGGGGGGGGGGGTTGCACTGCTCTTTAAAAACCGAGGGGAAATAAAAAAAGGAAAAAGGAAGAAAAATTTTGGAAGGAAAGATTTGGGAGAAAAGGAAAAAAAAATTAAAAAAAAATTAGGGGGAAAAACCAGTTAAAAAAGTTACAAGGGGATTTAACCACGGGGAAATTAAAACCCCAATTCCCAAAAATCGGGACCAAGAGGGGGTTTGGGGAGGGAAAACCTCAGCCCCAAATGAAACAGAGAAAGGGGGGAGAAAACCACCAAGAGGCCCTTTTATCCCCCTTTTTCCCCAAAAGGGAGTAAAATTTTGGGAAAACCTTTTGGACCCAACCAAGGGGGGTCCCAAAAAAACTGGGGAGCCAAGAGAGGGTTACGGAAAAAAAACCCCAAACTTTTAAAAGGGGGGGAATTAAAAAAGCAAGCCCTTGGCAGGATTCCCTTTGGGAAAAAAATTTTGGAAAAAGTCCATAAAAAAAGGGAATGAAAGGGAAAAAAACAAAATACATGAGGCAAAGGAAAGGGTTAAAAGGAGAAAAAGGGGAAAAAGGAAACCCAAAAACCCCCGGGATTTAACCAAAAGGGGGGAGGGGGGGAAAAATTTGGGGTGGGAAAAATGGGAAAAAGAAAAAATAATATTAAAAAAAATAAAAGGGAACCGGGGAAAGGGTTTTTCCGGCTTTTAAAAAAAAAGGGGAAGAAAATTTGGGTTTTCCCAATTTTAGGGGGAAAACAAAAGTAGGGGGTGAGAAGGAAAAAAGGGGACGGGTTCTTAAACAAAAATAATTTCTTCCCAAAAAAGATTCTTGGGCGTTTTCAAAAGGTTAAAATTTTGGGGTTTCAAGTGGGACTTTTTTATTTAAGGGGGGGGGGGAAAGGGGGGGGGGCCGGGGAGGGGGGGGGGGGGGGGGGGTCGGCTTTGGGGGAAAAGGTTTAACAAAACATAGGAAACAGGTTATAGAGCATGTGATTTTAAAGGGGCTACGTAACTGCAATACGGGCGAAAAATTTAGCAATGAGACGGGTTTGTCTTGGCAAAATAAATGTTTCTAAAAAAGCTCTTAAATGCAAAAATCTCGGGCCAAAGTTTAAGTTTCCCATTGGGAAAAACCTTTTAAATTTTAAACATTTTCTATGTTTACTAAATTGGGGTGAGGTAACTAAAAAGGGGGAATCACAGATTCGAGAGGGGGCCCAGTTTGTTTTTTTATTGTTTTGATAAAAAGGGAGAAGGGTGCTTTTCTTTTTGTTACTGATGGTGGGGGGTCGAGAGATTAGATGTTTTTCAAGGGTATTTTTGAAAGGGGTTGGAGTGCCCCCCTGCAGCTCTAGGTTTTCGGGAAGGGGGGGGGTTCCCAAAAATTTATAGTCCTTTTTTTACATTAAATTTTTGGTTTAGGTTTACCGGGAACAGGGAGAATCTCATAGAGTTTTTTTGTGCCTGGGTTATGCCTGTGGGTCCTGTCCAAAACTATAAAGGGGAAGTGTTTTAGTTCAGGGTTAATGTTGAAATTTATTTTTGGGTTCCCGGGAAATGTACATCAAAAGGGGGAGTTTAAATTTTGGATGTTTTTGTACAGTAAGTTTAGGGTCGTTGAAGGGGTGGGGGGGTACCCTTTTCCCCAGGTTGGATTGCGTGATTAATCTTCCCGCAGCTTTTTTTTGGGTTATTATTTGGGTTTAGGGGTGTTGCTGCTGCTGACCCCAGGACAAATAGCATAGGTGAGGTAGGAATAGAAAAGGAATAGTATTGTGTGAGAAATGCTGTTTTTTGGGATTTAGTAATGGGATCTTGGAGAGGATCCAACAGTTTTGGATACTTTTTTATGTAATTTGGTTTTGGGGGTTGAATTTTTGGTTGCTGTCGGGGGGTAGGCCCCGGAATTTGGTTTCCCCATTATACCCTTGGGAATAAGACGTTTTTTCTATCTTAATGTTAAATTGTGCAACCCCCTGCTCTGTTTTCCAAACATAAAATAGAAGGTTTTTCAGTGTTAAGTGGGAAGTTTATTTGGGGGGTCATCCAAGTAGTATTTTATTAGTCCTCATTAACAATGGGTTTTAGTTGGCAAAATTTTGGGTTTTTAGATGACCTTTTCTCGTGTCGTAGCAAAGATAATGGGGTTTTAGGGGGTTGTGGGTACATTAGGGAAAAACAAATGAGTATTAAAAGGAAGAGTAGGGGGGGCCAAGGCACTTCCCGCGGCACTCCAGTAAACAGTGATCGGTTGATGAGGTTTTGTTTTTTAATGTGACTATGATAATATTAGTAAGGTTAAAGGGTTTGAAATATGCAAGTGCAAAGGCCTCTTTACCATAAGGGGCCCAAATTTGTGGAGTAGGGTCCGTGGGCTGATTTTCAAAAGCTTTTTTTAGGTAATAAAAATCATAAAGGGGTTTTAAATTATTTTTTGAGTGCTTTTGTAAAAACAATCCCCGCATTTTTACAACTCCCTCGTTTGTGCTTTTTTTTTTTGAAGCCAAACTGGCAGGGGTTTAGTTTTTTGGTATTTTTATAAACGAATTTTAATCTCTTGTGCAAAGGTTTCTCGAAATTTTGGATTTCAATGGTTTTTTTAATATTGGCTTGTAGTTGTAAAAATAAAAGGACACAAGTGCAACTTTAAAGGGACCTTTTTTTGTGGCAAAAGTTTCGCTCCTCCCGGGGCTTTTTTCAACCATTTCAAAAAAATACATGGACACAGAGGGTTTTTAAAGGGCCCCAGGTGGGGTGCAAACAGTGAGTAAAATTTTGAAAGTTCACTGGGGGTAGTATAGTAGGGAGTAGTAGAAGTTTACCCAAAATAAAACAATATGATTTGAGCAATTTAATTTGTCTATACTACCCCACTAGTGAAAAATCGAAATTTTTACCTCACTAGTAAGGGACCCCCCCTCTGAGGGCCCTTTTTATACCCTCCCGTGCCATTTTTTGTTTGGATTGGCTTTATTTAAACCCGGGGAGCAAAACGTTGCCACAATTTAAAGTACTTTTGTTTCACTAGTGTCCTTTTACTTAATATTGCGGTAAAATTTACCAAATTTATTTAAATTTCAATCTGGCTTTTAGTTTTTTTAAAATCTGTAGGGTCACCATCTTCGTATACGGGTAACCCTTTTCTGTCTTTAGTAGTGTCGGAAAAAATGGGTCGTTTCTAGTGACTTTTAAAAAATTATGAAATAGCATGCGAAAGGACAAGGGCGGTCACTTTACAATAATGGTGGGCGGGGAGGGCAGATTCCCTGAAAATTTTTTTTAAGGTGACAGGAAGGAAACAACGTTTTGTTTTTACGGAAAGTGTTAGAGTGGGTGTATATGCGAAGTGAGGTTCCACATGGGTCCCCGTCCTAAGTCCGGGCGGTTTTTTCGAATATGCGAAAAGGGCATGAAGGGAAGGGGGTTTGACTCAGATTGGCCCTGGGCGCAGGGCGAAAGTGAAATGATGAAGAGAATACAGGAGGACGTGCTCAGGTAAGCCCACAAGGTTATCCCGGCCCGGCTGCAAACCTTTTTGACCAGTGCCCCCTGGGGTTTTCCCCAGAAAGTGCAAAGCCCTGAAGCTGGATGAAAGGGCAAAGAAGACCGCAGATGAAGCTCAGAATAGGAGGGCAAAGGCTGCAAAACCACTTTGGGGGGAGTATCATTCAGAGCACTCTCCTTTGGGGTACAACAGCCAAAAAAACCACTGTAACATATGGGGGCGGGTAACCTAAGAATAAACGTTTTTGACATCTAAAATAAATTCCATTCACGACACTGTAATTTGGGTACATGGGGGTATTGGACCACCAGTACGTAACCGACTCCCTTTTCAAAACGTTTTAAGAAATTACGAAAGCGTTTAAAAATTTGGGAACAAAACTAGTCCCGGGTTTTAAAGGGGGATATACTAAGAGGAAGGGGTTTAAAAAAAAAAACCCGCCTTAAAGACAAAGGGGGGCAGGGAAGGGGAAAGGGGGACATGATAACGAAGTATAAAAACTACGAGGAAATTGCAAGGGGGACAGGGCCAGAATTTTCAGAATGGGGCACAGAAACAGGAGACACCCAATGGAGTTAACAACTCAGATGAGTCAAAAGTTTCAATAGGTAAAATTTTTTCCGCCTCAGAGTTTTTCCCAAAAAGTGGAACAATCGGGGTGTTTTTAAATATGGAGGCCCCCAAAATCCTTTCACAGCTTTTAAAAATGAGGGCCCATTTTGGGTCTTGGGGTAGGGAGAAGGGTTTCCCTAGTTGTGACTTTGCGAAAGGGCTGGCAGCTAAAATCGACCCCTCTACCACAATAGTTGGTAAAAAAACACAAAACCCGGGCTTAAAAAAGCCCCAACAAGATTTAAAAAAAAATCCGAAAAATCATTCCCCTAGTTTTTTATATTTGGGAAAAAAATTTTTTAATAAAATTGTTCCCAAAAAAAAAAATTACACCGTTCCAAGGGGGGTGGCATCTTCTGTCTTGAAAAAAAAAAACATCAATGGTTTAAAAAATTTTTAAACTATAATTTTATTTTATTGATCTAAATCTAATTATTTTCAAATTTTTTAATTAATTTTTTAAAATAATAAAATATATCTTATTTTGGGCCCCAAACCCTTTTTGGGTTTAAAATCATTTTTTAAAAAATTTAACATTGGTAACATCATCGGGGGCCCCCCCCCCCCCCCCCCCCCCCCCCCCCCCCCCCCCCCCCCCCCCCCCCACCCCCCCCCCCCCCCCTTTTTTTAAAGGATTTAACCAAATTTTCTGGGAAATTTCCGTTCTTATTTCAGGGGGGGGTTCTTTCGGACCCCATTCCTTAAACAAAAACGGAAAACTGGTTGTTTTTGAATTTGGAATGATTTGGAATATAAAAAGGAAGGGGGGTTTTATGAGATGATGATGATGAAAGGGGAAAAGGAAGGGGAAATTTTGGGGTGATGATGATGATATGATGATGATGATTTATGATGATTTTCTTCTTCTTCTTCTTTTTCAGGTTCGCGTGTTGTGCATTTTTAATGTCTCTCTTCATGGGCCCGTGTTAGGTTATTTTACTTACATCACTTTTCCATCCACTGTTGTGGGGTGAAAATTCCCGGGGATTTGCATTTCCCGAGATTCTCAAACAAATCATTTAGCAAACAACAAACACTTCAAAGGGCATTCACTTACTTTTTTTCCCCAAATTTTGATGTTCGGTCCGAACAACAAGTGAACAACCCGACTGTTTTTGGGTACTTTTGCAGGAAACTGTGCCCATTTTGTTTATTAGATATTTTCCCTTTTTTAAAAGGTGTAAAATGCACCTAAAGAAAATGAAACCCAAAATGGAATGTGAAACCCAAACAAAGGGAAAACAAGAACAGGGTTTTTTGAATCAAGGGCTCTCACCAATATCAAGGGAAAAACCCAAAACTCAAAATAACCCGTATCAAAAATTTATATTTAAAAGGGGGAAAAATGGCAAACCCGCAACCCTTTTGTTGGGCGATGATTTTAATATACAAAACCAAATTTGGCTTCGTTACGTGTAATTTTTATTTTTGCCCGGGCCCTTTTAAAACTTCCCTTCTTTTCTAAAAAAATTTTTAACAAAACAAAAATGTCACATTTCCCTTTTTTCCTATTCCAGACAGCCAAAATAAACCCGGGAAAAAGGGGATAAAAGGGGCGCATTTAAGAAAATTTCCAATTTTTATATTTTAGCTGCTTCTTTTATTTTTTTATACCCCGGCGAACCAAACTCTTTTTTTGATCTGGTCATAAATGCCCCAAAAGCAAACTTCCTGTTCCCCGGGTCCTCAAACCCCCCCCCACCTTCCCCAAATCAAATTTCCCGATTAACAGAAAGCAACGGGAAACTATCACCGCTGTTTGGGTTTTTAAACGACGGACCCCCTTTAATTTCCTCTGCGACCGGCAAAAATTTCCCCGTAGAGTGACACGACCTTTGTTTTTCCAAAAGGGACGGAAAAACAAATTTTGAAAATATGTGTACTGGCTTCGGGACTTTTAAAAAAAAATTTGCAGTAAAACAAAATTTAAAACTAATTTCCGAGCGATTTAGTAATTACTTTAAAAGAATTTCTTTCATTAGATACATTTTTAAAGACTGGTACTATTTTTGAGTGGTATCTAGAGGCCTTTTAATTTAAATTAAAAAAGTCTCGGCTGTTTTTTTTAAACTAGTTTTGACAGAACCCCAAATGGAAAGGGTTAAATTGCTTGGGAAATGACAAGCAAAGGAAAAACCCTTTCTAAATTAAGCAAATAGAAAACCTCTCTTAAGTAAGTTTAAATTTAGGTATACACAAATACAGTTACATAAAAAATTTTCATACATAGCAGCATATGTGTAGAGAACCTGAGATTAATCAGAAAAGTAGATAGAGTGATTTTTTTTCCCTTGGGGGCCTTTTACCTTTTATTAAATATAAAGGTTTAAATAAGGGGCCCACTTCCCCGAGGGGCGTAAGACCAATACACGGGGGGCATTTTGGGCCTTTTACGAGGGGCATTAAGCTGTAAACGAGGGTTAAAAAGATATACCGAGGGGCTTAAGACTCCTACATGAGGGTTCATTAAAAACTTTCCCACACAGGGTTTTATTAAGGGTGCTACCAGGGCAAAGACAAATAACGAGGGTCATTAAAACTACTACACAGGGTCATTAAAACTACTACACCAGGGGCATTAAGACTCTACCGGGGGGCCTTTTAAGGGCTACTACACGAGGTTATTAAGACTTTCCTTACAGGGGGCCCTTAAAAATGCAAAACAGATCAGTAAATACTACCCAGGGGCCCTTTAAAACACAATTTAAGAGGGTCATTTTCTAGGAAAAAGGTTAAAAATTCACGTGTGTTTGGGTAAAAAAAAAATAAAAAAACTTTTTCCTGCCTTTTTGTAGCTACATTTTTATCAGACACCTTTTAGCACACCTTTTTTGGCCCGGTTTGGGTAGACTGGCTCCGGGCAGGGGCGGGCCCCGTCTGTTCCAAATTCCCTTTTTTGCTGTTTCAATAAAAAGGTTTTTGAAGCCTGGGCCCTGATGTGGGGACTCCCAAAATTGTGCTCTCTCCCCCGTACAATTGTTTTTTGGTTTTCCCAACCCTTTACAAAAATTGGGAGAAAAAATATTCTGGAAAACCCGTTTTTGAGCAATTTTTAAACTTTATTTGCTTTAGTTGTTTTAAATCTGTCTTCAAAATTCAGGGTATCCAACTGCTGTAAAAATTTTGGCCCCCCGGGGTGAATCTTACGATTTTTTTTCGGGGGATTTGCAGTCTTTCTTTTTTTTTTTTTTTTTTTTTTTTGTCAAGGCAGATTTCCCTGAAGAGCCAAACGTTTTTGTCCCCTAGGGCATTGTATAAGGGAGACAAAGGGTTCCCCCGAACCTCGGGGGGTAGACCCCTGTTTGTCTAGGGGGAATTTCAGTGTGGCATTCGCTTTCTGTTTCTACCCTTGTTTCCCCCATCAATTCCCCCACATGTATGGGGCAAAGGGGGTTCCGAGATATCTTACTGGGAAATGAAGTGATGGGCTCCCCATTACACTTTGGGCATTTAAAAAAATTTTCCCTTTCCGTTTTGTTTCAGTTTTCCCGAGGTGTAAAAAGTGGTTTTCTACTTAAACCTTTTTCTGAAAGGGCCCCAATTCCCGTGTTTTTTACTTAGCTATACTTGTTGGTTTTACCCGACACTAACAGAAACACTGTCTTCTAAACCCCTAAAAAAATTTTAGGGTTTGCACTTGACATTGATAGGGAGGGCGTTAAAATAAAAATAGGAATTTAAAAAGGGAAACCCGAATACTACCTTGGGGAAATCCAATGCTATCGGGAGGGGGTTTTGGTTCCGTGTTTTGGTTTTTACAATTTCTCCCTGTTGCCCAAAGGGGGGGCTTTTAAACCCCCTCTACGAACCTATTTCCCAATAGCTTGAAGGGTTTTTTTTCATAATATCGTGGTTGACAGTTTCGAAGGGTTTTTCAAGTCTAAAGGGGGCTAACCCCATAAAGGGTTTACCATTGACATTTAAACCAGGGACTATCAGATTAATTTTGGGAGGGGTCGGTTTAAATAAAATCCCTAAAGCCTTAAAATTTTTAGCTATGGAGAATGTTGGTTTTCATTAAGGGAAATTAAAATAATTGCAGAAAACCGCCCTCTTTTAAATTTTTAGATTTTAATGAGTATAATAAAAAGGCCTAAGTTTTCTGACATAAGACCCACTTTTTTTTTGAAGATAGGGGTAACTCTGGCCTCCTTGAAAAAAACCCCTCCCTCGGTATTAGTGGTGTGGACAAATTTATTATGTGAGCAATAGGGATTTACAATTTAGAAGCAAACCCTCTTTTAGGGAAATTAGACGGAAAGTTATCAGGGGCCCATGCCTTAGGTTTTGGGTTTTTAAATTTTTTATTCTTTTTGGAAAAAAGCAAGAGGTTCCCCTGGCTAGTTGCAATTTTGTGGGGGTTTCCCCTTTATTGGTATTTGGGATGTTTTAAACTTTTTAGAGCAGGGGGTTAAAGTATTTGAAAAAAGCTGGTACTTTTTTATAAATGGGGTTTCTACAGTTTTGTAGTAGGAAAAAAACAATTTGCCCCCCCCCCCTTAGCCCTTTTTGTTGGGATACCTCATTATCGTTTGTGATTAAATTTGGGAAAAACCCATCTACTGGCTTTGGGGTTTTACCCCCAAATGTTTTAGTTGTTGCCAGAGCTTTTTTTGGGGGTTTTGCCCTTTTAATCTTTAATTTTTTAGCAAAAGTGCTTTGGGCCCTTTTCTCCTTTTATAAGGCCTGCACTCGTTTTCACCCTTTGGAATTTTTTAGTGCTTGCAATATCCTGGGCCCGTTTGGTTTTTAAATCTTTTCAGCAACAGATCTCTGAAATTTTATATTATCTTTATCCCCAGTAGTCCCCAGGGTTCCGTTCTCCGTTTAAACTAACCTCTTTAAATGGGGGAAATTTTTTCAGGATGGTAGTAACATTGTTTTTTAATTTTTTCCCAAAGGGACGTTTACTCCCCTTTCAAAATTGGTTTTCTCTGGCCAGTCAAGTTTTTTTAAAACCCATTTACTAGTTTTTTCTTTACGGGAGTTTTTTGGTTTACCCCCGTTTTTTTTTCCGGGTAGGCCTATCCTATCCCTAGTGGGTTTTCCTGGCATTTAAAAAAGGGAAAAAACACTAAAAAAACCCGTGGTTTTAAGGGCGCCTGACGACTAATGTTTTCAAGCGGGTTTTCAAAATATGTGGTCAAATTTGGGTGGCTGAGAAAATGGTGATCCCGGGGTTTATGTAACTAATTAAAAATAGAAATTTTTCTTATTTCCCTTTTTTATAGCCCCTTTATTTTGCGTGAAAACAGATATTTAAAATCTCCCAGTATTTTTGTCTCGCAATTTTTTAAAATCCCCACAAGACTCGGAAAAAGTTTTTTAAGAATGATTCCCTGGTGGGAGGGGGGTAATAGTTTTTTCTAAAATGGGGTTTGGGCTCCAGTGTTTTTCCAATGTTGCCCAGTTGATTTTCTTTTTTCCTTTCCTGGTTGGACAGAAAACCTTAAGCCGGGGCAGTTTCGTTGCAAAAAATTTGCACTTTCCTTAATTTTCCCAAGGGGCTTGACCAGGTGTGGGTTCCAAAATGGGGCTGCTTTCTCCCCAATTTTGGGGCCCGATGCGCACGGTTTTTACAGAGTTTTTGAACGACTCCTTTCTGAGAAAGTAAATTTTATGTTTGCTAGTCCCCTCCCAATGCGGGGCAATTTTTTGGGTTTTTTTTTGTGCGCCTCAGGGGAAGTGTTTTAGTGTTTATGCTCACCCCCCAAAATCATTTTCTTTGGGGAATTTTTTAGTTTTGGCCCCCCCACACTGTAAAATTTTCAGTGGTCTTCTTTGTCCCTTCCCCGATCTTCATTTACTTTGCACTTGGGGGGGTTGAACTCCGGAAACCATTTTTTAGAACCCGGCCTGAGCCTGTCCCGATCCCTTGAGTCCTTTCCCGGGGCCCCCGCCCATTTAATTCTCATTTTTACATCGGCTGCAAACAGAGACACTTTTGAGTCTGTTCCTTCCGTCATGTCATTCACATTTTACCAGAAACAACACCGGTCCTAGAACTGATATTTTTGGGAAAACCCTGCTCGTCACAGGACCCAACTTCGACACCTCGTCGCGTACCATGACTCACTGATGCCTTCCTGCCGGGAAATTCTCTTATCCAATGCGGTGCCTTCCCTGTTATACCCGCCCGTCCTCCAGCTTTTGCACTAATGTCTTGTGTGGAACGGGTGTCAAAAGCCTTCTTACAATCCAAGAAAAGAAAGTCTACACACCACTCTCTCTCTCATGTTTTACTGCTGTCACCTTGTCATAGAACTCCAGTAGATATGTGACATAGGTTTTAAACTGTCACTAAAAGCGTGCTGGTTGTCGTTGTTTATGCTCATTCCTTTGTAGGTGCTCCACCACTTTTCTGTATAACTTTGCATACTATGCATGTCAGTGGTACTGATGTGTAGTTTAATGCTTCATGTCTGTCTCCTTTTTTAAAATTGGGGAGTGCATTTGCTGTCTTCATACATCAGAGAGCAGCCCTGTTTTGATAGAGCGTTGAAGCTTGTTGTTAGTGGTACACAGAGCACCTCTCCTTCCTCCCCTCAGGACCCACGGAGAGATGTTATCCGGCCCCATCGCCTTTGAGGTATCTTTCTCGCTTAGCAGTCTCTTCAACGTTTTCCTTGAAAATACGTATTGTGTCTGGCACTTGGTGGTGTACCCCACCCCTCCTTGTCTATGGAGTCCTTTCTGGCTCTACAGCGAATACTCTTAAATCTCATGTTGGGGCCCCCCACTTATTTCTCGGTTGTTTCTTGTGATCTCCCCTCTTTCCTTCCTCAGCCTGATTACCCGGTCTTTATCTAATGTTTTCCTTCTGAAGTGACTGTACAACAGCTTTGGTCGGACTTGCCACTTGCTACTACTATGAAATTTTTTCGTATTGTCGTTGGCCTCTCTCCTTACCTGTGCATATTCATTTCTTGCTCTTTGACTGCTTTCCCTTATTTCTCATGGATCCTTTGCCTCCTATACTTCTTCCATTCTCTAGCATATTTAGTTTGACTTCTCTACACCTCTAGGTGAATCAAGGGCTCATTTTGGTCTTCTCATTATTTCTGTTGCCCTTGGGTATAAACTCTTATCTGCTGCCTTACATATTGTTGTCACAATTTCATCATCTTTACTGATTTCCATGCCAGTTCCCTGTCTCCCTGACCCTCGTGCAGGAAGTTCCTCATGCCTGTGTAGTCCCCTTTTTTGTGGTCTGGCTTTCTTCCCCTTTGCCCTTCCTGCCTTCCTCTAAACGTTTCTGGCCTCTATGTGGCTCCAGGTTTTTCCAGTCGAATTCTTTGTGATTGAAGTCACTCACAACCAGTAGCTTTGCCCTGTCCATATGGGGCCCTTCTGCCACTTCAGCCAGTGTGTCTACCATCGCTCTCCTACTCTCATCATATTCTTGTCTTGGCCTCTTGCTATTCTGTGGTTGGTTATACATCACTGCAATTACCAACCTAAGGACCTCCAGACTGAAATGTTCCTATTATGTAGTCTCTTGCACCTCCTGTACTCACCTATTTGTACTCACCTATTTGTGGTTGCAGGGGTCGAGTCCTAGCTCCTGGCCCCGCCTCTTCACCGGTTGCTACTAGGCCCTCTCTCTCCCCGCTCCATGAGCTTTATCAAACCTCGTCTTAAAACTGTGTATGGTTCCTGCCTCCACTACGTCATTTTCTAGGCTATTCCACTGCATTACAACTCTATGACTGAAGAAATACTTCCTACTATCTCTCTGACTCATTTGTGTCTTCAACTTCCAATTGTGGCCTCGTGTGTGTGTGTGTGTGTGTGTGTGTGCGCGCCTATAATTGCTGTACTTGATAGTAGGACTGCTGGTGTCTTCTGTTTCTGTCTCATAAACACACAAGACAGCAGACACATCTTGCTACATTTACCAACATTCAGTTCACACTACACATGCATATAAACGCATGTGTACACACTCATCGGAGTTTTCTTCTTTTTTCTCAATAGTTCTTGTTATTATTTATCTCCTTCCATTTGCATTGGAAAAGAGAAAAAGAGTCCTCATTCTGACAGCCACGCATGTGGTAAAAGATGAGTAAAATGCCGGGAACAAAGGGCTGGTAATTTCTTCTCCTGTGAATATTTCTAAACATAAAATGAAGAAAAACTTCACAAAGTTGGGATATTGAATGTTCGTGAGTAAATTGCAGATGATAAGGAAAAGATAATTGCCAGCTTATAAATGCAAAGAAGCTGAATACCGTGGCTCTAAGCGAAACAAAGCAAAGGGTGCAGGAGAGTTTTAGGGGGGAGAAATAAAAAAGGATTAGGTCAATTGTATCTGAGGATGGGTTATGGAGGGAAAAGAAGGAATGTAAATGCACTAACCAACGTTTATGAGGATTTAAAAAAACGGTCGGATGCGATAAGTGGTTATAGTAAGTGTTTATGCACCGGGAGAAGAGAGAAATGTAGAGGAGACATATTTTTGGAGGTTATGAGTGAGTGTTTAGGGAGTTTTGAACCATTAGAGAAAATTGTGGTTAGGGGAGCTGAATGGTAAAGTGGGTGAAATGGTATAGAAGCGTGTAGGTATCTTTCGGGGCCATTTAGGGTAAGATATAACATCTGTTGGTAGAAATATGGGCAAGTGAGATTTGAAGGTAGTGAGGAAGTTGAAAAGTATGCTGTAGATTTAAAGTTGCAGTTTATGGAAAAGGGTGAGCGCGTGCGGGAGTGAAGAGGAGCGATTGGTGGAACGAAGTAAAGACCACTGGTAAGAAAAAATGTAAAAAGATAGCTAATGAAAGAGTGGGTGAGATTCTGTCAACAAATTTTGCGTATAATAAGGAAAGTTTTGGGTTGAGACTAGTAAGATGAGGATCCCCGGGAACAAATGAATTTGACAGTTAGAAGCAGAATAGGAGGGTATTGTTGTAGGGATTTGGGAGGTATGGGGAAGAAGGGAGGAATATTTTGAGATATTGTTACATGTTGATGAAGAGATGGAAGCTCTGATTTCATGCATTGGCCAGGAGGTACAGTATCGTTTAGGAGTGACGAGGAGCCAGCTGTGAGTGTAGGGTAGGTGTGTCAGGCTGTTAGTAAAAAGAAAGAGGGTAAAGCAGCGGGGGTTTGACTGGACCCAATAGAGAAATGGTAGAAACGTATGAAGATATAGTTTCAGAGTGGCTGTTGCTTTTTTTTTAATAAATGTATGAAAGATGACAAGAAACATAGGGATTGGCAGACAATGTGTATAGTTCTTCTGTATAAAGGCAATGGGGGCAAAAAAAGTGTAAGTATTATAAGGGAATAAGTCTGTTGAGTTTACCTTATAAGGTATATGGGAGAGTTATTATTGAAAGATTTAAGGATAAGATGGAGAGGATTATCGCAGATGAACTAAGAGACATTAGGAAGGGTAGAGGATGTTGACCAAGTGTTTACAATGAAATATATAAGTGAACAGTATTTGATAAAGGTATAGAAGTTTTCGTTGCATTTATAAATATGGAAGACAAATGATAGGATGGATAGCGGAAGAATATGGCAGGTTAATGACACCAGCTAATGATCTACATTACTGGAAGAATATGGCAGGTTAATGACACCAACAAATGATCTACATTACGGGAAAAATATGGCAGGTTAAGACACCAACTAATGATCTACATTACTGGAAGAATATGGCAGGTTAATGACACCAACTAATGATCTACATTACTGGAAGAATATGGCAGGTTAATGTCACCAACTAATGATCTACATTACTGAAGAATATGGCAGGTTAATAAACACCAACAAAATGATCTACATTACTGGAAGAATATGGCAGGTTAATGACACCAACTAATGATCAAACATTACTCAAGAAACTTAATTGATAAATTTTTTAAAACTGCTAAAACTACTTTTTACAATTCTATAAGAAACAACCGACATTATTTACCTAAAAATATGTTGCTTCTTCCTTACCATAAAACTTGGTTGATATACCTTCTCTGCTGAAGAATTTAATGAGTTGTATTTAAAAATCTTGATACAGCAAAAAAAAATTTTTCAAAAAAAAAAAAAAATCCCCCAAAATGCTGAGACTGTGTCGGGAAGATTCCTTTTTAAAATATGTGACAAAGTTTATTACGGTCAAACTGGTAAAAGTCTCGAACTAAGATTAAAAACAACATAAATATAGAAATTAGAAGGGGCCCAAGTTTCTAATGTTTGTTTATTCATGTGAGAGTTTTTAAAACCCATCTAATTGATTTTCAAAAGTTGAAAAAGTTGTATCTAACAAGTCGATGGTCGAGTGGAATATAAAAGAATCAAATTTCATAATGAATTATTTTGAAAATAATATCTAGTAAGGAAACGCGAGGTGAAGTCTCGTCCTCAAATGTCTTCCCGTTGATTTTTTAATTCTTACACTTCCTAGATAATGTGAGAAATCACGAAAGTGCTAGGAACTTCACTCTTATCATTTAAGAAAAAACACATTGGACATTTGTTCATCTTTCGTTTTGGGACCCCCAAGTTCTTTGTCTTCTCCTATGACTATTTGCTTCTTTTATGTTAATAGCAATTATCCTTCACAGCTACAACAGTCGCAGTTTTCTTGCTGCGGGAAAATGTCACCAGCAATGTTAAAACTCATTGTCTACTTCTGTATACACGACAATGATGAATTATGTCGCTCACAGGAGACCAATAGAAATTTTGCTTGGAAGCCCCAATGAAGTATAATTTTCACTGATGTCACTTACCAACACAATGTTGATATAATTCTTGAACAATTATGGTTAATTTGTGATTCCTCTCATAATGCCCAAACCCTCCCAAGTTAGGACAGTTAAATGTCGATCTGACTAAATATTCAAAAGGCTGACCAACGTTATTCAGTAGATCCAAAAAGTAACTTACAACCCAAACATTGGTCACACTTACTGCCTCAAACACTTGCATTCTCATATATAATCTTTAAATTAATCTAAATAATAAAAACTATATGTATTTCCGTCTCTGTCAAACTCACAAGAAGAAAAATGAAAGGAGATGGAGGGTCAAATTTTTTATTAAAACAATTTTTTTCATATAGACATTATGAAATATAAAACATGTATGTATATCCATATGAAAGCACTGATGTATATATTTTTTTGTGTATGCGTGCCTATGTATAAGTGTTTTGTATATGAATGTATTTATTGTTTGATCTTTTTTTTTATTCACGTGGTATGTATAAGTGTGAGCACTTACTTGAATGTATTCATTCTTATGAGAATGTATGCATATATGCATACATTTATATATGCAATCCCTTTACATACGCCTTTGAATGCTTTGGGGATGTATCCTTGTATGTATGTACGTGTACATATGTATGCATAAAAATATACAGATGTATTCTTTGTATATATATATATATATATATATATATATATATAATATATATATAATATATATATATAATATATATATATATATATATATGTTGACAGGGACGTTTGTATACGTATACATATGTATCTGCGTGAATACATCATCCATTAAAATTTCTGCTGAATTAAACTGAAAATTAATTATTTTAAATATATATAAATGAGTGTTCAGGTTCTCAATTTTTTTCCTTTTTGTTTGCCCGTCCATTATCATCATGGAAAAAATAAATTAAATTAATAAAAGTCAGACAAGATGTTCTCCGAGGACTGGGCTGTACCAGACCTTTGTAATAATAAATAAATTTTAAATTCTGCATAATAATTAAAGTTTTATTGTGGATTTTAGATTAAAAAACCGATCTGTTGTAGAAAATTACAAAAAATTGGCGTAGGGTTGAAAACAAATTTAGCTTGATATTTAAAATTCTTCATAATGTAAAGAGGAAGAATTTTCCAAAATTTTTGAATTATTCTTCTTCTTCTTATGACCAGAGCTTGGGAAGATGGGTAAGGAAGAAGGATGGGGAAGGATAGAAATATTGGTAAAGGGTGGGAGGGGGGGTAGTGGGGGTAGGATATAAAAAGGTAAGTGACACAACCACTTTGGTGTAATTAAAAGGTGTACGTGAAATGATAAGATATTCTTGATGGGGTATAAGACTAACCAATCAGATCACATAGATAATAACAGATATATAATACATGACTCTGAATTGGTAGAAATAAAACAAGTTGCAATTGCATTTTTTTTTTTTGCGATTGCACAGCGGATATTTAAGCGACAATGAAGGCAATAATTTCCTGGTCAATTTTTTTAGAATTACTTGACAATGCTTCTTACAGGTGGTGTCCCGCCATAGTAAATATGCATAATTTTTTCAGTAGAATGTTATATAAGATGTCTCCCTAATTGGGGCGATGGTTTTTTTCAGTAAACATAGAAGGGTTCTGGTGTTACCCAATCTTCTTCATCAGGGAGGTTGCTCAATATCATGGGTCGATGGTAATCATCTTTATGGATAAAACGACGAACCCTCTGTGGGAGAGTCATTCTTTGAGTCCTGTGAGGAGGAGTATTGATGATATTATCCGTGGTATTTTCAACTTGCAAGGATGTTCTCTATCTGGCATGTAGAGTTTTTTTGCATTGCATAGAGTTTTTCTTTTTCAGGGTGTCAAGGCGTACATTTAAGGCAGTAATATCCTGTTGTACGTGTAAATCTGCCATTTTAACTCTGTCTCTCCTCCTGGTGCCCGTAATGAAGCGAAGAGCTTTATTCAGGACCCGTCAACAGTAGCATGTTGGTCTTTGTTGTTAATGGGCATTGGGACACATGGATATTCGAGTAATTGGTCTTATTATCATTTTAAAACAGATGTTTTTTGACATGTGGAGGGGCTTGATTGAATCGAAAGAGACTGCTAAGAGCCGGGTTTTGGCTATGTTGATCTTTTTAGTTACATGAGATGTTGAGTGGAGCAGCCTGTCTATTTCATATCCCAAGATCTTGTTAGGGTTTCTAATGGCTACAGGGACCTCTGATGGAATACCCCCTTTATCTTCGATGGTTTATGCAAAACATCCCATCGTGCTAACAAGGACTTTGTCAGGATTAGTCGTAATTCTCCATTTCTTTTCCCAATTAGATGTTCGACGAAGTTCAATATTCATTTTTTCTATGACTCTCTCATACTTGTAATTTCCTGTTACCGGAGTTGATGAGACGACATGGATAACATCATCTGCAAACTGTGTTATAATTGTATCATTAAAAATCTGGATGAGGAAGGTCATTCACATAAAGTTGAAGAGAATTGGACTGAGACAAGAAACCTTTTGGGACACCAGCTGTTGATATAAAAGGCTCTGTCGACCTGCCATGAAAGGTGGGAATGATTTTTCTTTGAGTTAAGAAGTTAAAATATTAATCTGAGAAAAGCCCAGTTTTTGGTCTGGAGTCAATGAGTTTGTATATAAGACCATCATGCCATAAGCTGTCAAAAGCTTTATGAAAAATCTCTGGTGGCAATTAGGGCAAGATTGCCCCGATGTTTTAGACTTGCTACAGTATCGAAAATAATATTTATTGCAGGTGGGTACCTCTATGTGTTTCTAAAGCCAAATTGTTTTTTCAGTAAAAAGGGGATTAAACTCCATATAGTAGTTCAGTCGTTGGAATGATCTTCAAGAGCCTTTCCAGTGACTTCAAGTAAAAATATAGGGCTATAGTTCCCTGGGTTGGTGGGTGTCTTTTATTGGGGTTAACAAGAAAGATCATCCTAGCAGTCTTAAAAACCACTGGAAAATGTCCCTGAGGCCAAGATGGCATTAAAGATATTAACCAGAGACTGTTTACAATTTCTGGTAGGAACTTTATTTGTTTCATTGTTATTCCAGAGAGACTAGGGGCTCTATTTCGCTTCTTCCAATAACCTGACTCATCTCGAGTAATGTAATAGGTCTATTTAACGGGTGGGCGTCTGCAAGAATTGATGTATCGATGGAAGGTAGTGGTTGTAGATCTTCTAAGTTCTCATCTCTCCATTCATTTTCCAACGATAGTAATTATTGTTAAACGACGACTGTTATTGTGGGAGAGAAATTTTCTCCCTACACACCCATCAAAATTAGCCTGGTCCTGTGGATCATCAAGTTTAATCTCAACATCTTCACATCCTCATCAGTGAAGGTATGAATTAGGTAGTTAGGAGCCTTGTCTTTGCCCATAAAAAGTTTCGGATCTTACTCCAAAATTTTGCTGGCTCACGTTTATACTGATTAGCTTGGAGAACTAGCAATTTCCAAAGTCACGTTTGTAATGACTAATCATGTTAATTAATTCTTGTCTCAAACCCGTGCAATGTACTACTGGTGGTTTCGCGTTTGAAAAATTTCCTTCGACATTTCTGCTTGATAATTTCTTAAAGCGTCTCTAATTTCCCTAGTTGTTTATATTTTTGAAAAGATCTTTGTGGAAGCTAATTGGCAAGTTGCATTAGTAGCTTCAATTTTTCGATTGTGTGGGGCCTGATCGTGTCATCAATTGCAGTGGGTGGTAGAATTTTTTAACGACACAATTTCATCTTCGCCCAGAAATTATTAAAATTAATGTATTAGGGATATTTAAAAAACCCTTAAAATATAAATCTCTCCATAGTAAACAAAAACCCAAAGTTGAAAGTTGGAAGACCACCAGATAAGCGGCCTTTTTCCACTTATCACTCGAAACAAATCTGGGGACGAAATAACTAACATTGACATAGGGCAGCCAAACTTGAAAATATTCTTGCACGCATAACATGCTCCAGCGTTATAGTGTGAAGATAATCGATTTCGGTGTGCTAAGTTATGAATACAAATTTTGGGGGAAGCAAGGGAAAAATTTTTGTCAACTTTGTTAAACCCTGGTAACTTCTGACTCTGGGCTACGATTATAAACACTTCTATCCGGGTGTTTTTCTTCACTCCCTGTTTTTAATCTTTCAAACTGAAGTTATCTACTGGCTGAGCCAATGATTCAAACTCCACATCTTCCATCGTTCTTTTTTATATTGTACTGATCAATGTAGGTCTGAATCATATCCAGCCCTATGGCCCTTAAGATTCCCACTTGAAAAATAACAAACAATTTTGATATGTTTGTGACTTGATAAAATTCACTGTGTGGAAGAACGTATTCAATAAAGTACCTCATTATACGGGATTTGTATCTATTTTTCCATCGTGTCGGATTTTATACCATTTATCTCTAAGACCCAACAGGAAACATTATTCTACTCATCGAAACTCGAAAAACCAGTACTTCCCTATGTTCTTTCTAAACCTAAACTTATCTAATTTAAATCTAATATAAATTCTTACTTGATTAGATATCCTCAGTACCTTATTTATATCGCCTTTCATAATGTTTATATAACAATGCTGAGCCTCTTGCCTGGTTTCTTGGCAAGAGGCTCCCCAGTGTTCCATAAGCTGTTGTTCTGGTCCAAGTTGTTCTATATACTACTGTCTTCCTCCATGAAGGAGTCGTGCATCCCAGTAATTAATTAGTTTTTTTGTGGCAGTTTTTACGGTGAAAGACCTTACTGTGTTTTTTTAAATTTAGTGATTGGAGACTCTTATTTTTCTGAACATTTTCGTAACGATTGCGTATAATGAATCTTGGGCAAGATTTTTGAGTTTGTTTTGATGCATGAGTGCCTATACCAAATTCTACCAGGGCATTTTCCCAAATTTTGATTTTTGTGTTATAGATGGAGACAGACACCTCTGATCGGCTTCAAAATTTCACTACTCATGTATTATTCTTACCAAAATGTTCACATATTTAATGGAATATATTAGGATCATACTGACAATTTTAATCTTTAAATAGTATTGTAATTTTTTACGATTTTGCATATTTTGCTTTGGTTAGTGAGAGGCTCTTGATCCAAGGAACTGGTCTTATCTTCCTGAAAGGTAATAATCAAATCTCAATACCTAGGATTAAAATATGACAACTGAGAACCCCATGAATCTTCAGTGGCTGATGCGTCGTATGAAATGTGTGGGACGTTTTATGGTTTAAGGCACAAATTTTGTTTGTGTGTATAGTGGAAAAACTTATCTCGTCAGTTTTAAATGTTTATTGACGTGTTTATTGATGTGTTTAGTGATGTATTTATTGATGTGCCTATTGATGTGTTTAGTGATGTGCTTATTGATGTGCCTATTGATGTGCCTATTGATGTGCCTATTGATGTGCCTATTGATGTGCCTATTGATGTGCCTATTGATGTGCCTATTGATGTGCCTATTGATGTGCCTATTGATGTGTTTAGTGATGTGTTTAGTGATGTGTTTAGTGATGTGTTTAGTGATGTGTTTAGTGATGTGTTTTCCTCGAAGGAAACAATCTCTTGATGTCAGGTTGTGTAAGTTATCATCCGCCAGTTTTGTTATTAGTATTATTTTTTGTTAAGCAATTGGTGAATGTCTCTTCAGATCATAAATAAGTTATTGTACTCATGTAGTTGAGGTTGCAGGGATCGAGTCCTAGCTCCTGGCCCCGCCTCTTTACTGGTCACTACTAGGTCACTCTCCCTGAACCGTGAGCTTTATCATACCTCTGCTTAAAGCTATGTGAAGGCTTTCTCAGCCCTGTAACAACTTCAGACAGTATTACTCAGGCTGGCTCCTCCTCAGGAAAATAGTGAATAGAAAAAGAAATAATAACAGACAAACACTTTATTATGTAGAAAATATAAAATATAAAACACTTAAATATGAAATATTAATCCTACATTAAAGAAAATGAAAAATGAAAAATATAAATGATAACTGAATTCACCGCTAATATATATAGGGGTGTCTGGTGTTGGTGACCATCCACTGGCTAGTTCTTCACAGTATACCAGTGAGTAATCTCTCCCGATGACAGGAAAGCAGGTTCTTTACCGCTGCAATGCTGTGGAGTTATGTCCTGCAATTTCATACGGGTGCACAGGTAGTTAGATCCAAAATCGTGAAGTCTCTGGATGTTAGTCCTTCTCCGGTTCTGCTCGTTGATTGCCAGCTGACCCTCTCTGACATCCAAGCTGGAAAGACAGACAGGTTACCCACTGCTTAAATAATCACTCTCCATGGTAAGTCTGATACTTAAAAGATGTGGTGATTATTACAACAGTTAACATAGAGCAAGGCTGAAAAGACTAAGTTTATTATTATCAAAAGTGAAGCTTTTTAAACCCAAAAAATCCACTAGAATACAAGGCAGGCATGTACTTACAGTAGTGTTGGGGGCTGTGAGTCGAATGATTACTGTTGACCAGAGCCCCCCACACACCTTTCAGGGGGGGGGGGTGAAAAAGGGAGGGGAAGGGATAGCGGGAGCTAGACTGACCCTACGTTAACAAGCACCGGCAGTCAAACTATCCTTCAGGAGGGGAAGAAAAGGCGGGAAAAACGGGAGAAATTTACTTACCCCCACCTTAACTAGTAGCCGGCAATGAAACTATCATTACTATATATTCCCTCTCTACTCCTATCTATTGAACTTTTCCCTCACACTCCCCCATACCAAGACTTATAGTCAAGGAGTTTTAAGAAGAATAGGCGAGGAAAAAGTTCTAACATGTGGAAGTCGCGTAAGGCAACACAACTTCTACTGACTGTCACGACTTAACCAGTCAGAGAAATAATTGGATGAACCATTGATATACACAATATGGAACTTAAAAGCCTGGAGTGCCAATGTCCACCTCAAGAGGCGACTGTTGGTTCCCTTAAAAGTTTCTAGGTATATCAAAGGTTTGTGGTCCATTTCTAAAATGAATTCTTTTCCCAGCAAATAAAATTTAAGTTTGGAGATACCCCACACAAGGGCTAAACATTCCTTTTCTATTGTGGAGTATCTTGTTTCTGCGGGAAGGAGTTTCCGGCTTAGGAAGCATACAGGGAAGGGAGTACCATCATGGTATTGTAGTAACACCGCACCTAAGCCAGTATTGGAGGCATCCATTCTCAAACAAAATGTTTTATTAATGTCTGGAATCTTAAGTATAGGGTCTTTCGCAAAGATACTTTTAATCTCATTAAACTTTTCCCGAGCTACGTCGGAAAGTTCAAGAGGTTCCTTCACAGACTTTTTAAGGAAGTCCGATAAGATGCCTGTAAGATCAGCAAGATTCGGGATAAACCGTGCATAAAAATTTACAGAACCAAGAAAGCTACGCATGAGTTTCTTGGTTTTGGGGAATTTAAATTCTAGTAAAGCTTTGATCTTACTGGTGAGAAGCTGCAGAGAGTTATTAGAAAGTATCAGTCCAAGATATCTAATCTTGTTATACCCAAGGAAGCATTTCTTCGGCTTGGCAGTGAGGCTATGTGAGCGTAACCTACGCAAAACTGATGTTAATGTATGGATATGTTCGCCCCACGTAGATGTCATTACATAAATGTTATCAAAATAAACTGAAACATTTGGCATATTACCCAAGACCTTTCTCATCAGTCTCACGTAGGTAGCACAGGCAGTTACCAAACCGAAGGGCATAGTTCTATATTGCATCAGTCCTTGGTGTGTAGGAAAAGCGGTGTACTGCTTAGAAGAAGGATCTAACATTACTTGATGATGTGCCTGCGCAATATCAATCTCTGAAAAGAAGGAAGAGTCATAAAATTTGTGTAGATCGCTATCTATTAAGGGCATAGGCTCAGCATCCCACCGAGTTATAGCATTAAGGCCTCTGAAGTCAATAGCAAGTCTATGTGAATTATCCTCCTTCTTAACCATGACTACTGGTGAACAATATGAAGATACTGAAGGTTCAATGATCTTTAGTTTTAATAATTTGTCTACCTCTCGGTCAAATGCATCCCTAAGGTGAACTGGAACTGGGTATAATTTCCGTTTGATAGGATTGTTCGTCAATAAGTCAATCTTATGGACTACCGTGGAGGTAACACCTGAAATATCAGTAAAGACGTCTGAAAAGTTACTCACACATTGAAGTTTTTTTTTTTTTTTTTTTTTTTATATTTTATTTAAAACCAATACAGTTTAACATAAAAATAAAGAAACAGTATGGAACCTAATCAAATTAACTGACAAACGGATTGTACCTACATGCTCGCAAGATGTTACAACAACAACTTACATCAAGAACATAACTAAAAACAAAATTACATGTCACAGGTTCGTGAATTGACATACAAAGGTTCAATACACTTGAAGGATTCGTCTCTCGACCTGCGGGGAGAGAGGACGCTTCTACTGGTTCTCTTGCACGCCACCTGGTGAGGAAAACATAGTATTAGCACCAAGATGGCGGACCGACTGTACCGACGCATAAATACAGTCTGCATTCAGCTGGTTAGAGGATCTTTAAGCAACGACACGATGAACGTTCTCCTGCCAAGCATTATCAGGGACTGTTATGGCATCCCCAATGAAGAGCTGTATGGCGTGGCATTGAATGGAATGTCAGGTCTTCGTGAAGTCATGAGGGCTGACTTCTACTCTACCATCGTAGATGAATTTCAAGAACGACGGATGAGCATCAATTCGGCAGTGGAAGTATGCTTGCATGATGTGTCTAAGTATTTTACTTGGGTGAAGGTAAGGAATGTACCTTTTGAGGCAACAGCATACAGCTTACAAGAAGTATTCAGTGGTTATGGAACTGTACACTCGACGAGCATGGGAATGTGGAGGGACGGCCCTTATGAGGGGATGCCGGAAGGATCCTGCACACTGAAAATGACCCTGAGGAGACCGATACCATCATATGTTACATTGCGTAACCATAGAACACAGGTTTTTGTACACTATGCGGGGCAGAGGAAGACGTGCCGTTTATGTGACTCTTATGAGCACATGGTGGCACAATGCCCCAGGAGACAGGAGCCAAGGCGTCAGGAGACAGCCTCTGTGGATACGCCATTAGAAGCCACGGATGTTATGACGGGTGAAGTGGAAAGACGGGGTACAGGCCTATGGAGTGAGGAGGTCGACAGGGCAGAGGTGGTTTTGGAGACGTGTGTTACACTACCAGTGGAAACGGGGGGGGAGGGAATATCGCCGTCAGACAGGCCGTTAGATAATGCAGAGTCAGCTCAGGACGGGATTTTGGAGGCTGTGCTGAAGGATTTTTTGGAAGAGTCGGAGATTGGTGTGGAAAGTGATGTGAGGTCAGGTGATGACAAGGTGATGGATGAACAGAAGCAGGGTAAGGAAGACTTGAGTGAGGTTCGAAAGGAGAGCAATGTGGTGGTGGAGGTCCATCAAGAAGATGTGGTTGCAGAAGAAATGTATGTAGAGGGTAGCTCCCGCAAGAGATCAGCGGGGGCATCAGACATGGACGAGGTCCTCACACCAGCGCAGAGGCCTGGGAAGAAGATGTGGGCAGCTGTGGTTGCAAAGGCAAGTCAGGGAGGCGGGGGGGGGGGCAATGGGAAGCTAGGTGGGAAGGGACAGGGAGGGGTTGGAGGGCAGGAACGGGGGTTTGATAGAGAAGAACCGAGACCTATGAAAGGAGGACCAAGTAAGCCTCAGCGGCACAGGGGTAAGCCGCCATTCTTGTAAAATTCAGTGTGTAACTTTCAATGTAAACGGTTTTAAAAAAACGAGGTCAAGAGGGTATGGTTAGAGTGGGTTTTGAGGAGTTTTTAGAAATTGATGTCTGTTTTTTGCAGGAACAAACCATAGGTTGGATGTGAGTTGTTGTTGAAAGGTTATGGGTTGTTTACATGTGATGCTTGAGGTTGAAAGGGGGTGTGGCTGGGCGTAAAGGAGCCCAGTCCTTTGCGTACCCTGGTGTTGGGAGGGGGGGGGGGGTGGGAGGGTTGTCGGGGTGGAGGGGTTTTTTGGGGGGCCAGGAGGGTTAGTTTTGTAGGTGTGTACATGCCAGCAACAAGTAACACTAAGAGTGAAGTGGATTTTGTACGCGAGGTTTGGTATATCACTTGAGGGTTTACCTGCTTTTAACGGTGATTGGTGGGGATTGGAATTGTGTCATAAGGAAGGGTGATGTGGTTCCGAGGGGGCGGTTGTGTTTTGGGGTTCTGCGGATGTTTTGCGAGATGTTGGAGCAGTAGATGTGGTGGGAAGTAGGGGATATGGATTGGAGCACACTTTTATTCGTAGGGGATATGAGGCACGGTTAATGGGTTTTTAAATGTTAGGCAGGGCATAGGTGTGGAGAGGGTGAGGACAAACGATGGGGGTTTTTTTCTGATCATCGTGCTGTTATAGCAGATTTGAGGGTAGGAGGGCATAGTGAGGGTTTATGCAGGATATTGGAAAATTAAATGTGAGGCTATTTAGGGAAGAGGGTGACCCTACGGGTTTGAAGATTGGTGGAAATCCTTGGGGGAAAACTAGGAATATGGAAATGGATTTGCTGGTTTGGGTGGGAAATGAGGGCTAAAGTTAAAATTTGGGAAAAATTTTTTAAAGTACGGGGTAAGGAAAAGGGCTAGGTGGAGCTAGGCCTAAAAAATTTATCTTGAGGTCAGTTAAATGACTGTTATGCAGAGGAACGTGTGGGGCGGAGTGAGGAATGGACGTTTGCAAAATAGGTTGGCGGACATTCACAATGAAAAATTTTTGAGGAAATTTTCGAGATTAGGGCAGGGTTGGAGGATGCCCTTAAGGGGAGATAGGCCTCGGGTTTTGTATTAAGGAGGTTTAAGGAACGGCGGGCGAAGACCACCTTGGCGTATATTGTGGCAGGTACAGGGGGGGGTGGCTTGAGGAGGTCAAGGCCTATCCACAACGGAAAATATTAGTTTGTATGCAGATTTTTGGTTTAGGGGAAAAGTGGAGGAGGGTTGGCAGGGGGGTGGGTGAGGGACGGTTTGGGGATAAGGGTTAATAGAGTAATTTAAATGAGCAGGGCAGTGACAGAATCGAGGGTAGTATTAATGTAGAGGAGGTGGAGGAGGCAGTTTTTGGGGTGTGCCAGGGGAAAACCCCAGGCATAGACGGAATACCAAACGATTTTATAGGTATCATTGGGGGAGTGTACGGCATTGTCTGGTGGGGGTTTTGAATTTTAAGTTAAGTAGTGGGGGGATGGGGGAAAACACAAAAAACGGGTTCACGGTTTTTAGTGCCCAAAAAGAAGGAATGCCGATTTTGAATGATTACCGGGGCGATTACGTTAATGTGCTCGGATTACAAAATTTTTGCTAAGGTTTTGGGCAACAGAATGAGGAAAGTGTTGGGTTTTTTTTTTTTTTTATATTTTATTTAAAACTCAGGTACCCAAAATAAATGGGTTAAAATAATCAATATGTAACAAGATACAGGCAGTAAAACGATAATCTGCAGTGACTACACAAATACCAAAGAAGCACTTATGTAATGACATCAGAACTGGCTGCTGCACTCAAATCAAACACTGCTTATACGTACTGTGCTTCATGTGAAAGATGGTCTTATAAAAAAAAACGATAGAGTCCTACTTAATAATGCTTACATCCCTCCCCCCCCCCCCCCCCGTGAAAACGTGCCCACTTTCACCTTAGTAAAACTCAGTGACAAAACTCTTATACTTATACATTTGTAAAGCATTAAGAACTTCAATGACAAAATAATAAACACAATCCAGCCAGCTAAACGCTGACACTATAATACAAGGAATGTCTGAACATGATGGCTCACATCCACCCTAGAACACAATCCACCCTACCATCATATACCCTATGTTAATAATCAATATCGTGCACGGCGGTGGATTTTAAAACAGTACTACCGCTGACACTTCAACCCTCCCCCCCCCCCCACATGCTAGTAACTGGTCTGCCGTCACAGTCATTAATGGTAATTTTTTTCGTTTTTATATTTTTTTTTAAAATACATTAAAAAAAGAATAAAAGAACCCCTTATCGACTCCGACACAGAAAAAAAAATTTAAATTTTTTCCATTTTTTAAATACACACTTGCTGGTTCATCTTTGTGCTGACACAAAATATCCCCCATCCCCTATGTTTTTTATCTCTTTACTCCAATACCAGATCATACATTTCCAATCAAAAATATATTACAATAAGCATAATAATATCAATACTTATCATCCGACTAATAGGTGTACATTATTATCACCCTGAGTTTTCCAGAAAATTTACATAAGAATTAATACATATATTTACAATCCTCACAATCCTTCCCATCTTCTAAATACAGTGGGACATATATCCAATGACATTTCGTTATGATCCAATAATAATTAATTTACACTTCCCTTTTTCCCCAGTGCAAGAAAATGCCACTTTTTTTTTTTTTTTTTTTTTTTTTTTTTTTTTTTTTTTTTTTTTTTTATTTTATTTTAAACATGACATTACAAAATATAATATGTAAAACTCATTTAAGTCTATAATTAACACAATCCTCCCTACAGCTAATGTTACACACCACACTTACAACTCCGTGTGGGTAACACCCCCCCCTCCCTGCTCCCTCATCCTATCACTTACCCCAAAAACCCGTTGGAGCTACTCAACAGAATTACATGATATGAACATAACACTTTTATTTCACATCCCTCGAATTGGTACTTAATGATGACTACAGGAACCATGCAATGCATTGCATGATAATATTGTACAGCTATTACCCCCCCCCTAGGGGTTTATCCAACCACCCATAGGTTACATACCTAACTACTATAAACAATGAATGTTCCCTAATTAAAGTCACACAGCAATGATCCCAAAACATTAATTTATGTAATTTGTCCTAATGGTTCAGTTACATAACAATATGTATTACACAACTATGGTGATATAGAAAAGTCACATGGACATACAAAATTACTCCAAAACCATAAGAAAAACGTAGTCTCAAAATCCAAACACATGTAAGCCTTTACACATTTAAACATGCAATTCCAGTGTTAAATCATCACACAGCTTCAACTATGACATCAAGCCTATACAGCTTATATGGACATTACATTTGTGCTATTGACAACAGTACAATACAACATGAAATATACCATGGACACAAGTAACACTATAAGACTGGTGCTGGCGCGCACCCAACCACAAAACCCTATAACACCACTGTTGCCAACTTATTTACCACTATTGACGTGTCATAACCTTCTTTTATCTCTCAAAACAAAAATGAAAATTGCAGAACACATGTGACGAACAATAATGCAAAGGCATTAATAAAACTATCACATCATATCTCTGGACACCGTGCATGATCCACGCATCAAACACTATGCTGTGCAAATAGGCACCTAGAAACAAGTTGGAGCAAACACATGCACTTTTTATAGCAATCTCCAAAATTACAGTGTCTTACCGTAAATCAATATTACCAACACACATTATGTATAATAAGTATAAAGTCCTGTCACCAAAACTGGCCAGCTCACAGGTGCTAGCACCCGTGGTCCTCATATTATGCACTCATGCATCACTCGTCCAACACTACTCGCAAAATCTTTTGTTATCCATTACCAGGGAGGCCATACCCTGTTTTCATCCCCTGATTCCCTATTCCCCAGCAAGCACTTTCAATTCTTACCCTCCCTCCCTCGTATATTAAAAGTTCTAATAAAAACCTGTACGTACGTTGCCTATATCCTCTGAAAAAATCTTCACCCACCTCCTCCCATAAATTTCCTTATTTCTACTACCGTTTATTGATCGTTAACGCTAACACCATCTCTTCCGCAGTAACCTGTTGGCCGCAATCCCCACATATATAGATATATCTGCCTTAATGTTTCCACAGCTCTGATTAAAAGTTCCTCCAACCCCCCACGTCGAGATTAATGCTCTCAATACAGAAATTCTTTACCTCCTTCCTATTTATCACCCCTATTTGACCACCCCTTGACATCTCTGGTCCATCACAAATTTATACGACCATGAAAAGCGACTCCTCCCACCACATATCCCACACTCCCCCCCGTCAACGACTCGTCTATCCCGTAGAACCACACGACGGTAAAATGCCGTGCAGTAAACGAGACTTACATCCCGAACTCGAGGTTGCAACCTCATCCTACGCAACCTATTCCCATTATCACTTCCCATGCCATACAGGGGGGAAAATTCCCTCTACAGGCGCTAACAACCCTCCCGGCTAACCAATCTACACAACCCTTTACCTATTTTAAACCTTGCTGGCTCTCGATCCACGCCAGAGCCCTCAACACAGTTTCCCTCATGCAACTCAACCACTTTATACATCCGTTGCATCTGTATGGAACCGGCCACCCCCCCACCCACACTTTCCCTCAATCACCTCTTTTTAATGATGACACATTGGACCTCCGCTTTAAGTCCTGCAATCCAGCCCCCCCTTTACTTCAGGAACATTACCACATCTCTCTTATACCAATCACAGTCGACCCACTAAGAATTAAAAACCTTCCTACGTATGTTCGTTATAGCTGGCCACACAGTTAATGGGAACACGCTGCCACCCGTGCACATACTTTGCTTACAGTAGATATTACAACAAATGGGCACGCTGCACAAGGGTCAAATGATAAGGTCGCATGCACCAAGCGTTCCTGAATCCTTTATACATCCTAAGCGGAGTTTTCATGAGTGCCACAGGTAGATCGTCTGCATAAATAAGACCACAAGATTTTTAACGAATTACTGCTTCCTCACAACTGCACTTACCCTATCATACCTACCAGCACAAGCTCCGAACCCCAGGACCAGGGATTTTATCTGAAGTTACCCTCATACCAGTTGCCCACTGCGAACAAGTTGTCACTACCCGTCGAATGTGTCCATTGAACATTCCCCTCCCTGATCAGAACATGTTGTCATCATCCACACTACCCAATTACACTGGCCAAACCTCGCAAACCTCACACCCTGGTCCTCCTCTACGTGACACATACGCTGCTCCATCAATCTATAAAAGGGGTCCGGTACGCATGCCAAACAATAAATTGTGTTCATAGACTCCCATGCCTAAGTACCCTACAATTAAATCTTCCACCCAATCGGCCATTAATCTGTACCCTACGACATTGCACTCCATACAACGCCGCTACCCGCCCACTATTTCTTCCCAACCCCTGACCCCTGAGGATGGATTTCAATGCTTTCCGATCCACTCTAATCATTTGCCCCCTTGCCAAGCGTGCGCCACCAAAACTCCCTCCCTCCCCCCCCTTTTGCCTCACGAGATCTACCTAAGGAACCCATGCCCTCCACCATAGATCCTCCCTGGCAAAACCATAATTAAATTACAACCTGTCGTTTTTGATACTACCGCTTACCTCACACTTGACCCGATTTTCCCAAAACTCTTCGCAAACAATTTATAATTGCGCATAACACGAGATCGCAGGTAATCCCGATAGCTTATGACTGGCCCTTACCCGTCGGTACCAATACAACGACAGCCGTTGCTCTGCTTCTCACCCAGCTCACCTCTCTCCTTCATGCATATTTGTATAACCTAACAGTAAACTGCCTCATAGTTCCCAATTGTGCTGATAAAACTATACGGGAGTCCATCAAATTCCGGTGCTTTTTGCCCTTTCGCATTCCACTTAAAGCCCTCCATATTTTCCCCCTCAGTTTTCGCCACCCAGTGCTCCCTATCACTGTTTTATTACGCAACTGACATTCACACTCCCACACTCCTGTTCTAAAACCCAATCCTCTACCCCTTCTCGTTGCCAGTACTTCTCATACATTGTCAGCAAACGCCCCATTCCTTCCGTAGCTTGTTTGACCTGCCCCTCACTGTACCCTCCTATCGCTTCATGAAACCTCCAACACATGGAATAAGTCATTGCCTGCTGTCTAGTGTTCTGCCTACGCAATACGCACGATGAAGGTCTATCGCCCATAACTCCTCTTCCACCCCCGACTGTACCCGCACTACTTGAGAACTTCATCCGTACCTCACGCAGCGCCTCCTTTATTGCATAATTTCATCATGGGATAAGTGCCGGCCACGCCCTATCGCATAACAACACCGTATTCTATCCTCAAATAGTTAGCAAGACTCATATTAAAGAATTGATTACGTTTTCCCTTCCTTTCGTAATATTGCTTAATCGTTCTTTAGCCACACCCATCCACCACATCACCCCATACCTACTACCCCTTTTTCTCTGCAACGTAACCTCCCACAGCGTTGCAAATCCCTCTATCCCCTCCTCATCACCTAACACATGTATTTATTTCCATATCCTAGATATACCTGCTAGTGACTCCCACGCCACCTCTGCTATACGCCCGTTGATCGAATTAGCTACTTCTATTGTACGGTAAAATGTCAACCCAAACCCCTTGAGATAATTTCAGCCTATCCAACACCTAGACAAGGTACACCGTCTTACAAAGTGTGCTCTACCTACCCACGCCCCTCTCTCCAACCGCATCCCGCAAATGACTATCCCTCAAAAGATCTCGCAAGCCGCCGACACGTGCGCCGCCCCTCTTTGGTTCCACGTCAGCTCTCCTAATAAACGCAGTTCTGTCGCACACGATGGCCACTGCAGTAAACCACGTATAGAAGAAAACTAGTTTACTACAAAATCCCTTTTTTCCCTCACATCTTTTTCCGCTGTGCATACACACTTACAAAGATACCGCTGTACCTCACCACCCATCACGCGCAATACTCTTCCCCCTCCTCACCCCTCTACTTCTTGTAAACACAAAACGGGGCTTGGCTACATGATCAATATACCCACACACCTTTCGGACGTGCAGATGAGAGTCATGACCTGTAAACCCCTCACTCGAGCACTCGTCCCTTCCTTGAAATTGTGTTCTTGCAGGATACACTACATCACCCTATATTTATACAGAAACTATTCGAACCATTCCTTTACCACACTATTACACTGTCCAGTTTACGTTCACAAGTCATAACATACCTAAGGCCTCTTTATTGTTTCCAACCCTTCCTCCTCTCTTCATTCATCCAGGGCCTCCTGCCCCTGAGCCAGACACAAAGGCTTCACACCATCAAACCCCTCCCCTTTTTTGATGATGCCTGTATCGTGACTGCTTTCGACATTGCTCTGCTTCCTCCCTGACCTCTGCGGCCGGCGTAAGGACATCTTCGAGTCTGACGCCGCTGCTCTCGTCCTCGTGATGCCCTCTACATCCATGGTATCTTCAGAGGTTCCCTCACGATGAACCTCTACCTCCACCACGCCCCGTTCCACAGCACACGGCGACAACTCTCTCTATCTAGTTGGCCCGTCAACCCTGCTATGTGTTTTATCCTTACATTCCTCTACAGGGCACCGCCGTGTCTCTCACCAGCTCAGGAACAACATCCTCTGCAGGCGGTGTCAATGTCCTTAACACTCCTGAAGCTCTTCCTCTAGAGCCTGCACCTCCTCCTGCACTTGCACTTCTGTACTTTTCCTTTGTGTAGTAACATGATCCTTTTACATCACAGCTTACCTCACACATGCCAGTCTCCTCTTTGGAATCCTCCACCTCTTCACTCCACAAGCGCCCAGGCCCTTGCTTTCGCACTGGGCTCTCAACAGCTATCACGCTGGTAACTGGTGCTTCACCAGTTTGCGCTGGCGCCCTCCTCAGCTTCACGCACTCTGCCGCCATATGGTCGTACGCCCCACATATTCTGCACGTACGTCTCTGTCCAGCATACGATACCAACACGAAGTCCTCCAACACGACGTAAGACGGTATGGGATGTCTCAGAGTCATCTTCAGGGAAAAGGTACCCTCCGGACGTCCCATGTAAGCACCTGCTGTCCACTTGCCCTTTTGTGCCAGATGTACGGTTCCATATGTCTCAAAAACACTCCTTATGTCAGCCTCATCTGCCTCAAATGGGACATTACGTATCTTAACCCACGTAAAGTGGCGAGATACGTCGATCAAACGCACCTTCACAGCTGGAGTAGCGTCAAGACTCACGTCTTGGAACCTCGTCACCAAAGACTCATACACGGACGTGGAATCAGTTTGACGAGATTCTATAAGCCCATTCAGGGCTACACATACACCTCATCGTCCTGGATTCCATAGGTCTCCCTAATGATTGTTGGGAGTAAGACTTGCACTGAAGAGGGTGAAATCGCCCCACGAAGCAGCTCAATACCAATGGTATTTACGCGCCTCCTCACACTCAGCGCCATGTTGATACAAGGTAGTCGCCTGAACAGCAGAGGGGTGCAGCGCACAACCTCACTCGACCGTGGTCAGGCAGCGATGAGGGAGATGAGGTTTTAAAAGTGTTTAGAGGCTTACATGTTTGAATTGTTGTGACTAAGTTTATTCCTATGGTTTTGTAGTAATTTTGTATTCATTGGACTTTTTTTATTTCCCCTTTGTTGTGTAATACATATTGTCATGTACAAACCCATTGGGGAAAAATTACAAAAATTTTAATGTTTGGATCATGCTGTGTGACATTAGATTAGGAAAAACATTCATTGTTTATAGTATGTTGGGTTGTAAATAGTGGGGTGGTTGGTTCCCAGGGGGGGGGGGGTAAAAAATTGTCTGTATAATATGTTCAGTGCTTTGTATTTGCATGGTCTGTAGTCGATCTTTAAAGTACCTTTTCCGGGGGGATGTGATATAAAAGGGGTTTTTTCATTTTTGGGAATTTTCTTTTTGAGTGCTTCAACAGGGTTTTGTGTTAAGTGATAGGTGGGGGAGCAGGGAGGGGGGGGGTGTTCCCCCACACGGAGTTGTAAGTGGGGGTTTGTAATATTAGCTGAGGGAGGATTTTTTTTTTTTTTTTTTTTTTTATTTTTTAAAAAAAGGGGGGAACACATTTCCCAAGATTTAAAAAAATAAAAAAACAAAAATTTTTTAAACCCGTTTGAAAAAACAATGCCCCACAAGTGTTACTTTTCATATTGTATTAAAGAATATACCATCACCGAACAATAAAAACAAAACAGGATAAAAAACCTGCTCAGAAAATAAACCAAAAATTTCGGGCTTTACGAAGGAAAAAATTTTTAACATTATTTAAAAAACAAAGGCAAAAACCCAAACCTACAAAAAAATTTACAAAAAAAACATACCCCCAAAATTTACTTCCCGCAAATAGCGGGGGAAACTTTTAACATAATAAAGAGCGAGGAGGGTTTCCAGACCGAAAAAAAAAAAATTTTAGAAAAACCCAAAAAAAAAAAAATTTTATGTCTGGGGTCCACTTTAAATCAAAGTGCCCATTTAAATATTTTTTAAACATACAAAAATTAAAATGATAAGAACATTAATTTAAACATTAGGAAAACCCAAAGCCGAAAATAAACATTACTTTGGTAATATCCAATAAAATCCCCACTTTAAACATTTGGGCAGGAAACCCCCTCAAAAAAATGCCCTTAACATTATATACGAAAATATAAAAACCCATACAACTAAAAAATCCAAAAACAAAAGGGGTTAAAAAATGGTTAGTTACAGGAAAAAAAAAAACCCCTTATCTCCCTTTTTGAAACACTAGTACATCATTGCTGTTTTTTTTTTTTTTTTTTTTTTTTTTATATAAACAGTCTAAAAGATAAAAATATAAAACAAATAATTAGCATATAATTTTTAATTCTCATTGCCAAAAAGGACTCCCCGCCCCCCTTAAACTTCGTGCGGCCCAAAATATCCCCCCCCCTTTTTCCCTATTTATCAATGTTTTTTTATGGGGTTTTATCATGGGAATAAAAAAATTTCCTCATGCCCCTTCCCATTTGTCAAAATTTTAAAAAATTTTGGGACATACAATTTCTTTAATTTTTCTTCCTTTTTTTTTCCCCAAAAAACCCCCTTTTGAAAAAAAACCTTTTTTACAATCTCACAAAAAACCCCTTTAAAGGGGCCCCCATCTCAAAAATAAAATTTTCCATCCTAACCTAATACCTCACTATTTTAAAATTCATTATCATTAAACAAAAAACAGGGTTTGGGGTACTTAAAAAAAAGGGTTTGTCATTATTTGATTAAAAAAATTTGGGACTAACCCAAAGACATGTTTCATATAAAAACATAGCGGGAAAATTCTTCCCAAAAAAGCAACTTTGCGGTTTCACGCA
Source organism: Cherax quadricarinatus (assembly GCF_026875155.1). Lineage (NCBI taxonomy): Eukaryota > Metazoa > Arthropoda > Malacostraca > Decapoda > Parastacidae > Cherax > Cherax quadricarinatus. The sequence continues at coordinate 479,846 of NC_069481.1, forward strand.
TTTCCCGGCAAAATAAGTTATAAAAACCTTTAAAGGGAAAACTTTGTGCTTGTTAACATCTTTTCTGCCAAAAACCCGACCCCCAAAGGGTTTTTAGTCATCAGGGTTTTTTTAAAAGGGGTTATCCTGTATGCAGTAAACAAAACCCATAGTTTTCCAAATCCTCATTCTTCCCTTATTATTAAATTAACCCCCCCCACCATCCCACTAAAAGAACCCAAAAACCAACCACCCTCATGTGCCCCCGGTAGGAGCCCAACCCCTTTGCCCGCCCCCTGGGTTCAGGGAGGGGAAGGCCCCCCACGTAAATTTCCCGGAAAACCCTCCAAAAAAATAATCCCCACCTCCCACCTTTGACTTGCCTATTCCTACACATAGTTCTTTTAAAATCTGGGCTGTTTAACGCTTTTTTTCCCCCAAACTCCCCCCTAACCCCCCTCTTCCCCAAGATACATGTAAATAATCCTTTCATAAAATACTTTTAAGGCTCTACCACATACCCGGCACCCCAGTTACACCCAAAATTTTAAGGGCCCCTAGGAAGGGCCCCATTCCCCCCCCAAAAGTCTGATAACTCTCAACATCCATAACCTCACCCCCTCCAAAGGGGGAAACAAAAATATACCGCATGAAAACCCGTTTCGATGTCCCCAAATGAAAGGGCATGAGTCCTTTCACAAGCCCCATTTTTTTTCCCCCAATCCCTAGAGGCCAATATTCCCATCAGAAAAACAAATATATTTAAACTCTCGAAACCTGGGCCTTTTTATTCTAAGCAACCAAATTTCCCCCATATGCTTACCCAGTTTTATGTTGGATATACAGCAAGTCCCTGTAAGACACCCTTGCCTCCCCGGGCACCCACTTTTTTTTGGTTTTAAAACGTGGAAAACCTGTTTAAATGTAATAAAACCCTCAAAAATCCTCCCAATAGGGCAAACCCCTTTCCCACCCCCATCTTCGGCATCCTCCTTCCCCTTTACCTCCCCGGGACCCCCCTGTTCCCCCAGTCCGGGTTTTTCTTTTTTTTAATAAAAAAAGGGCCATTACTCTAGGGCCCCAAATTTACATCGGGCCCAAAGGGCCCCCCACTTTCCCCCCTCCGTTCACCCACGTCCTTGCTAAAACCATGCCCCCCCAAAAAACCCCCAAACACATATTAAAACCCTTTCCCTTGGTTTTCTGCAATATCCTTTTGCTTTAAAAGGGGAAAAACCTCAGCCCCCCCCAAACCCCTTCCCAAAACCCCAGAAAATTTTGACCACAAAAAACTCTCTGCGAAATTTGTTACGTCCTAGCCTTAAGCCCCCTTTACCCTTACCCAAAAACCCTGCTGAAAACTAATTCCGAATTTATCTTCCTACTCTCCTGCACTTCCCCCCCTTGAAACCATTTTCCCAAAAAAACCAAATTCTTTTCCCTACTGACCATAAAAAACCCCTCCCCAAAGCCCCCTCCCCCCCAACCCCCCAACCCCAAATTTGTCTCGACTTCATTAAATTAACTTTTAAAAACCGTGGCACCCCCAAAATCTGAATGATTCCACCAACTTTCCTTAGACCCTTCCCTCATCCCTTACCAACACAGTAGTATCATTTTAGTACCCACAATTCCCCCCCCCCCCCACCCCCCTAACCCCTTGTTCTTATCACTCACCCCCCAAGGCCATAAAATGGATTTTTTACGCAGGCAAACAATAATGGAGAGGGGACCCCCCTGCCTAAAAAACCTCTCTCCTCATACTGGGTCCCCCAACTTCCCTTTAAACCTGTCCCCTAAAAATGCCCCCTCATCAAGGTTTGCACCCATCTCCCCACCTTCCCCCCCCAAACCCAAAATTGTTCCAAAAAAAACTTTTAAAAAAACCCTTTCACCAAATCATACGCTTTACCCCCAATCAATCCAAGAAATTCCCCCTTTCCGGGTTTGCAGTCTCAAAAAAATTCCCTTATGGGACTTTGCCCGTCCCTCATACTTTTTCCCCGGAATGCCAAAAACTGCCCCCCAGTACACTGATCCTAGAACCTTCTTCAGTCTATTGCCCAGAATTTTAGCATAAAATTTTTTTAAACTGCACACCCCTTAAAAAGGGGTATTGCTCTATTTAAACATTTTAATACTTTTCCCCTCCTTTTTCTTGGGGCCCCAACCCCGACGATTCCCCGTTTTTTTGGGTCTTTTCCCCCTCCTTTCCCCCTGCTCCACATTTTGATTTAGACTTTTAACCCAACCCCTACCCAAAGCATTCCCAATAAACTCTATTTAAAAACATTCGGTATTCCATCAATGCCCCGGGGTTTTTACCCCCGGGCCATCCCGTTTAAAATTTCCCCCCCCCACCCCCTCCTCACTAATTTCTACCCTCCGCATTTCCCGTTCCTCTTGTCCCCAAAACCCAAAAGTATTTGGTAACCCCAAAAACCTTTACTTTACAATTCCCTTTTTCCTCCCCCATTTTTTTCCCTAAAAACCCCCAATCAGCATAACCACTAATATTTATTGTATCAGTAAGACCTTGAAACCCCCCACCCTATCCCCCCCCCCCATCGCGACCACTAGATTTCGCCCATGGTAGTCACCATTGCCTTTCCCCAAAAATTTTTTCAGGGGCAAAATGTTGGGGCGATCACCCTTTAAACACCTCCTCTAACCTGCCCCAACCCCTAATCGCATTAAAAACCCTTTTATTTTGCAATCCCTTTAATCCTTTCTCCCTTAAAACCTTCCCCCTCACCTCGCCATTTCCCCTTCCCCCCCCCTCGTAAAAAAGCATTTAGTGTCCCTCCAGGGAGTTTTGCAAACCAAAATCCCACCTTTTCCTGTTCCTTTCCCGTTTTCCAAAAAACTCTGCTATTGCTGTCTTTTCCCCCATTTTCCCCCATCCCCAAACAAAAAAACCTCCCACCCTCCCTACCCTCCCCGCAATTTTCTCCACCATTCCTCAAAGGGGTGGGGCCTTCATCCCTCTCCCGAAAGGCCCCACATTCAATTTCCCCTCCCAGCATTTTATGGTTTCTATTTCCATCCACCCGAGAAACAGCTATCACCGCCTGTGATCCGAAATAAACCCACATCAAAAAGGGGCCCCCACTTTTCCCCCACACCAATCCCCTGCCAAACACATATATTTCCCATCTAACCTCCCCATAATTCCCACGAATGAACGTTTTTTGCTCCAAACCCCCTACTCCCCCCTACCCCCCACAAAACCCACCCAAATCCCAAAAATCCCTTAACAAAAATCCCCCTTTGCGCACCTAAAACCCCTTCCCGCCCCCCTCGGGGCACATTTACCCTTTCCTAATTTTACACAGTTCCAGTCACCTCCAAATACCCCGTTATAAGAGGTAAACCTCGCAAAAAATACATTAAAAAAATCACGTACAAAATCAACTTTTTACTCTAACATTGTTTTCATGCGGGGTATATACACCAATGAAACATACTCTCCCCACCCCCCCGTGCCATCTACCCCTTTCAAACCCCCCCCCCTCCCCCCCCCTCCCAAACCCCTGACACGCAATGGGTGGGTTTTCCTTTAAAAGGTATGCCCACCCCTCCTTTTAATTTCAAAGGGATTTCTGAAAACATTTTATAAACCCCCCAAAAACCCAAATTTACTCCCTAAACCCATGGTTATGCTCCTGCAAAAAAAACATTTTCATTCCCCATCAAAAACCCTTTGTAAAAAAACCCCTCTAACCAAACCCTTTTTAACCCCCAGTTTAAGCCCTTTGAAAATTTTTTTGTGCACCCCTTGAATTTTCCCGAAGGGGGGTTTACCCCCCTGCCGCTGTATCTTATCACTTTTACCCTTTCTCAGTTTTGTAAAATTTTTATCCTTTTTTCTAACCCGGGCCCCCAAACCCCCCCTTGCCCCCCCCCCCCCTGAAACTTCCCCATTTCCCCCCCTCCCCCGCTTGCCCTTTTTCCCCACCATACCCCTGACTTCTTCCGGGTTCTGCCCCGGTGTTTAAAAACCTCATCCCGGTAAAAAAGCACCGCGTTCTTTTTTGTGAAACCCCACTCACACCAAATCTAATCCTGCACGTCCCCCTGATGGGGCTTCCACCACCCCCTTCCCCTGGGCCTCTCTGTTTCCCGGACCCTTCCCCTGTCCCTTTCTGCTCCAAACCCTCAGCTGCATCTCACTTGACTTCTCGGAAACCAAACCTCCCCGGCCCCCTTTCGTCGAAAAAAAAAAAAATCCTGCAGAACCGCTTCCAGCAGCTTTCCCTTTTTTTCCCGGGGTTTTGACTCTTCCCCGTCCCCCTGTTCCCCCAGGGGAGGGGGGCCCCCCCCCTGTCACCTCCGGGGGGGGGTTTTAAAACAGGTAACCCCCGTCGATACTTCCCGGGTTTTCTTCTTGGGTCCCCTCTACCACTTTGTCACTGCTTCCCCCTCTCGCAACTCGGCAAAACAACCACATGGTCTTGGCCCCCACTTTCCAAGTCCCGGAGCCCTGGTTTGGGTGCTTTTTTAAGGGGGGCACTGTTTTCTGCCCTATGTTCAAAATTTAGTTTCAGAGACGACCGGTTTTTTTCTCTGGCGGCATTGTTTTACAAAAAAATTTTCGTCCTGGACTCCACCAGATGGGCATAGGCCCGGTTTTTTGGGGGGGGAGCCCAAAGTCATTTTGGGGTTTAAGAACCCCCAGGTCTTCCCTTATAAAGGCCCCTTGTCCATACTCCCATCGTTGCCGAATGGGGGCTTTTGTAGTTATGGAATTCCTCCTGTTACTAAACGCCGTCGCCTCGAAAAGGGGGGTTTTCTCACCTTTCCCCCCATTTTGTAGTACCTGGATACGTCATGGAGAACAACCCCCACTGCCGGGTTTACTGTCACCTTCCTCTCCTGGTACTGTTCCCAAAAAGTCTGTCGTAGGGCGCCGGTTTTGATTCCAAAATTTCAGGAAAACTCTGGTTCCCTCCCATTTAAGGGGAACACCATAAACTTCCTCGTTGGGGGGCACCCTAGGCGTCCCCGATGATAGCAGGCAGCAAAAGTATGGGATGTAGTTCCAGTAAGTGTGCCACGTTTTTTCCCGTATACAAAAAAGTGTTAATCCTTGTCCCACTCGGTACGCCCCTTTTTTCTTCTAGTTGCTAAAGGTCCCCCCCGAGGGCGGTTTTAGCTATGGCGTTTGGGCCTCTCTCCCCGGAGGTCGAGAGCGAATGCCATGGTTTTTTCAGAGGGTTTCCCCCACGATGAAAACCTTTTTACCTCCACCCGCCCCCTTCCACAGGCCCCAAAGGCGACAACTCTCTTTTACTAGTTGGCCCGTCAAACCCCGCTAAAAGTGTTTTATCCTTACATTCCCCTACAGGCACCCCCGTTTTCTTTTCAAACCCGCTCAGGGAAAAAACTCCACGCAGGCGGTTTTCAATGTCCTTAACACTTCCCGAAAAAACTCTTCCCTCTAGAGCCCGCACCTCCTCCTGCACTTGCACTTCGGGTACTTTTCCTTTGTGTAGTAACAGATCCTTTTACATCACAGCTTACCTCACACATGCCAGTCCCCCTCTTTGGAATCCTCCACCTCTTCACTCCACAAGCGCCCAGGCCCTTGCTTGCGCACTGGGCTCTCAACGCTATCACGCTGGTAACTGGTGCTTCACCAGTTTGCGCTGGCGCCCTCCTCAGCTTCACGCACTCTGCCGCCATATGGTCGTACGCCCCCATATTCTGCACGTACGTCTCTGTCCAGCATACGATACCATAACTTGCGTCCTGAAGTCCTCCAACACGACGTAAGACGGTATGGGATGTCCTCAGAGTCATCTTCGGGGAAAAGGTACCCTCCGGACGTCCCATGTAAGCCCCTGCTGTCCACTTGCCCTTTGTGCCAGATGTACGGTTCCATATGTCTCAAAAACACTCCTTATGTCAGCCTCATCTGCGTCAAAGGGGACATTACGTATCTTAAACCCACGTAAAGTGGCGAGATACGTCATCAAACGCCACCTCACAGCTGGAGTACGTCAAGACTCACGTTTTGGGAACCTCGTCACCAAAGACTCATACACGGACGTGGAATTCAGTTTGACGAAGATTCTATAAGCCCCATTCAGGGCTACACCATACACCTCATCGTCCTGGATTCCATAGGTCTCCCTAATGATTGTTGGGAGTAAGACTTGCACTGAAGAGGGTGAAATCGCCCCACGAAGCAGCTCAATACCAATGGTATTTACGCGCCTCCTCACACTCAGCGCCATGTTGATACAAGGTAGCTCGCCTGAACAGCAGAGGGGTGCAGCGCACAACCTCACTCGACCGTGGTCAGGCAGCGAATGACGATTTAAAAGTGTAGAGGCTTACATGTGTTGAATTTTGAGACTAAGTTTATTCCTATGGTTTTGTAGTAATTTTGTATGTCATTGTGACTTTTCTATATCACCATTGTTGTGTAATACATATTGTCATGTAACTGAACCATTAGGACAATTACATAAATTAATGTTTGGATCATTGCTGTGTGACATTAGATTAGGTAACATTCATTGTTTATAGTATGTTAGGTTGTAAATAGTGGGGTGGTTGGATTAAACCACGGGGGGGGGGGTAATATGTCTGTATAATATTTTCAGTGCAATGTAATTGCATGGTCTGTAGTCGATAAATTAAGTACCATTTCGAGGGATGTGAAATATAAAAGTGTTTGTTCATATCATGTAATTCTGTGAGTAGCTTCAACATGGTTTGTGTTAAAGTGATAGGATGAGGGAGGCAGGGAGGGGGGGGGGGGTGTACCCACACGGAGTTGTAAGTGTGGTGTGTAATATTACTGTAGGGAGGATTGTTTTAAATTTTTATAGACTTAAATGAGTTTTACATATTATATTTTGTAATGTCATGTTTTAAATAAAATATATATAAAAAAAAATATATATATTTCTGCCATTTGTATCGCACTGTTTTAAATAAAATAAAAAAATATTATTATTATTTTTATTATTACTATTATTATTATAATTATTATTATTATTATTATTATTATTATTATTATTATTATTATAATTATTTTTACTATTATTATTATTATTATTACTATTAAATTTTTATTATTTTATTATTATTATTATATTATTAATATTATTAATTCTGCATCATACAAAGTCATTTTAAAAAATATGCTGTCTGATACCGCATTATACATAGCTATTTTTGTGTCTGTAATAACTACATGGAATTTTTTAAATTTCTAAATTCATTAAGTCATTAATTTGTATAAAGTAATACTAAAATTTTATGTATTTTAAAATTTCCTTAATTTAGAATTCAGTAATTTAAACTGTTGCTAATCCAAATATCACGGGACCCCACTCTGTCTTCCTTTTGACAGCTCAGTTTCGCTTATATTTACCATAAATCACTGTATTATGGCTGTAATAAATTATTTTTTTCCGAATTTTTTCCTCCAGAAACTCATATTCTCCCGCCATTATTTAAAAAAAGTGAGACTCTGATTGGCTGGGAGAGCGAGGAGGAGGACTCTGAGTGGTGGAGGGAGCTGTGATTCTATCCAATCAGGAGTAGTGCTTATGTTCAAAGTTGTTGACGGTTGAAGGTCAACCTGGTGTCCTCACTCACCCCTGATACACCGGCTGTATTGTCCTTGTGGCTTAGCGCTTCTTTTTTTTTTATAATAATAACCCCTGATACACCAAACAAGTTGCTGTTGCTGCTACGCTACAAACTTTAATAAGGTAAGCTTTTACTTGCACCTATGGATGTTGTTAGGTAAGACACATATGCAACAGTTAGGTATCTTTATTTCGAAACGTTTCGCCTACACAGTAGGCTTCTTCAGTCGAGTACAGAAAAGTTGATAGAAGCAGAAGATACTTGAAGACGATGTAATCAGTCCATCACCCTTTAAAGTTTTGAGGTGGTCAGTCCCTCAGTCTGGAGAAGAGCATTGTTCCATAGTCACTTTAACTCCATATTGTTTCATACTATGGAACAATGCTCCTCTCCAGACTGAGGGACTGACCACCTCAAAACTTTAAGGGTGATGGACTGATTACATCGTCTTCAAGTCTCTTCTGCTTCTATCAACTTTTCTGTACTCGACTGAAGAAGCCTACTGTGTAGGCGAAACGTTTCGAAATAAAGATACCTGTCTTAACTAACAACCTGTCGGTATTTTATACCATTTTAATGTTCAACCTATGGATGTTAACATGAAGGGAGGTGCCCTGATGCTGGTGAGGCTCTTGATCCAAGGAATTAGACCTTAGCCTTCTTGGATGGGATTTTATTGTTGCCTCCCACCCCAGGTGCTGTGATCCCCCTGAGAGTGCTTTTAAAGAAAATAACCAAAAAAAAAAAAAAACCCTCTAAGGTAAGGGGGGTCCTTGATACCGCCGAGGGGCTCTTGATCCGAGGGATTTAACCTGAACCTCAGTGCCTCCCATTTTCTCAGGTGTTGTGAAGACCTACGGGTTTGACTCCTAAATTATAGTTGTGTAATTATGGTGCACTTCCCCGATGTTAGTCATGACTGAATTCTACTGTATCTTACAGCTAGGCTTTAAATAATAAAATATTGGGACCCTAATTAAATAAATCACTTTGATTTTGTTATCCTGGCGAGTAATTTATAAGTCACTGTATATGATAATTGCACTTGTGTTCCTGTACCAAGGTAAGCCGACCTACTTGATGCAACTCAGACGTTGGTTTACATTTTTTCTCAACCATTATAAGCCTTGTTGATACCAACATAGTGGTCTAAAGACACGTGAACAAACATTAGGACATGTTTATTATTAACAATTTTGGTCCTGGGACCTTTATTGTTTAAAGTGATTGAGGTCAAAGGACTGAAACTGTTTCTAATAAGTATGTACTAGTGTTTGCTCGTGTAACTTTTTAAACCAAAATCTATGAACCCCAATGGAAATAAGCAAGGACCCCAATAAGAAAGTCTCTACTTTTTTGGGTTATCCTAGGTAATTTACACTTGTAATTGTAACTATGTACCTGTGCCTAAATAAGCTTATTTACTCGCCACCAAATAAGAATAAAAATACTTTTTCAAGGCTGAGGTACTGATAACCTCATGTTCATTCTTAAGTTCGTGTTTTTTTTTTTTTTTAGAAATAACATGCATAATACATAAACCACCAGCCGACAAATTAACACAGCAAAAGACCGTGGTAGACAATGTCAGTACACGCCCAAAACCAATACAATTTTACACATTGATATTACAAAATACTTCTGAATAACCACAACTAGTTTATGGAGAAACGTCCTGCCTCCCAAACACGAGTTATTATAAAATGTGTAGAAGAAAGTCCTATAATGTATATATATACACGTGCATTTACATGTGCCTATGTGTGCATACAGAAAAGACTAAATTATACATGATATAAAGCACAACTTTACCCCAAATAACATAAAATATATATTGCATCCACTAATAAGACTGTTGTGGAACTTTATTTGGTCCCTGAAGTTTCATAGGACAGATATGGCAACAAAGGGCCCCAGCGGCCTTTTGGGAAAGGGTGGCGGGTGGCCCTTTACACCCACCCAAAACAAAAATGCTTCTCTCCCTTTTGGGGTGTTTGGGAGGGTAAGCACTTATTATTTATAGATTTCCCTTCAAGGGAAGAAGTAGGTAGTTTACTTTTTAGTACACTAATATTAGGATTTTTGAAGAAACATAGATAATAATAATGAGACCAAAGCCCTTAACATGGGAGAAAAGGGCCGATAATCTGGGCAAACGCTGGGTTAGTTAGCTAGGGAGAACTGGCACCCTATTTTGAATGACTAGGCAGGGCCTGGGAGGGATCGGGAAACTTTTGGGATATTTTAGCCCCTTTGGTTAAATCTAATGTTTCAACAATATCAAATTACCAACCGTTTAAAAACCTCCTAGGAAATCTATGTTCAATGCTCGCTGCCTGACCTCGGGGGATTTGTGGTTGTGCACGGACCCCCTGCTGAATCAGTCATAGACCTTAGAAGCGATACGGGGGGGTTTTTGGGTTTTAGCAAGGGGACGCTCAGTGTTCAATACTCCTTCTCCCCGCCTGTGTTATTTTACGCACGGTTTCGCCCTTTCGTACGTGGCCCCCCGCATTCGTGAGAGCACGCACGAATGCGGGGGTTTTCCCTGTAGGCCCAAATTTTAGTTTACCGGGTTTTCTCACAGGAAATTTCGTGACTAAGTGCTTTTTTTTCAAACATTCTGCAGTGAGCGGCGTGTTCGTGTTGTTTAGACAGCACCCAGTCATAGGGTTGCACCGGGCCCCAACAAAATTTCTGGGCGTTCGTGCGTCTGCGCCGCGCCATCCTACCACGGGAACTTTCGTGACTAAGTGTTTTTCTTTCAAGACTTTCTGCGGAGTTTTGTGTTAGTTTACGCACAATTGGAATCGTCGTGCATTCGTGGGTTTCGTACGGTCCGTGGGGGGGGCGCGACCAGCCAGTGTGCCGTGCACGGGTCCCGCTCGCCGGGTGCCTGGTCGTGTTATTTACGCAAAAGCACCTGATTGCCCGCGCCACTAATTGGGAGTCATATGTGGTGCTCAGTGTTTTGGGAAAAATATCCTTTTGAAACCCTAGTCTTCACAATACAACCATGAGTGCGTATACTCGCTTGTGAACCACTGTGAACCCACTGCTTTTAATGCTTGGGAACTGTGGACACAGCTCGACCCTCGTTGGGGCGGCTGTACGGCCATGTCATCTCAGGAACCAAGGGGCAAAGGGCCCAGCACAGCGACGACGACGTCGGGCGAGGGAGGAAGTGGATGGGCCAGCGAAAAAACCCAAGGACAACCTGCATTCGGGGGCGATCCCACAAAGTCCCTCACTGATCCCAGCTGCTTCCCCAATGGCCAGGGACAGAGGACACCCGAGGCCAACCCAGCCCGGCCCACAGGGGGACACCCCCCAAAATATGGGGACCATAAAAAGGACCCGGACCCCCCCCCTTCACAGATGGCCCCAGGAGAAACCCAAACCCAACGAAGCCTCACAGGCAACAAGGAGAACAATGGAACAGGGGCTAAAGACCTCAAAACCCGTGCTGCAAGGCAACCAACTGGGGCCTTAAAGTTCTTTATCCCTCACTACGACATGGGAAGAACCTGGGGGGCGACCGTCCCTTCCCATCAAGCTCAGCTGCACATCACACTCAGGGGAGAGATCGTGGGAAAGCCCCCGCGCGAGGACACATCATGGGGCTGAAGGCAAGGGTGCAGAGAATCCGGGATAAGGGAGCCCTGCTCAAGAAAAGATGCACAAGGGGGTTTGCCCCCACCCCCCTTACCCATACCACAAGTGTTCCCTCGATGCAACCAACATTGAAAGGCAGGGGGGCTGACCACCGGGCCCAAAAAGATTCCAAAACGGAATTTTTTGATCCACCACCGAGGGCCCCTACCACCCACATCGCACTGGGGGTGTGGGGGGGTTTTCAAGTTTGGGCCCATATGAAAAGGGGCCCACTACAATCTACAACTGCCGGTTTAACCATACGCGGCTACCTCCAACATTGAAGAAGTGTGGAGTCTGCGCAAGCAGCCACCCCGGGATTGCATTGTCAAGCAGCCCCCCCCCGAGACCCCACCCCCCGAACCCAAGTGCCAACTGCGGCAAGAAACACCCGAAAGGAAACCGGGGGCTGTCCTGTCATGGTACAGCGGGGCAAAGGTGCGCAGGGGATGGCCCCCCTGGGGCGACACCCCCCCAACTGGTAAACACCCAACAGCAACGGTGGGGCATCGACCAACCCCCCTCTCCACGCCCCAACCCATGGAACTATCATCACCGGCCAATCCGGCAGCCGTCGGCCCCCTCGCGGCGGCCACACCCTACAGCAAAGTTCCCACACTGGGGGAGAACAGAGGAACCAGTTGCACCGAAGGGGAACAACGGAAAGGGGAAAGTCTCGAACCCTCAAAAAAGGGAACAAAGGAACACAACAAGCCCGCCGGGGACGGCTCAAGGGCTCGGTATCAGCACCAGACAGACACAGAAAGGGACTTCCCGTCCAGTCAGTCCCCACCCGAGTGCAGCAGGAAACAGGCCGCGGCACCCATCAATGGCACAGAAAACCCCGGGGAGACCTGCGCGACCTGCGGGTCGCAAGCAACAATCGCGGGATGGGCCAACAACCTCAGGCCCACCCAAGGGAAGCCCTGTCCCCCCAAGGAGGGCACCCGCGGTTCCATTGTCACCAAAAACAAGCTTTGGTAAGGTCTATCCACCTACTCCCCCATCAATGAGGACAGGCAGGTCGCAAGGAGCCCTGACTACCGTGTACAGCATGGCCCCTCCGGAGAGGGAAACCAGCACCCCTGAAAGACACCTGCCCGGGTCTTCACGCCCGAGGAAAGGGTAGAACACCCCGGGGTGTTCCGGAGGACCAGGCCGAACGGGGGAGAGGGATCCGAGGGTCCCCCGGGCAGCCCTAAAAATTCTCCAGGGGAACTCTGTGTCTGAGGCAGAAACTCCACCTAGCATCCAGGGGCACCCGGGGATAGTAGATGTTTTCGTTCCAAGAAACCCTTGTCAAGCCCCCACCCCCCCCCACACCACGCACCCCTGGGTCTCTGCCCCTGCAGGGGGGTGGGCCCCCCGCCGGGGCCCCCGCAATCTGGCGGAACATCCCCCACCGATCGCACTACCCTATAAACTGCGGTAAAAGGGGTGGAGGTGCAAGCTTCACGCTGCAACTGCCATCGGGACCACGACTATTTACAATGGTACCGGAGCACACGGTTTACTTCAAACCTCTGGGATTTTGCACTCTGTCCTATCTCGCCTCGGGGGCGTGCTCGGGCGGGGGACATCAACGCCCTCATGAGCTTTCCCCACTCTGTCCCCATCCCAAATAGAGGGGGCAGGCCGGCGGCGGGCCGTGATGTTCCTGACGTCGTCCTCCTCAACAATGGGAGCCAACACACCAGGGCGGCAACCGACTGGATGTCACTCCCCTCTGGGAGACTGCAGCCTGGAGTGAGGGGGGAACTCCCCCCCACTTCCACCAGCGCCACTTCGCGATCGTCACCCCCCTGGCGCCACCCCACATCCCATACCACCGCCCCACGGGGAATTTTAAGAAAGGGGGGATGGCAGTGCTTCCAGATGTCATTCACAATGGTGGGAGACGACCCCCTCTCTGACAACCTGATCGGGGCCCCAAAACCCCCAAGCGCCGTCACCCATGCGGCTGAGGGGGCCCCCCACTTACAAGGCTGGGGGTACCCCTCAAGCGGGGGCTGTGGTTCTACGACGAGACAGTCCCAAAGGGGCAGAACCACCCTGTCAAATGGCCCCCAGGCTCCACAGACGCAACCCCACTGCTGCACCCTTCGGCTGCTGAAGAGGTGTGCGGGACGCTCGCCACATCTCCCCAGGTCCGCCTGGGAAAGTGGGTTTGAATGGTGTGCCCCCTCGGCCTGCCCCTACCCCCGGCTGAGATCGGTGAAAAAAGGGATAGCCCCGGAAAACGCAGAGGAACAGCGCGTCTCACCATGACCCGGCGGGGGGAACAGAGGGCGGTCGACCTCTTTACTTCCAGGGGAGCAACAACACGCCTGCCACAAGATGTGCAAACCCCCGGCTGTCCTCCTCCCCGACAGGACTGCCCGCTACAGGGTGAGCTGCGAACACGACACACCCCATGAACTTTGCGACCCCGGGAGCTGAAGGCACCCCCAGGGAACACACACACCCCCCCCAGGAGGGATCACCTACTTTTGATCCAAGGGGGGGGCCCCCTCTGGACATGAGCACTCTTGGAGGGCATCAACGCTCCCGGAGGGCTGGCAACCCCCACTGCGTGGAAGGAGGCCATCATCCGCCCATCCCCAAAACCCCGGGACCCGGGGAAACATGAGGCCCCTCTCTCTCCCAGCCCCTCTGTCCAAGACGGTGAGAGGATGATCCTGAGCGACACGTGGAAACTTTGGGCCCCGGAACACCGCCATATACGGCTTCACACGAGGGGTGGGCACAGCAGAGAGCATCACCACCCTCCTTGCAGGGATTTGGGGCAAACAAAAGCCCAAAAATTTTTGTCTTTGACTTCGAGAAAGCCTTTGGCTTGCCGCGCACCAGCCACCTTTACCTCCTAGCAGGCAGGGGGGGTTTAAGGGAAGGCTCCTTGCTGGAACTCTTCAACCTGCAGGGGGAGGGTGCACGAGTGCGTTTCCGGGGGAAGTGTCCACCCCCAGGCCCCCCTTTAAACCCCCACCCCGCAGGGAGGGGTCCTCACCCCGCTTCTTCAATGTCCGATGCACGACGGGCAGCGCCATTTCTTTAGGGGACCCACTGCTGCTACGTGATGATCTTTTCCCACATCCCCCGAGGATGTGGGTTTGATGCATAACCCAACGTGACCTTAAACCCCCTCTCCACCGCCCCGCCTCGTCTGGCCTCAAGGGTCTCGCAGAAAAACCAAGGCCCTGTCCCGCATGCCAATGTGCCGGAGGGGGGGGGACTGCAGAGTCAGGAGTCAATCTCGACTGGGTCAGTACTACCTGTACCCGGGAGGCACATGCAATCGGTCTCCTTTTGAATCAGGCGGATACGTCAGAAGCGGCCATGCAACGGGTCCCCCCGCCAGCGGGCCCCGCCAGCCCTAGGTCAGGGGCCAGCCGTACATTCTCCGATTATTCTAGTGCAGGCGGTGCGCCTCTCTCGATATGGGCACTTACCCTTGTCCATCCCGCCCCAAAGACTTCGAAGACTCCGTCGTCCAAAATACGCAGCTTGGATCTGTTGGGGGGGGCCCAGGTGGACGAACACTGTGCCCCCAAACATGAGGGTCAATTGCACCCAAAAGCGACAGAATCCCCTTGTGGGAGCCGGAGGGTGGCCCCGTACTACAAACTCCCCGGGGGAGAGGGACGCTGCAACACCTCCTTGAAAAGGGAACAGGAGACCCCAGGGGGTTCCCCCGGCTGTGGGTGTGGTCACGGTGATGTGCAAACAAAATCCTCCCCAAGGGGGTTTATAGCCCCAAGGGGTGGACCGGGGCCCGTGGGGGGTACTCTGTACTCCGCCCTGGGCACCCGAAGCAGTTGTGATCCACATCCAGACCTCCCCGTTAGAAAACGTCACTGACACAACACGGCGCAGCAATGGGCTGCAGGAGATTGCAGCAGCAGACACCCTGGGTGCGCCGTATTTACACCGAGGCTCCCGGGATCCAGGGCTGGCCGCACAGGTGCCGGGGTGCACCAGCACCTGACGGCGGGGCGTCTCCAAGATCACTGCCAATTTTCCAGAAAATCCAGCCATCCAGAGGGCCCTGCAAAACGCATCCTGGGTCATCGGCGACCCCCCCAAATTTATGTGGATCCAAGCGGCGATCCAGCCCTCGTGCACAGGAGCCCCCGGGGCAACTCCGGCTAATTACTCCAACGGGGAAGGACCTCAGACACTTAAGGAGCAGGGACAGCAAGCAACAATCAAAGGATACCGACCACATCGACCTCGCTGGGAATGATGGGAGATGAGCGGGGAAGTCGGCAACCCTTGAGGCCCCCGCCAGTGACCCCCATTGCTATCACCGAAGGGAGGTGATGTGGGCAGCGATGAGCAGGCCCCCTACCCCGGGCCCCGGGAAAATCCGGAGCCGGGTCTGGTAAGACGGGCGACCCCTGGGGGGGCCCCCCCCGAGCGCGGGGCTAGACAGGAAATTGCAGGGGGGGGTCCACCGGCGCGACTTTGGGTACCCCATGCCCGAAAAACTCTGCCGCGGCGGGGGGAGCGCTGCTGCCATTGCAAAAAATGGGCCCGGTCCACTAGTGCACACCCCTCGACTGTCCCCGACGGTCACCCGACGAAGGCACTTCCAATGGGCCCCGGGGGCCCCCAACCCAGAAGACACCGCACCCCCGGGGGTTTTCCCCGCCCCCAAGCCTGGGGAAATCTCATCCCCATCCGGCGCCCCCCCACCACCCCGAGACGCCGCCACATACAACTAAGAGTTGCCCCTCGCCCCTCTACACCTCTCCTACTCTTCCTTTTTTCACCCCCACCTCCTCCCCCCCAATGGTTATTTGATTTTTTGGTAAAAGTTGAATCACCTAGAACCAAAACCACACTACCAACATTTGACGGGGGTACAAGTGCCCCGAAACCCTTGACCTTGCATGCCCCGACGGAAAGAAAAAGACACTCCCACTTGGGGGGTCAGTGCAAAAAGAAAAGTTTCCCTCCCAAACCCAGGGGCCCCAAAGAGAAGATAAAAATGAAGAAGACGATCGACACCCCCGCCCCGGGGGGGCCCCCGCCGGGGCACCCCTCGGAGAAACCCGGGGCCGGGAAATACCGGGAAAAAATTTTAATAATGAAAGAATGAATGAATGAGGGATCAGGGGCATTCTTTTAGACACCAACTGGGCAACAATGCCGTGACACAGAGGGCCCCCCCCCCCCCCCCCCCCGTGTTTCACATTTGAGACCTGGGGGAAAACTTAGAGGCACTCATGTACCGTAGAGACCCCTCTCAGGCCCAACAGTAAAAAAACCCCCCAGTTTCCTTAGGATTTCTGGCCCCGGGCGGGGGGGAAAAGTGATTGAACTGTGGACCGGGGGGCAGCTGGCGGGGCATGCCCCGTACGTACCCGTGTCTCTATCTACCTAGAAGCTAGTGTCATGTCTTCATAGTTGTACTAGGGGGAAAATGCCCCCTTGGATATAGGAAAATTTTAGGGGCAGGCAGGTCAATAAAAAAGAGAATATTGTAGGAATTAAGGCTCCTGGTTCACGTGGGTTTTAGGGAAGTCCAAAGGGGCTAAGCTTAGGAAGGTTTAAGATCAGGATATATGCGCAAAAACCAAATAAGTTAGTCCTTTATATGTGAAATGCGGGAGTTTCTTGCAACATCAATCATTTATGAAAATCTGTCCTATAAGCCACTTGTGAGGCGAGGTACCCACCTCAGAGCTGTCAACAGAGCTTGCCAGGGTGGGTGACTCGCTTGGAGGCGGGCCCCAAACAAATTTTCACAACTGTACCCAAGACATTGGTTCCCACATACACATCTACACACCCAAAAATAAAAAAAACAAAAAAACAACCCATACGGGGCAATATCCATGACCACTACATATTCCCAACCACGTATCAAACACAAGCTGATGTTAACGGTTAACATTCAGTAATATAATAACCTACATACAGATACAAAAGTATACAGTAGGGCCCCACTTACATGACAGGTTAGGTTCCAGGCTACCGTCGTAAAGCGGAAATTGCCATAAGTGGAACACTTTCCCCCCCCCCCCCCCTTATAAATGCATACAAATACTATATATGTTTACACTAACATATATTAAGTTAGCAATAGAACTAGGCATTAAAAAACAAAGTGCAATACACAAATATTGCACTCATTACTTACCTTAAAATATTTAGTCTTAATCTAGGGTGAGATGAGTACTATTTCTTGAAAGAAATAGTGTGGTGTGTATGGCAGTCAGCCGGGCTACCATACCAGGCCATTCCACCGACGTGCATTAGTAATTTTATTCAGGTATACACAGCTACTTGTACATAGCAGCATGTGTAGAGAACCTAGGATATCCCAAAAGTCAGCGACTATTTCCATTGGGGCCTTTTTAAACCTTATTAAAATAAAAAAGGTTATATTTTCTTCTACAATGAAGATAACATCTCTTTATCATACTAAAGACTATCAACAATACGAGGGTTTATTACTGGGAATAAGGTAAAATTTAAACGTAATGTTAGCAAAAAAAATAAATCATTCCCCTCCCTTTCTGTAATATTAAGACACCTTTTGGCAGCCCTTCTTGAACTGGTTCATGCTAAGACTGGCTTTGAAAATGTGCAGGCAGTGTTCCATTCCTTTATTGCTGTACAATAAAAGGTGTTTGAAGCCTGGCCACTGAATGTGGGTACTACAAAGTTGTGCTCCCTCCCCCTAGTATTATGATTGCTTTGGTTCCCAACCTTTACAAAATTGACAAAGATATTCTGGACACTTTTTTTGGGGCAATTTTATAAACAGATTTAGCTTCAGTTGTTTTACTGTCTTCAACATTCAGCATATCAAATGCTGTAATTTCATCATGGCCTAAATGTTCTCTTCATCCCAGCCCCCCGGATGAATCTTAAAATTTGTTCTGGGGGATTTGCAGTCTGTTTTTTTTTTTTTTTGTCAAGGGAGAGTACCATGAAGAGCAAGCATAATCCCCTATGGCCTTGTATAAGGGGTAGACTTAGGGTCCTGCGACCTTGGTAATACACTGGCTTGTCTATACAGAACTTCATCTGGCATTTGCTTTCTTTTCTACAAATTTTTCCCTATCAATTCTCCTGACATGCACGAGTCAAAGGGGATTCCCAGATTTTACTGGTGAAACCAAAGTGATGGGCCCCCATACTGAACATTTAAAAATTTTTTACCCTTCTCAGTTTGTTTCGTGCCAAAGAGAATGGCTTCAGTTTTTCCCGAGGTGTAATGGTTTGTTGTCTAACCATTTGCCCGCAGACACCAGTTCCAGTGTTAAAAAAATTAGCAATATCTTGTGGGTCTTTACCTGACACTAACAGAGCACTGTCATCTGCATACAGTAGGAGTTTGCACTTGACACTGATAGGCATGTCATTGACATAACATAAAATAAGGGACCCAAAAACTACCTTGGGGGGAAATCACATGTTATTGGCATGGTTCTGATTATTTTGTTGATTTTGACTATTTTTCTCCTGTTGCTAAGGTAGGACTTAAACCAGTCTACAGAACCTATAAACCGATAGCTTTAAGTTTCTTGCATAATATATTGTGGTTGACAGTATCAAAGGCCTTTTGCAGGTCAAAGGTTACCATACCTGCGAGGTCCCCCTTTGCACTTTAAAGGAGGGGTTTGGGATACTGGCAGTTTGAAGGGACTTCTAAACTGTTGTTGCAGAGTGCCTCTGCAAAGACTGATTCTGTATGAGTGATGGTGAAAGGTTGAATGATGAAAGTATTTTTCTTTATGGGTCACCTTGCCTCGGTGGGAAACGGCTAATGTATTAAAAAAAAAAGTCCGACTATACCTGGTAAAGTGTGTGGTAGTTGTTATTGAAAGAATTAAGTGTAAGATGAAGAGCAGGATAGCGGATAAATAAGGAGGCTTTTGGAAGGGTAGGGGGTTGTAGACCAAGTATTTACAGTGAAACAGGTAAACAGTATTTAGAAAGGTAAAAAGGTTTTTGTGGCATTTATGGATTTGGAAAAGGCGTATTGAATAGGGGGGATAAGGGGCAACTGTGGCAAAATGTTTCAAATGTATGAATAAGAGGTTGGTTATTGAAAGCGTGAAGTCTTTGAGGATAGTGAGTATGTAGGTGAAATTATTTCCCAGTAAAATTAAGCCTTTCATAGGGATGTGATATGCCACCAGGTTGCTCAATATATTTGTAGATGGAGTCTTAAGATAATGAATGCTCGGGTATTGGCAAGAGGTGTGGGGTTAAAAGATTAAGAATCTAACACAAAGTGGGAGCTGTCACAGCTGCTCTTTGCTGATGACACTGCTTTTGGGAGATTCTGATGAATTTGCAGAGGTTGGTTGAGGATTTTTGTTAGGGTATGTAAAAGAAAAATTAAGTGAATATAGGAAAGAGTAAGATCATGATAAAAAAAAAATTGTGTAATGGAGGATTGGATATCAGATTGGAGGGAAGAGTATGGGGAAGGAGTGTACTCAGATGCAGTAGTACCTCTGGATACTAACACTCTAAACCAAATTGCAAGTGGATTTGTGCAAATGCTTTTATAAGTGTATTTTTGGGGGTCTGAAACTGTTTTAATGTAATTCCCATTATTCCATATGGGAACAAATTTGTTCGGTATTGGCACTTGAAACAGCCTGCTGGAATGAATTAAGTTTATATCTCGAGTACCAGTGTATTTGGGAGTGGACGTGTCACAATGGTTTGTGAAAGACAGGTGAATCAAAAGATTTGACGGGGGAAAAAGATGAATGGTGCACTGAGGAGTCCTGTGGAGACAAAGAACTTTATCCATGAAAGCAAAGAGGGGGATATAAGAGTATAGTTATACCAGCGCTCTTGTATGGTGCGAGGCATGGTGGTGAATGTTGAAAACAAGGTTGTATGCATGTCTGAGGGCAATGTATATGTGAATAATTCAGGGAATTGATAGTTTGGGAGATTAGGTAGAGGTTTTGGATTACCAAAACTATTAAACCAGAGGCCGAAGAGGGGTTATTGAGATGGTTTGGACATGTAGAGGATGGAACGAAATAAAATGACAGTGTATAAATCTGTAGTGGAGGGAAGGCGGGGTAGGAGTTGGCCTAGGGAAGGTTGGGGGAGGGGTAAGAAATTTTGTGAGAGGGGCTTGGACTTTCAGTAAGCATGCACAGCGTGTTGGGAGCAAATTGAGACAAATGGTTTTTAGGACTTGTGGTGTTGGTATAAACAAGGTAACATTTATGAAAGGGATTCAGGGAAACCGACAGACGGACTTGATTCCTGGAGATGGGGAAGTGCAGTGCCAGCACTCGGAATGAGGGGTGTTAATGTTTTATAACTATGTAAGCATTCTTCTGGCAAAACTGTGGAGTGAAAGAAGGAAGTTTTTATTTTTTTTAGCCACCCTCCCTTGGTAGGGAAACAGCCAATGTGTTAATAAAAGTAAACTATTTTATCCTCCCTCTTTTTTTGTTTCCCTTATTTTTACATTGCAAAAACTTTGGGGGAAAATAGAGGCTTGGGGTTTTTTTGAAAAAAAAAAAAAAAAAAAAAAAATTCTAGTTTGATGTGCGAGTTCTAATTTCAGTTTGTGGGGTGAATAACTTTCACTAACACGTGTGGGTAAAGGGTTACTTTGTTCCTTATGAGTCATTTCTTTAGGAAAGTTAAAAAAAAATAGAAGCAACATTCTAATTCTGTGTACGAAGTTAAGATTTAAAAGTGAATACTGAAGAGGATCCAGCAGGGGGTTGAAATGTACAGTCAAATTTAAACTTTAGTTTTTTCTGTGTGGGTTATTAATGAGCAGTGAAGTATGTGTGGTCTTTAAATAGTAGTTATCAGTAGAGGGGTTGAATAATTATTCATGCATACATTGCTTGAAAACTACATTTTCCAGTCATTGGAGAAAATTACGCTAAAATGGAGTTTGTACAGGTGATTTTTTAATAATTTAATTTTGTCATTCTTGCCTGAAAAAAAGTGCTCAGGGTCAAATGGAAGCTGAGGTCAAGAATCAGCAAGATATTACTGGAACAGTGCTTGAACGGGGGCTACCTACCACTAATTACTCACTTGTTTCAAAGGTTCCTATACATTCATTTAACATCTCCCAAAATCTCTTCTACATTCCTCTTCTCCAGGTGCATCACGCTTATGACCCACTTTTTCGCATCCAACCTTTACTTTTCTTTAATCCACATTTCTTGAATTTACACATTCATATTCTTTTCTCCTTCCATAACTGATCCTTCAACATTACTGCTACCCCTTCCTTAGCTCTAACTCTGATACTCCAGATTTAATCCCATTTATTGAACATTCAAATGGTATAAAATAGACAGGTTGTTAGGTAAGACGCATGCAACAGTTGGGTATCTTTGTTTCGAAACGTTTCAACTACACAGTAGGCTTCTTCAGTAGAGTACAGGAAAGTTGATAGAAGCAGAAGATACTTGACGATGCAATCAGTCCATCACCCTTTAAGTTTTGAGGTGGTCAGTCCCTCAGTCTGGAGAAGAGTATTGTTCCGTAGTCTGAAACAATGTGGAGTTGAAGTGACAGGATGGAGCCTATATACCGCCAGCAGGCGAGATGTAGGCCACTAGTAGAGGTAATAATGTTGGAAGATCAGGTCCTTCTCAAATCGAGCTATTCTCACTAGTATAAGTTGACAGTTGTTTTCAGGTCTGTACCAAGATACCCTTATGTTGCAGTGTCTGACAGATTGAACATTCTATAAACTTTTCTGTACTCGACTGAAGCATGTGTAAGCGAAACGTTTCGAAATAGATACCTAACTGTTACATGTCTTGCCTAACAATCCCATTTATTTCCCCCTACCGAAAGCCCCCACCCCCCTTCGGCTTTGTTTCGCTTAGGGCCAGGACATCCAACTTCTCATTCATAACATCAGCAATCGTCTGTTTCTTGTCATCTGCACTACATCCACGCACATTCAAGCATCCCAAGTTTATGAAGTTTTTCCTTTTAGTAAATTTCTACAGAAGGGGTTACTAGCCCATCACTTCCGGCATTTTAGTCGCCTCGTACAACACTCGTGGCTTACGGAGGAAAGATTCTTTTCCACTTCCCCATGGACAAGAGAAATAAAGGTATTTAGAAAAGAGAAACCTAGATTTATATTTATGAATTTATGGCAGATGTTGCAAGTATATGGAATAGGTGGTAAGTTATTAAATGCTGTATAGAGTTTTTATAAGGATAGTGAGGCTCAGGTTAGGGTGTGTAGAAGAGAGGGACACTACTTCTCAGTAAAAGTAGGTCTTAGACAGGGATGGTTGTTTAATATATTTATAGATGGGGTTGTAAAGGAAGTAAATGCTAGGGTGTTCGGGAAAGGGGTGGGATTAAATTTTGGGTAATCAAATTCAAAATGGGAATTGATGGGTACATTTTGCTGATACTGTGCTTATCGGAGATTCTAAAGAAAAATTGCAAAGGTTAGTGGATGAGTTTGGGAATGTGTAAAGGTAGAAAGTTGAAAGTGAACATAGAAAAGAGTAAGGTGATGAGGGTGTCAAATGATTTAGATAAAGAAAAATTGGATATCAAATTGGGGAGGAGTATGGAAGAAGTGAATGTTTTCAGATACTTGGGAGTTGACGTGTCGGCAGATGGGTTTATGAGGAATGAGGTTAATCATAGTATTGATGAGGGGAAAAAAGGCGAGTGGTGCGTTGAGGTATGTGGGGCCAAAGAACGTTATCTATGGAGGCAAAGAAGGGAATGTATGAAAGTATAGTAGTACCAACTCTTATATGGGTGTGAAGCTTGGGTGGTAAATGCAGGAGCAAGGAGACGGTTGGAGGCAGTGGAGATGTCCTGTTTAAGGGCAATGTGTGGTGTAAATATTATGCAGAAAATTCAGAGTGGAAATTAGGTGTGGAGTTAATAAAAGTATTAGTCAGAGGGCAGAAGAGGGGTTGTTGAGGTGGTTTGGTCATTTAGAGAGAATGGATCAAAGTAGAATGAAATGGAAAGAATATAAATCTATAGGGGAAGGAAGGCGTGGGTAGGGGTCGTCCTCGAAAGGGTTGGAGAGAGGGGGTAAAGGAGGTTTTGTGGGCAAGGGGCTTGGACTTCCAGCAAGCGTGCGTGAGCGTGTTAGATAGGAGTGAATGGAGACGAATGGTACTTGGGACCTGACGATCTGTTGGAGTGTGAGCAGGGTAATATTTAGTTAAGGGATTCAGGGAAACCGGTTATTTTCATATAGTTGGACTTGAGTCCTGGAAATGGGAAGTACAATGCCTGCACTCCAAAGGAGGTTTGGGATATTGGCAGTTTGGAGGGATATGTTGTGTATCTTTATACGTGTATGCTTCTAGACTGTTGTATTCTGAGCACCTCTGCAAAAAGTGATGTGCGAGTGTGGTGAAAGTGTTGAATAATGATGAAAGTATTTTCTTTTTGGGGATTTTTTTGGTCACCCTGCCTCGGTGGGAAACGGCCGACTTGTTGGAGAGAGAGAAAAAAAAGAAAAAGAAAAAGAAAAAAAAAAAAAATTTATATATTTTTATTTATATATACATATATATATTTTTATGTATATATATTTATATATATGTATGTGTTATATACAGTGGACCCCCGCATACCATTGGCCTTGCATAACGTTAAATACGCATACCGCTACATTTTATCGCCAAGATTTTGCCTCGCATACCGCTAAAAAACCTGCTTAACGCTGTTCGTCCGAGACGCGTCTAATGTGCGCCCTTAGCCAGCCTCGCATGTTCCGCCGGTGGCATTGTTTACCAGCCAGCCTCCGCGGTAACATCCAAGCATACAATGGAACATTTTGTATTAGTGTTTTTTGTGATTAAACAGCTGCTGCGGCTGTAGCACCCGTCTGCTGCTGCGGCCTCTATTGAGAATACCAAGAAACAATTAACCCCAGAGGGTTTGCCACCCTGGATAACCCAAAAGTCAGTGTCATTGAAGACTGAAACTTATTTCCATTGGGGTCCTTAATCTTGTCTCCCAGGATGCAACCCACACCAATCAACTAACACCTAGGTGACAGGGAAAAATGCCTGGGAAATAGTGCTCATATTGGTAATTTAAAGCCAGCAAAGGTTGGTTGAGAGATTAAGAAACGTAGTGGCATAAAAGTGTGATAAGGCCTGTTCTGGAAGAAAATGCCAAACAGGACCTACAGTACTCAGGAGGAAAAAGGCACTCCCAGGACAGTGCTCATCAGTCATTGCTGCATCTTCAATAAAGTAAGTGTCATTTATTCTTCATTTAGTATAGTACATGCATAATATATATTGTGCATGTACTCTACTATTGTGCATGTATCCTTATCTGTGGTGATAGGAAAATGTATTTCATGTTGGTAAAAATGTTTTTTTTTTTAATACTTTTGGGGTTTGTCTTGCACGGAATATTAATTTGATTTCCGTATTTCTTATGGGGTAAAATTCTTTCGCATAACGGAATTTCGCCATAACAATGTTATCTCTTGCACGGATTAATATCGTTAGCGGGGGTTCTCAGTGTATGTAAATTATTGTATATGTATATAATGTGCAATTCTGTGAAGTTGACCAAAGTGTAAGTAGGAGTAGGAAAATATCCCTGTTTCTAGTGTTTGAGACAGGAAAAGAAACCAGCCAATCCTTACTTATCATGGCAAAAGTTTCCTGTTTTTTCGTATCTGGTATGACGGGTAGTCCTTCCCTGGTTGGTTTTGCCGTCTACCAACCTACTACCTACCTAGGAATTTATGCGTTATAATACATCGGAAAACAGTGGCGTTGTAAGATGTATATATACAACATAAAACAGTCACAAATGGGTTTTAGTGCTGGGGAGAGTTGCTCAAGAGAAGAAATCTTTGTGGTTCAGATTCACAGGGAGCACAACTGACAAGTCTTTCAGTAATTAAGTTTACCGATCTACCACTGGGAGTTAATGTAAGGTCACATCCTCCCGAATCTACAGGTGAATAAACACTAACTCTAAAACCACTTCTCACATCCGACTAGCTCTAAATCTATCTCATGTTCTCTCCCAATACACTGATATAACCCCACTTTACCCCTCTTACTATTGGGAAATTTCTACTTGTCTTGGCTTGTTTTACTTAGCCTTAGGACATGCAGGCAAATCTTACAAAGCATAGTATTTTTTTCTTTTATTTGTACTATACACAAAATTCATTAAAATAACTAACTCTTAAAACTACTTGCTTCTGTCTTTTTACTAATTGATACAGAAGGGTTTTCTAGCCCCTTGCTTTTGGCATTTTTAGTGTTTCTAGGGAGAAGGGATGGTAATGTCCTTCTTCTAGAATGAGAGAAATGCTACAAAGAGGTAAAGTACTAAGAAATTCAGAAGAAATTGAGGTGAATATGTATTCTCTCATATGATTGCACATAAACATTCATGTAAATTTAGGCATTCTGATGTAAGTATAAGCTGCAAGGATTTTCCTGTCATCTTAATGTTTGAGCCAAGGAAATGCCAGTGAATTCTGGGCAGTGTGCAAAAACATTTAAGAGGTTTCTGTTTCAAGCAGTGTGACGAAATGGATGGTAGTCCCTGAGGGGTTGCTGTTTATCAACCCACTCTCCATGCGTTTCTCACTGTTTTATTGTAAACTTTTCAACTTTGATAATTTTCAATGTTCATTTCCACTATTTTTAAATTTAGTCATGAACTGATCTAATTTGGTATTATGTATCTTGACAACTTTGAGTAATGTTTTAAAGAGGTCGGAAAAATTTAGTTGGATATGCTTAACCCATAATTTTTTTTCACAGGGGGTTTGGGAATTATATGCGTGTTTTGGAGAGTTCGCCCATTAATAGGCCGAAGAAATAAAGATCATAAGAAGTCGGAAGTTATTCATCATATGGACTTCCGTATGGGCGAAATAAAAAAAAATACGACGAACTTTTCAGATCTGCAAGAATGCAAGTGATTTCATTAGTGTTTTTCTAGTTGGGTTTAAAAACGATGAATTTGATGAATAAAGATGTATGCTGTACAACTTGTAATTGTTTTTGTTTTAAAGAAGAGTTGGTGGATAAATTTTAAAAATATGCTGTGACATCACTTTAAAATAGAAATCTTTCAACCAACACGGCTGTATCACACTGTATGCAGGGTGGCCAAAAAGAAAACTGAAGTTCTTCTTAACCTTCAGGTAATGTTATTTACAGGAGAGGGGGTTCGTAAGTCCTTGTCCTGGGTATGATAGCCACCATCTTGTGCTAATCGCTTGACTTGTTGAGAAGAATTTTTTTTTTTTAATAACACATCGGTAGGTCTCCCACCGAGGCAGGTGTGAAAAGAAAATCTCAAAAAGAAATACTTTAATCATTTGACCACTTTCACCTCACTCACTGCATAATGTCTTTGCAGAGGCACTCAGATATGGACAGTGCAGGGAAGTCCCTCCAAACTGCTCCAATATCCCAAACTCCTCCTTCAAACTGCAGGGCATTGTACTTCACATTTCCAGGAACTCGAGTGCAGTTAACCCGGGTTTCCCTGACATCCCTTCACAAGATATTACCTGCTACACTCCAACAGCTCAATTGGGTCGTCCAGTGTAAAACATTGTAGTCTCCATTCACTCCCTATCTAACATGCTCAAACATCGTGTCTGGTAAATCCAAGCCCCTCGCAAGAACCTCCTTTACCCCCCCCCCTCCCTTCCAACTTTTCAAGGAAGACCCTCCCTCCACTACGATTTATACTCTCCAAGTCGTTCTTTTTTGCTTCAACCTCTCTGTAAATGGACCACACCTCAATGACCCCCTTCCTCAACCCTCGGAAGATAATTGTGTAGTAACTCTGCACCTCTGATTTCCACACTATGAATTGTTCTGCAGATTAATTTGCACCACTCATTTGCCCTTAGACGAGTGACATCTCACTGACTCTAGCTCCTTGCAGCAGCATTTAAACCCATACGTCAAATCCCATATAAAACTCTTGGTTTCCCATATATACTTTTGTAATTCCCTTCTTGGCCTCTTTGGATAGTTGTCTTTCTCTCCAGAGTATACCTCGGTGCACCCATCACGCTGTCCTTCATCAGTTCTATGGTTTACTTCGTCCTTCATAAACTCGGTTGCTGCGCGTGTGAGTCAAATCTTACTCCCAAATATCTGAACACCTTCACTTCTTCCATATTCCCTTCCCTCCAAGTGATTTCCAACCTTTTCTTTACCTAACTTGTTGATACCCTTCTTACCTTACTCTTATTCTGTGTTCACTTTCAACTTTCTTAACACACCCTCCCAAAACTTGTTCCACTAACCTTTGCAACTGCTCTTAGAATCTCCAAAACACAGAATTATCGCGCTTTTTATGGACTAACTTCATTTTGGTATATTGTACGTATGGTAATTAGTTTGGAAATGGTGGATGTTTTGTTTGACGGCAGTGTGTAATTGTGATGTGAAGAACATTTGTAACTTGGAATTAGGAGGTGTGGGATATTACCAGAGGCATTATTAGAGGTCTGAGGAGGGGTTTCGAGGTGGTTTTCTATATCTAGAGGATAGAACAAAATTGATAACTAGGTGTATAAATTGGGGGTGGAGAGAAGGAAGGGGTTATGTTTTTTAAAGGAGGTTCTGAGGTGTTAGGGGCTTGGAATATCAAACATACTTGTGTGGCGAGTTAGATAGCGCGTAGTGGAAGTAAAGTAATTTTTGACTGTTCCAGACCTTGAAGCTTAGTGGTTGGAAGTAGTGCCTACACCCTGTTGGACAAGTAGATATTAGTTTGTAGGGCCCATCTGTACTGTGATGTCAGCTGCCTGTGCTGGCAAGACAGTGATTTTAAATGAATGGATTGCTGAAAGGATTTCCTGATTTTTGGGTCTCCTTTCAGTGGGGAGATGGCCGCACAGTATGCTAATAAAAATAATTAAAAGATGGGAGTAATGAATGCTATGCATTATTTCCAGGACTGGGGGTACTTACAGTTGATGTTAAGGGGTGTGACTGTCCTAAAATGTCTAATATTTAATTGATTTGGGCATAATTTTACAGAGCATTTGTCACTTTATATGAACTTTACCTGTTGATGTGTGAAAATTAGTTTTCTGCCCTGTTGCTGAATAGATAATGTGCTGCTCTTTCAGTATTAGTAAGAAAGTTTATTGAAATGCTTTTTTTTCTGGCAGAAGCTTGTAAAAAATTTGTGCCTTTAACTTTTTCATTGTTCCACTTTGAGAATGTCGATAACAAAATTCCCCTTTATATTATATATATTTATATATCTAATTATATATAATATATTATATATATATATATTATATATATATATTTATAAATATAATATTATTATATATATATTTTATATAATATTTATATATATATATAATATTTATATATATATATATATTTATTTATTTATATATATGTATATATATATATATATATTTATATATTATATATTTATATTATATATATTTATATACATATATTATTTATATATATATATATTTATATATATATTTATTTATATATTATTTATATATTATATATTTATTTTATTAAACTTTTTGGTGTTTCCCACTGGCTCCAAAATAGTATTATGAATGTAAATTCAAATCAGAATATTTTAGAATATTTAATGGCTGCTGGAGGGTCAGAAGTACAGTGCCTGCATTCTAAAGGAGGGGGTTTTGGGCATATTTGCTGTTTGCAGGAAATCTTGAACTGTCATAGCTGCATAACTCTGGCAAGATGATAGTGTGATGATGGTGAAAGTGTTTGTGGATCTCCCTGCCTTAGTGGGAGATGGCTGTATGTTAAAAAAAAAATTATATATAAACCAGTAATGTGTTCATCACTGTGACTTATTTGTTTTGTTTTGACAAGATTACAGTGTAACAATTGCCCCAATGTTTTATTAATTAATCAGGGTACAAAGTCTTTAAGATAATTTTTCACCAAGGCAGGCCCCTCAGGGAAGGTTCCTTGATGTGGTGACGGGGCTCTTGATTTTAGGGAATTTGATCTGTGCTCTAGCTCCCTGATGCTTTCCACATCCACCTAGGCGCTTGCTCGTATATCTTTGGGTTTTTTAGCGCTTTTCCCCTTGATTACTTAATCGCCAAGGCAGGCGTCACAAAAAAGAAACGCCATTCCATCACCATAATTACCACCCACCAAACACCATCTTGTGTGCTGACACTACAATGAAAAAGACTTTTACACAATCTTCCACCCCTCCTTGTCAGTGTGCCAACACTGTACTTGCCACCTCCTGAATCCTTTCATAAATGTTACATTGGTTCACTCCAACAGCACATCAGGTCATAAAAAAACCATTAGTTCCACTTGCTCCTATCTAACATGATCATTGCATGCTTCCAGGAAGTCTTAGCTACTCACACATCAAAACCTTAACCCTCTCCCTGTATAATCTCTTTCCTAGGATGACCTCCACCTAGCTGTAGTTTACCACATATAGTACTGGCTCTCCTCGTTAACAGTTCTTTCCTAATACCACGACGCTAAACTAATTGGTCACTCGACAACGAGCGTATTAGAAATGGTAGCGAGTTCGTCGGCATC
Source organism: Cherax quadricarinatus (assembly GCF_026875155.1). NCBI lineage: Eukaryota > Metazoa > Arthropoda > Malacostraca > Decapoda > Parastacidae > Cherax > Cherax quadricarinatus. The sequence continues at coordinate 509,632 of NC_069481.1, forward strand.
TTTGTATAGTGTTGCTTTATTGTCACCCTTGCACCATTTTTGTATTAACATTTTTAGCATTATTTTTAACTGTCGTATACGTAGTGTACGTATACAGCCTCTCCTACAATGGAGTTTTCAGTCCTATGACACATCGTTAAACAAATTTGTTCGCTAAGTGAAGAGTACACGATATGGTATCGAGTTTGTTCGACCATCTTTGATATTTTTTTTTAATGTCACCTTTACACCATTTATAACATTTCTTGGTATATTTTTTAAATGTTTTATACAGTGTTGTACTGTATATTGAAAAAGATATTAGAGTTAAAATCTGTCTCTAATATATTTTTACATGTAAATTTTTTTTAGTATGTTTACTGCTCAGAGAGCCCTTCGTAAGTCAGAGGCTTTGGCGTAAATGTGTTTGTTGAATGTAAGGATTTGAGGCTGTATTGTAATAAAACAGAATAGAGGAAATCAGCTCTAATATACACTTTGGTATGCATCTAGTCAAGCCGTTGTAAGTCTGAGGTCATCGGTAAACGAATACGTCGCCTAAAGTGAGGAGAAGTGTATTCGTATATTTCAAGTGAAGCATTGTCTGGTTAAGTAATTTCTATGTTTGATTGTGCTAAATACACCTTTATCCCTTTCCACTATTCAACCCCTGATCTAAAAAAACTTGTTCAGTGTCCGATAGAATATTCAAAAAATAATTTTTTTCTTATGAAATGGAGAGAACCTTTCTTAAAGGTAATAATAAACATAAAATTGATTTTCATTTCGTGAATTGTACGTTAAGTGATATGCTATTTGCTATGTTACCCACTTCAAGTCCAATTTTAGGCCAAGTAATTGTTCCTGTGCTACTAATTTCTTAATTTTGATTGTGTCTTCCATTTTATTGGTATGAGCAAAAGCAATTCGCCAGTCAAACTATTTCAACTACCCAATAAGTGATGAGAAATTCTGTATATGTGGCAATTCACAAATTTTCAAAAATAGGGTTCGCAGAATAAACAATTGTAGGCAGTTTCATTGGTACTAAATAATTTCCTCTGTTCATTAGCTACATTGCCAGGCTTCACGCATGAATTTTTTATGCACCAGTGTTATATGTAGAAAATTTTATATAAATTGTATATACAGTGGACCCCTGGTTTGCGACGATGCTATCGGTATCCGATTAAAATCCGGTAACCGAATGCATTATATCGCAGAGGAATTGCCTCGGTTCCCGTTACAAAACCTGGTATGCGATGCGGTTTCACTACGAGATTGTCGACTGTGTTCCGTGGCTGAACTGCACCATGTGTGCCAGTGTTTCAAGCCAGCCAGTGTAGCGTGCATCTAAGGTATACATCGGTAACATTCCATATTATCACTGTTTTGGTGCTTGTTTCTGCCAATAATAAGTACCAGGGGCCACAAGAAAGGCTCCTAGTGCCAACCCTTGAGACAAGAGTGCTAGATGACTGTTGAAATGAAGAAAGAAAATTGCAAAGTATGAATGTGAGTGGCGTTTTTGTTCGGAAGCTCGGGTAAGGTTGTATAGTAAACTCTCCCAAATCACCATCCTTACTATAATGAAGCAGGAAAAAACGGCAATCAGAAGCTGTTTTGCAAAAGGTGCAAACCGTGACTATGAAACAGTGACCCAAGTGTTAGTATTAATGTTTGACTGTTATTGTGTGTGATAAATGAAAAAAACAGATAGCAGGAGATAGCATCTCTCAAGCGATCATTTGTAAAAAGGCTAAGGCAGTTGCATGATATTTGGTAAAAAAAAAAAAAACTGCATGAACTTAGTGGAATTGAGTGAATTTAAGGACAGCAAAAGGTTGGTTTTAAAAGATTTAAGAATCATGTTGTGGCAGACATAGTGAGATTAGGCATGGTGAGGCTCCCAGTTCAGACACAAAGAACAGTGTGTGAAAGTATGTGCATCAATTCAAGGATTACGTAGAGACCTGAATGATTGAACCTGGCAATGTTTAATTGTGACGAAACGGCATGTTTTGGAAGAAGAGAAATAGCCAAGCAGGGACCTGCATTATCAGTGAGGAAAAGGGACAGTACAGGACATAAGCCTATTGAAAGACAGGCTTACTCTTATGTGTGCCAATTATAGGGATTGCAAAGTGATTAAGCCTTTATTGGTGTATCACTCAAACTCCCAGTGTGCTCAGGCAAAGAATATCTCGCAATGGCTAATGTGTGCTGTGGAGGACAAACAGTAAGGGCCATGGGTCACTAGGGACTTTTTCTATGACTGGGGGGCAAAATGGCATGGTTGTAACGCCAATGTGAAAAATAACCAATTGAAAAAATAAGACCTTGAGTGACTCCTGGTATGGACAATGCTCTTAGGTCATCCTACAAGACTTGGCAGAGAAACTTTCTGGGACACGGTTGCTTAGGGTAAAGTTTTTGCTACTAATACCCACTCCTTCCTGCAGTCCCATGGAACAGCAGGTCAATTTCAACTTCAAGAAATGTACACAAAAGCTGTATTGAAAGGTGCTTTGAAGTGACTCAAATATTGACTCTAAAGGAGTTTTGGACGGGTCACTTTAATATCCTCAATTGTGGGTAAACCTTATAGGTATCGGCTTGGGAGAGGAAAGACTTAAGGACCTTTAACTCCCTCCCCCCTGCCTGGAAATAAACTGTGGCCAGAATGTGATAACCAAAAGTTTTCGAAGGGTTTGAGGCTAACCCTGAGAAGCCTATGCCGTGTTGAGGAATATTGTGCGGCATTGGGGAAGGGTCCTTGGGGTTGGAGGTTAAGTGGGGAGAATGTGGAAGAGTTGGTGGAGGAGGACAGGACAATGACGAACTAACACTGAAGAGTTGCCTCAAGATAACTTCACAAGCAAGAGGGCCACCACCTGAGGAAACTGCTTCAGGGGGGGATAGAAAAGGAGAAACTGAAGAAGTTGCATACTCAAAGATTAAGGAAACGAAATATGTGCAAAGTGGGCTTGTAGAATGAGAAAACTTCATGGGATCATAAATCACCCTCACACGCGCTATTGAAAGCCGTGCTTGGTGACTATTACACTGACAATGTTGTGTGAAACACTTTAGGAAAGTATAAAGGAACGAGAGGTACAGGCCTCTATGGACAGATATGTTGTGCAACTTCAGTCCAGTGACTCTCAAGCTGTGTTCCTAGTGGCATTAAAAGAAGTAACGCCGTATGGAAAAGGACTTTTATACTCAAGTCCTAATGGGAAGGGGATTCCCCTTCTAAACACCAAGACCATCCACTCCCCCCTCCCCCCTCATCCATCAATATCCAACAAGATTCTTCAATAAAGGTAAGTTGTCGTTGTAACTGTGCATGTCTTCCTTTTGTGTATTAATTTATAATTATTTTCATGTTGGTATAAAAAATTTTTTTTTTTTCAAACTTTCTGGGTCTTTCACAGTATTCATTTCCATTATTTCTTATGGGAAACTTTTTTTCGCTTTCCGATTAAGAAATTTGGTTTACGTGTTGAGCTCTCGGGAAGGATTAATACGTGAACCGAATGGTTTCTTCTTTCTATTTTAGTAATATCCATTTTCCCACTGTATATTGTACCCATGTACGAGTGGTATTGATCAATAACACTGCCACTAGCCGAGAACTCGAACCTAGGTTGTTACGGTCCTCTGGAGAGCTAAACCACATGCCTTATCCCGCAGGACTAACCAATCTTACAAAGATGGCGCTAGTCCAGCAGAGGTAGCTGTTTTACCCCCATCCGGTAGCCTTCGATGTCATGGGAGCTTATGGGCTAATTTCATTTTCATCCCTGGTTGTTGGTTGTATAATCCCGAGCAGATACAGTGGACCCCCCCCCCCCCCTCCCGAGTTTTGGTGAGCCTCTCATTCGTGAATTTCGACTTTTGGCACTTTTTTCATCATATAAAGCTCGCAGTTCGTGACTTGCCTCGCGCCGATTTGTCCATCTTACCAGAAAGTGTGTTCGGCTGGGGAGCGGTTCTCCGTTTTACGGGCATTAACACAAAGGCTCACCACAGAACATTCAGGAGCCAATGTGGCATAGTTTGTGGGCAGGTGACCACCACCCCATGTGTTCACTCCACAATACATTTCGTTAATCTATGTTTTTTTGTGCTGAAATGCTAAATAAGCCACCATGGCTAAAGAAAGGTTCTAGTGCAAGCCCTTTGGTAAAGTGAGACACGATAGGAATAAAAGGAAAAGTTTGTTAGAAAAATAGTGGTGGTAGGTAGTTAGAGGGTGTAGATTGGTGGTAAGTAGATGCGGTAAGGAGCTGTCTTTATGGAAAGGGATTCCCCTTTATGAAAGGGGATTTCCTTTATGGAAGGGATTCATTGTGGAGGTGTATCTAGGTTAGCTATTCAGGTGGGTGAATGATGATGTGTAGTACTTCCGAACTTTCTGATTTGTAACAGTGAAATCAGGAGCTCGCTGTTTCTCTGATAGAATTCCCCTTCCAGGTAGCAGGATGTGCAAGTGGCTTGCTGGTGTTTTTACCCTTCATTGCTTTTTAATTTCTACACCAAATTCTTCGATATTCACACAACAAATTAATCTCGCACATGACAGCTGTTACATAATGCCTCTCTTGTTGAACAAGTTCATTGTGAAGCTGTATCTTTACTTCCTTTGAACATTTTTGGCAGCATTCTGTATGTATTCACAACCAGTAAGATACTTCGTTTTTTCTTGTGGCTGTGTTAAGGATGCTGGTATCCATACAGAAAAGATTCCAGTATAAGTGGATTAAGTTCTTCTGGGTTGCCGTTCATCATCAAGTATTAAGGTAATCGTGAGAAAAATGTTCACCAGAATTATAAAGTCCAGTATTACAATAGCTTATACTGTATTTCCAACTCTTACATCTAATCTGGGACTATTTGAGAAGGGCTATCAGTCGACCACGGTATAGTGAAGCAACATAATGCCAAAGTGCTTTCATGATTGATGGGTTAGCAATAAACATTTGTCCATTTTTCCAGGATGTCTAAATTTTCTCTTACTTTTTATCATCCTGCATGTCCCTTAGACAGAGTAAGCTTCCTTTTCTGTTGTACCCACTTGACATCCTCCATTTCAATATATGGATCGTGACATGGACATGTTCATGTAATACTTTCGCTACCTTGCCACCCACCATTCTCCATCAAATTTAATTCTAGTGTGCTGACACCCAAAAGTAGGAAAAAAAAAATTTTGCCACATGAAAATGTTAGTTTTATTACACACAAACTGGAAAAAGGCATTCACAAGTTTACATGACTGACTTTTCTTGAAGATCTTGTGATGATTGATGGATGGAGGAGGGGAGAGAGTTAGTGTTTAGAAGGGAATCCTTTCCATAAGACTTGAGGTGTGAGTCCTTTTCTGCGGGTTTACTTTCCATTCTTTTAATGCCACTAGGAACTCAGCTTAGGCACTGGACTTCTTTCGCACAACATATCTGTCCAGAGTGGGGCTGTACCTCTCGTTCCTTTATGACTTCCTAAAGTGTTTCACAACATTGTCCATTTTGTGTTGTTAACTAGGTTGCCAACACGGCTTGCAATAGGTGTGTGAGGTGTGGATTTTCATCCATGAAGGTTTGCACTTCAAGCCACTTTGACACAGATTTTCCTTTTTATTTGTAGTAGGCAACTTCAATTCTCTCCCCTCCTGTAACCAGTTTCCTCAGGTCTGGCCTCTTCTGCTGTTGATGTTGATCTATCAGCTCATCCTCTTCGTTTTCAAGGTGGGGTAGGGGTCCTTTGGCGTGGGAAGAGGCTTCTGTGTCTGAGGAATAAGACCCGTCTGTCTTCTTCCTCAGACCGAACCTAATTACCCCCCAATCTCCCTCCCCTATCCATCATCCCTTTTTTCCCTTTTCCTCCTCCTCCTCTCCCCACCCCTCCGCCTTTTGCCCTTCCTCTTTGTCCTTTGGGAGTTTGCTCCACAGGCGGTGTGTGCTAGTTACTAGGTAGGGGAAAGGATAACGGGGTCCATCCCATTCCGTTTGAGGTTCTTAGCGGTTGGCGTAGTTTCCCGTGGAATCTGGAATCGCATGGGGAATTGGTCCCGATCCTTCTCCGGTATCCCGGGTAGTAGCTTTTGGGTTGTCTTTCGGGCGACGAGTGTATCCCCGGATAGTGAGTAAGCCCCTTTCGGATGCCGGGGTGTGGTGCCAAGGAGGGTCATGCTTTGTGGCGGATTATCCCAGCCGCCCCTCTTTTGTCCACCGAGGTAGTCGGCTGATGTGAGGTTGCGATTCCCGGATTGTTAGTTTGATAGCATGATGGGTTGGCATGGGTTCCATGCTGCATTGCTGATACTGCGGGCTGAGGTCCTCTTGGGGCGGAGGGAGATTTCGGCCCTTTCATTCTTCCTAGGAACTATTCCTCCCCTGTGTTGGTCCCCTTTTTTTTTTGATTTCTTCTTCTTTTTTTATTCTTTCTTTTTCTTAAAAACAAAAAGGAAAGAGTAACCTAACCATGGCAGCCATTGTCATGAAATTCTGGTACCCCCGGGCCCTTCTTGATGCCGCCACCCGTTTGTGACCCCGCCTCGTGTTTGATCACTCTTAGACCATTCCTCATGCCCCTGATACCGATTGCCAGTGCTGTTTCCGTCGTACTGCTTCAGGTACTGAGGGCCTCGACTGACTCCTATCGATTGTATCGGGGACCTTCGCTCTCCTCTGACTATGCTTCCGGCCTCTCCCTCTTTCGTGTGCGGCAATTTCAATCGCTCCGACACGGTCCCGTCGGCCATATCTGGTCCCAGCCTAAAAAGCGCCAACGACAATTACCTGCTGATGATATTTCTCCTCCTTTCCGTTCTTCTCAGAAACCGATCAAACGTCCTTCACTACCTTTCCACGCTCAGTTGTTTCTGGGATCTGAACAATGGACTAAATTCTTCACCTTTACGACCGACTTCCTCTATTGCCTATCTTTCTGACTTGTATTGCAAGGCACGCCTACGCCTGTTTGAATGGAATATTTTCTTTATGATCTTAAGAGCGGTACGCACATCATTACCCATACAGAATGCTACCAGGCTCCATGAGCTCTCGTCTTTCCATATCGATACTGTTCCTGTCACTCTTGAAAAAATCATTCCCTCAATTCTTGTAGTACAGTCATTCTGCCCTCCATACCATAGTTCAACAAAATTTCCGACATGTTGGCACTGACATTCTTGAACAGCTAAGAACTCACTATCTCCCATCCTCAAGTTAGACATTACGTTCTTACTCCCCGTGGGCGGAGACCGATACACTTGCAATGTAGGCTCGTTTTTTAACTTTGCAGCGAGGACTCCCATCCTCAGTTTATATAAGCGGACTATCGGTTAAATGTTTCGAAAGGTGATCCCTTCCACACAAACAGTTGTGAAATTGTGGTGAATTTGGCTTTATCCAGCAAAATGTTGCAGATCTATCGCCGAAATGCCCAGTCTTGTTAGGTGCCCGATGCGACCATTCTAATACGTCTTGCATTCGATCTCCCTCTTGCCGTTAATTGTATGAGGCTCACCCTTCATACCTCGTCGCTCGTTTGTCAAGTCTATACGAGCGGGAAATCGTTACCTAAAGACAGAAGGTCTCCCTTATGCATGGCAGTTTCTCATCTCGCCTCCCAAGGAAGACTCCAATGTGTTTTTTTCCCTAGTGTTTCAATAGTCCCCCCACTTCTGGTATCCATCTTCAACACCCACCTCTGTGGTTACCTCTCCATAATCACTCCTGTATATATCCCTTTTGCTGTCCTCGGCTCAGGACGTCCCTACTTCAAGCCTCAGTCACTCGCTTTTCGAGGTCTCTTCACAAGCCTCAGTATCGTGTCGAGACCTCGATACAAACCTTCCTCCCAATCGTCTCCACTACTCACTGTCAAAAAAAAGGTCCGTTAACACCTCCTACCCTTCTTCCACCTCCTCATTTTACTCCTCAGTCTCTGTCCATGGTTCTTCCCCTCTCAATGGGCTAGTGTTACAAATGTGTAGAGGTTCTCCCTTCCTCGTTATCTGTACTTCTCCCCGTTCCTTCCCAAGTTTCTTCCTTTCTGCCACCTCCTCAGGTGCTTGTCTCTTCTGCTCCCCTGCCATGCTTCGCTTCCGCAGTCTGTGCCTCCACCCTTTCGCCCCCCCCACCTACCTTGGTACAGTCCATTACAGTTCCATCTTTACTTCATCCTACCCTACCCATTCCCATATTGTCTCCCATACGTACATACTAGCTGAATTCCGAAACACTTGAAGCAATCTCTGAATATATTGCAGAGACCAATCATCAATGGACACTGATCCACTTCCGCTCCTTCTCTCTCCTTCTGCGTCAACTCCTTTTTCTTCACAGCGCACCGTTTCCTTGCTGCTTGAACGTTTTCCACTGCCTCGCATGTGGACTTTTCTAACCCCTCTTTGTAGTAGGAACCCTTCATGCGGATTTCGAGGATCTTTATTCATTGCCAATCTTGCCTATTGTCAGTGAAATATACGCCGGCCTCAGGGTAATTGGGTAGTGAGGGCATCAGATGTTACTCTCCCGTTTGCCCCTGTTGGGTGGTTTGTTACAGGAGCCAAAATTACACTGCTCGTTATTATCTTGCATGCTCTGGGCTATAATTTTATTGTATTCTTCAGATCCTTTTCTGATGGGGACCTTTAAGTGAAAGTGCCCTTTACGCACTGATTTTCCGTACCATCAGCTATTTGTTCATACCTTCGCTGCATTACACAGCAGGCCCGTTTCCACTTACATTAGGTGGTAGACGCTGGTTCTTATATTCTCTCTTCTCGGGCATTATGTGCTATTCCGATTTTGCCTTCCTTGTTTCGTCATTATCGCCACCGATCGTTACATGGTGATTTTAATGCCCCCATTTCCTTGGGGGGGGGGGTCCCTGATTCCGTTGGAATTCAGATAGAGGCTTTTCTTGCCACCCACCCTCTCCATGTTGTTAAATACACGTACTCGCACCAGTTTTGATCCTCGGACTCGCTTGCATCGATTCTGTTAGCTCTCCTCCGCCGCATTAGACTTCACTTGGTCTGTTCCTCCCGGACTTGCATGACAGTGGATCATTTCCCAATCATTCTTATTCCCCCTCATATTTTTGCCACCTCTTCGACCCACGCTGGCATATTTAATCGGGCAATTGGAACCTTTACTCACACTTAAATGTTTTTAAGGAGGTTCCTTCTTCGTCCTCATCGATGAGCTTTTACTCCTATTCTGTGCCTCCGTTTTCACTGCAGCTTCTCATTCTATACCCCAAACTTCGGGCAGGCAATTTCGAAATGCGTTGCCTTGGTGGTCTCCTGCTTTTGCTCGTGCAGTACGTTTGAAACGCGCTGCATGGGGCAGCTACCGGTACAATAGAACCCCAGAGCGACTCCTTGATTTTAAACAGAAGCGTGCGATCGCTCGCCGTGTCATCCGTGACGCTAAACGCACTTGCTGGCGAGATTGTCTCCACTATCACCTCTGCTTCCTCTGAGTGCAGTCTGGAAAAAAGTGCGAAAACTGAGTGGTAAATATTCTCCTGACCCGGCTCCTGTTCTGCTGGTTGCTGGTGTTGATATAGCAAACCCACTAGATGTTGCCAATGAAATTGGCAATCATCTGGTCCGTATTTCTCAGGGACTCCATCTATGCCCCTCATTTCTTTCCTCAAAGTCTGCCAGAGAGTTAGCACCCTTGGACTTTTCTAATCTCAGAACAGTATAATGTGCCTTTTACACTTCAAGAACTGGAGGCAACACTCTCGCCTTGTCGATCATCGGCAGCTGGGCCCGACGACATTCATATTCGTATGCTACAACATTTACATCAGTCAGCCCTTGCAGTCCTATTACGCCTTTACAATCTTATTTGGTCACAAGGAGTTCTTCCACAGCTGTGGAAATCCGCCATTGTTCTCCATTTCCGCAAACCAGGCACTACGGGACATGAAACCTCCCAGTATCGTCCCATTGCTCTTGCCAGTGCAGTTTGCAAAGTAATGGAACGCCTAGCAAATAGACGTTTAGTGTGGTATTTAGAGACCCACAACAGTCTCTCCACTCGTCAATATGGCTTTCGTAAGGGACGTTCTACCATAGACCCCTTACTACGCTTGGATACGTATGTTCATAATGCCTTTGCAAATAACCACTCAGTTATTGCCGTAATTTTTGACCTTGAGAAGGCATATGACAACTTGGAGGTATAATATTTTAGCCCAAGCCCACTTCTTAGGCCTTCGAGGCAGTCTACCATCCTTCCTTAAGAACTTTTTAACTGACAGGCATTTCTGTGTTCGGGTTAATGTGCTCTCCCCGGACTTTATCCAAGCTGAAGGTGTCCCCCAGGGATGTGTTCTGAGCACAACACTTTTTCTCCTTGCTATTAATGATTTGGCCTCTAGTCTTCCATCAAATATTTGGTCATCACTCTGTTGATGACTTCGCTATTGCCTGTGCAGGCGCTGACTGTCGCCTCATTACAGATTCTCTCCAACATGCACTCGACCGTGTTTCCAATTGGGCCACCACACGTGGGTTTAAATTTTCCAGCACTAAAACCCACCAAATCACTTTCACTAGACGCTCTGTCATATACGATCATCCTTTGTACCTCTATGGCTCCCATATCCCTGAACGTGATAGTAAAGTTTCTAGGCCTCCTCTTTGATCGTAGGTTATCCTGGAAACCTCACATTACCTCTCGGAAGGCAACTTGTCACAGCCGGCTGAACCTTCTTAAAACCCTTGCTCATCTTTCATGGGGAGCTGATCGTCAAACCCTCCTTCGCCTACATTCCACCCTTATTTTATCGAAACTTGATTATGGTGACCAGATCTATTCAGCGGCATCTCCTGCTACTCTCTAGCCTTAACCCCATTCATCACCAAGGATTACGTTTATGCCTCGGTGCTTTTCGCTCTTCCCCTGTCGAGAGCCTCTATGCAGAAGCGAACGTTCCATCCTTATCCGATCGCCGTGATGCCCATTGCCTGCGCTACTATGTACGCTCTCATGATCTCCGCAATCCTTCCATTTATAGAATGGTCACTGATATTAGTAGACATTCTTTATTTGTTCGCCGCCCCTGTTTACTCTGTCCCTTCTCTCTTCGCCTTCATTCGCTCTTGTCTTCTCTTCAACTACCACCTTTCTATGTACATGTAGCATCTCACTTTTCCCTACCCCACTGGGAAGTTCCAGCTGTTCGAGTCTGTTCTTTCTCCCTCCCTTGCTCGAAAGCCCAACTGTCTACGGTCGCTTCCCGCTCTTTTTCTTGACCACTTTCACTCTTTCTCATACCATTGCTGTGTACACAGATGGCTCTAAGTCTTCTGATGACGTAGGATTCGCAGCAGCGTTTCCGGACAGCGTCGTACAAGGGCATTTACTATCTTCGGCTAGTATTTTTACTGCTGAATTATATGCCATCCTTACAGCACTTATCCGTATTGCATCTATGCCTGTGTCATCATTTGTGGTTCTCAGACTCCCTTAGTGCTTTACAGGCTATACAAAAATTTGATACACCTCACCCCTTAGTCCTCCATATGCAACTTTGGCTACACCGCATCTTTACCAAGCATAAAGATGTTTTTTGTTGGGTCCCTGGTCATGTTGACGTACAGGGCAATGAACAGGCAGACACTGCTGCGTGGTCAGCAGTACATGACCTACCAGTTTCTGGGGTTTATTCCTTTTTACATACTATTTTGCTGCAAATTTCCCACCTTCACACCCGTTGGCAACAACGTTGGTCTACTATGTCGGCAACAAACTTCAATCTTTTTAAACCGAGTATAGGTTACTGGCCGTCTTTCTTATCACCAGTGTCGAGGTTGGGAGACTACTCTCTCCCCGTCTTCGCATTGGCCATACTGTCTTACTCGTGGATATCTCATGGAGAGGCTTTCTTGCTCCTCTGTGAGAATTGCCAAGCTCCATTATCAGTCAGCCACATTCTGTTGGACTGCCTACTTTATCAACGGCACGCAGAATTTACCTATCGTCGTCTTCGCTCCGTCTCTCTTTACCTTCCCTTCTCGCTGATGGACCCACCTTTCATCCGGACTCTCTCATTGACTTCGGACAACAATGACTTCACAAATTCTGATACCTTCAGCCCTTTCTACTTAAATTCTCTTGCTACCCTCTCCCCCCGTACTATCCCCTGCCCTGCTGTTTTCTGTAACCTGCTGATCATCCCCCCCCTCCCCTCTGCCATCCAATTCCCTTGCTTCCTTCCCTCCCCTGCAGTGCTGTATAGCCCTTGTGGCTTAGCGCTTCTTTTGATTATAATAAAAATAATAATAATATCAGCTCATCGTGGTTAGTTGTTCATTGTCCTCCTCCACCAACTCTTCCACATCCTCCCCACTAACCTCCAACCCCAAGGACTTTCCCAATGCCACAATCCTGTCAGGGTTAGCCTCAAACCCTTCAAAATCCCTTTTATCTACACATTCTGGCCAGTTTCTTCCAAGCAGAGTTAAAGGTCTTCTTAGTCACTCCTCCCAAGCCTTACCTAAAAGGGTTTACACAATTGAGGATATTAAAGTGCTCTCCCCAAAAAACTCTCTTAGTCAGTTGAGTTTCTGAGATCACTACAAAGCGCCTTTCAAACAGAGCTTTTGTGTACAGTTTTTTTTGGAGTTTGCAATAACCTGCTGGTCCATGGGCTGCAGGAGAGGAGTGGTATTAGGAGGCAAAAACTTCACCTTAATGATTTAATGTCCCCATAAAGTCGCTCTCCCACGTCTGTAGGATGACCAGGGGCATTGTCTAACACCAGGAGGCACTTAAGTTCTAATTTCTTTTCAGTTACGTAATCTTTCACATTGGGGGCAAATGCATGGTGTACCAGTCACAAAGTCCTAGTGACCATGCTTACTGTTTGCCCTCCACAGCACACACAAATTCTCCTTGAGGACATTCTTTTGCCCTGAACGGTCTGGGAGTTTGAGTGATACACTAATAAAGGCTTCACTTTGCAATCACTACTAGCATTGGAACACATCAACAAAGTAAGCCTGTCTTTCATAGGCTTACGTCCTGGGAGTGCCTTTTCCTCAGTAATGTAGGTCCTGCTTGGCATTTTCTTCCAAAACAGGCCTGTTTCATCACATTAACACTTGTTCAGGTTTCAGTCCTTCACTGTCTATGTACTCCTTGAATTCCTGCACATATTTTTCAGCTGCTTTTTTGGTCCGAACTGGCACCCTCTCCATGCCTTATCACACTGTATGCCACTATGCTTCTTAAATCTTCAAACCAACCTTTGCTGGCCTTAAATTCACTCACATCATCACTAGTTGCAGGCATTTTTTTAATTAAAATCCTCTGCAACTTCCTAGTCTTTTCGCTTATGATCGCTTGAAAAAACGCTATCTCCTGCTAGCTGTTTTCATTTTATCCACACCAATAAGTGTCTCAACATTTTCCATTACTGGGATCTGTTCCCTTTTCGAAAAGGGTTTTTAAAACCTTTGGAAAGAACAGTTTCCTTGATTGCCTTTCTGTTGCCCACAATAGTGAGATGGTTGATTTGGGTTTCTTGTACAACCTGGCCAGGTGGGCCCGACACGCACTCCACTTCATACTTATCAATGATCTTTCTTCATCTCTATTGTAATCCTCACCCTTATTGCTGTAGGGTTGGCACTAGAAGCTTTCTTGGGGCCCATGGTCACTTATTTGGCTGATAAAATCCCCAAAAAAACACTGTAAAAATTTACGAAATGTTCCGACTGTATTGCTTGGATGTTACCGCGGAGGAAGGCTGGTAAAGAATGCCACCAGCGGCACATGTGAGGCTGGCTAAGGGCGCACATTGGATGCGTTTTGGAGGAAGAGGGGGTGAGCGGGTTTTTGAGGGTTTATGCGAGGCAAAATTTTTGTGATAAAAAGCAAGCGGTATGCGGATTGTACGTTATGTGATGGCGACGGTATGCAGGGTCCACTGTATTTTATTATAATGACTTTTACAGTACATTCATTCTGTATTTTCCATATTTCTCTATCGCTTGTATGCGATGAAATTGGAGTAGTATTAGACGTAGTGCAGCAAAGAGGCTTCTTTTCTTCAAAATAATATTTGCAACATGAGATACCATACCAAGATTAGGGATACCTTCCTTGTCCACCTTACTGCAGTAAACCATTTTTATTTTTTAACATATGGGCCGTCTCCCACTGAGGTAAGGTGATCCGAAAAAGAAGCAGCAAATAAACCATAACCAATTAAATGTTATTTTTTTCTAGATCAAAATGGAAGCACAAGCAAAAGGAGTGAGTTCACTTTTGATCATGTGTACAGGCCAACTGCAACAAACAAAAATATTCAAAGTAGTATCACAGCTCTGTCAGTCTGTAATAGACGGACATAATGCATGTGTATTTGCCTATGGGCAAACAGGCTCTGGAAAGACGTACACAATGGAAGGTGTACTTCAGAACGAGGAGCAGGAGGGCCTGATTGCTCGGACGGTGAAGTACATCTTCACAACAAACGGGCTGAAGGATGAGGTATGAGAATTCTTAATTTTTCTTTAAATACACAAATAACCCGCACTTAGAGAAGCTTACGATGACCTTTCAGTCCACCTTGGACCATTTACAGTCAGTATTGTGCCATTTTTTGCTGTTTAGTCTTTCAATAAGGAATTTTTCCTAGACCTTTGTATATATAGTATGTTTGGAGTATTTTTTTTTACCATAATTATGCATATGGTTGCTTAATTCTGTAGTAATTTCAGTTATTCATGTTTGATTTTTTTGGTAAATGATAATGAAAATTGGCTGTAAATTATATTCTAGTAAATTGTTTTTCATTTAAAGGCTTTTTTTTATATATATTTGACACATTCGCCAACATTCACTCAATCGCCATTTTGCCAGAAGTGTGTATTCAAAAAGACCTTCTGAACTGCAACCCCCTCACCAATTCTTCAGTGCTGCCACTGCTTTTCCCACCTCCATGTGCCAGGTCTAGTAATTGCAGAGTCCTTGTTTGCACAGAACTGCTAAATGCCTCAAATGATTTAGTGGAAGTTTTAGCAGTAAAGGTAGAGAACCAAAACCCAGTCGTTTGGTAGTCTACAAAACCTTGGATGCAACATCCAGCAATTCCAGGAACAGCTGTTAAAAATTGACCACTGTTGGGAAAATCTTCCAGCTCCTGCACCCAACATCTTGCTCCTGGGGGATTTCAACTTAAGGCATTAAAATGGAGGAATATAGCAAATATTTTTTGCAGTAATAACACCCGGAGGCAGCTCTGATGAAAACTCACTCGCACGAGTTTTAAATCTCTGCAAAAAATTCAATTTAAACCAGCAAAAAAATAGAGCCTACTAGACTGGAGAATACACTAGACCTCATCTTCACTAACAATGATCTGACAAGTCACCATATGAAAAACAATTTACTCGGATCACAACATAATTGAGGTTCAGACATGTATGTGTGGAGCCCCAGACAGACGTAATGAAACTAGTCACGAGGGAGCATTCACCAAATTTAACTTCAATAACAAAAACACAGTGGGACCAAGTAAACAAAGTCCTAACAGATATAAGCTGGGAATATAAACTAAGCAACACAGACCCCAAGTTATACCTAGAACAGACTAACTTGGTGGCACTAGATGCATGCACAAGGCTTATTCCTCTTAAGAAAAAGAGTAGATGTAAAATAGAAAGACAGGCGCTCCCTTTACAGGCGACGGAAAAGAAAGTGGCTAAAAAGAGGTCAATATATCTGAAATGCGTAGGAGACTGGTCAGAAATAGCAAGCATCGAACTTAAGGTAAAGGAATCTTATAGGAGTCAGGAATCGTGGGAAGAACTAAAAGCCATAAATGAAATCGAAAGAAACCCAAAGTGTTTCTTCTATGCCAAATCAAAGTCGAGAAAAACGTCTGGTATTGGGCCCCTACTTAAACAAGATGGGTCCTACACAGATGACGGCAAGGAAATGAGTGAGCTACTAAAGTCCCAATAGGACTTGGTTTTAGCAAGCTGCTAAAACCCGATTGAGAGTAACATCAAAATGAATTTTTTGAGCCACAATTTGGTTAACACAAGCCTATCCGATGTTATTCTGACTCCAAATGGACTTCGAACAGGTATAAATGAATCCCCATGCACTCCCCCCAGGGCCCCCGACTCGTGGAAGTTTTCATCAAGAACTGCAAGAAGCCCCTATCACGAGCCTTTTCCATCCTATGGAGGGGACAGGACACGGGGGAAGGGGGGGGGGGCCCTAGTTTCAGGTAGGGGAAAGGATACCAGGGTCCACCCCTTTCCCATTGAGGTTCTTGGTGGTGGCGTAGTTTGCCGTGGAATTGGACGCCTGGGGATGCCCCCGACCCTTCTCTTTTCCCCGGGTGCTTTGGGTGTCTTTCAGGCGGGGTGTTCTCGGGAAAGCCATTTTTCGGATTGGGGGGTGGTGGCCGAAGGGGGTATGCTTCGTGGCGGTTTTTCCCGGCCCGCCCTCTTGTCCACCGAGGTGTCGGCAGATGGAGGTTGCTATCCCGGATTGTGGTTTTTGGCATGAAGGGGGTGGGTATGGCGCATCTGCGCTTAGCGGTGCTAGGTCCTCTTGGGCGTGGAGGGATTTTCCCGGCCCCTTTCATCCCTCCGGGGGAAACTTTCCTTCTGCCCCCCCCTTTTTTTTTTTCTTATTTTTTTTTTTTTAAAAACAAAGCAAGGAGTAACCTAATCTGGAGAAACCCATCCTAAACCCCATACCTGGCCCCCCTTCTTGATACCGACCCCTTCTGACCTCCCTTGTTTTTAGACCATTTTCGGACACTCCTGATGCCCCGTCCCTTTTGCTGTGCAGTTTCCTCACCCGCTTCCGGTACCGGGGGGGTTCGACTACCCCTTCGTTTTTTTTCTGAACGCTGCTCTCCTTTGATTGCTTCTGGCTTTTTCCTCTACGGTACGGCAATTTTAGAATCGCCCCCCCTTTTTCACGCCGGCCCAAAACTCGGTCCTTCCTAAACGTCAATCTCCTGATGATGCCCCTTTTGTTCCCTTCCCTCTACTTGGGAAAGACACACATCATGCACCCCCTCCCACGCTCTGTTTCGGACCAAATGGACTAAATTCTTTACTTAAAAATTACTTCTGCCTCCCTTTTGACCATAGTTTTGGGCAAAGCGTGCCTTAGTCATGTTAGCAGAGATGTTTATTTTTTCCCTTCAAGAGTGGTAGTCCCATAGCCCTGCAGAATGCTACCAAGCTCGATTTTTCTTCCTTTCGCATAGATAATACTTTCATATTAAAAAACATCTCCTCAATTTTGTAGTTTTACTGTCATTCTGCCCCCATACATAGTCCAACAGAAATTTAAGTAGTGGCAAAAACATCTTGAACAGCTGGAATCCGGGTCTCCAAACCCCACAGTCAACTTGCGTCCTTCCTGCCCGTGGGCGGAGACGTTTCCCTTTGCAATGTGCTAGTTTAACTTTTGAAGCCCAGAATCCCCCTCCTTGTTATGTTGCGGGACGTCGGTTCAAGTTCGAAAAGGTGATACCTACACCGAACGTGTAGAAATTTCTGGGGTTTTGGTCACCCAGCGAAATATTGCAGATCTATGGCCCAATGCCAGTCTGTGGTGCAGACTACCATTCTTTAAACTTGAGTCAACCCCCCATCTTGCTTAATTGTAACGAAGCCCCCCTTCGTACCCGCCCCTTGCCAGGTCTACTTAAATGAACTGAATCAGTTGCCTCGAGGCAGGTCTCCCCTTTTGCTATGGCAGTTACTCATCTCTGCCTCCCGGGAAAAAATACCCGGTTTCTTATTCTCTTGTTTCAAAAAAATCCCCCCCCCCCTTTGGGGTCCCCTCTTCTGCGCCTCTGTTACCCCCCTAGCCACTCCGGCATTAATCCTTTTGATGTCCCTTTGGGTCTGACGTCCCGACTACAATAGGTCTGTTCTCCATCTTCGCGCCTTCCTCGCAAGCCCAGATCACAAAGATCGACGACACCTAATACCAATCGCCCCTCTATTCTCAGAAGTCCCAAAAAAACCGCATTGCTCAAATCTTTTTTGCCCCCCTTCCCCTTTTTCCCCCTCCACATTTTTTTTCCCGTCTCTGGGCCTAGTTCTTCCCCCCCTCTTGCTCTTTCAAGTGTGGAGATTCTCCTCGTACTATGCCTTCCCCCCCCCGTCCCCTCCCAAGTTTTCCCCCCCCTTCTGCCATCTCCAGGTTTCTGCCTTTCTGTCCCCCCCCCCCCTTCATCTCCGTCCCTTACACTTTTCCTCCCCCTTACTTTGGTACACCATTTGTCCCCTCTTTATACCCTCCCCCTTCTATCTCCAATATGGTCTCCCCTACATATTTTAATTCAAAAAACACTTTAAGCATTTCGAATTATTTAGGATAAAACCTTCAATGGACATGATTCACTTCCCGTTCCTTCTCTTCCCCCTTTCTTTACAATCCCCTTCTTCGCAATGCTCCGTTCCTTTGCTGCTTGAACGTCTTTCCCAAAGCCACCCACGTTTACTTTTCTAACCCCCCTGTCTGTAGGTGCCCCTTTCCCCATGGGTTCCCCGGTATTTTTTCATCGCCCCAATCATGGCCTATTTAAAAAAGGGAAATCCGTGGCCCTTTTGGGGGTAATTCGGGAAAAACCTTAAAGGAATGTTTTTTTCCCGGGGTTTTCCCTTTTTTTTCTTAAAAAACCCAGAATTCCTTCCTTGCTGTTCTTTCCAACCACCCAGGCTTTTTAAAATTTTTTATTCCCTTTCCGGTTTCCTTTTTTTCAGAATTGGGCATTTAAAAGGGAAAGTGCCTTTCCGGGTAATTCCGACTTCAATTGGGGGGGGCCCATTTCCCCTTTTGGGCGGGCTTCCACATGCCCGGTTTTCCCCCTTTTGTTTTAACCATTTGGTTTTTAAAATTTATTTTTTTCGGATTTTTCTCCCCGGGGGATTTTAAAAACCCTTTCTGGTTTATTTCCCCCAAACCATTTGTTCCCTTGGTGTTTTTAATGCCCCTTTTCCCCTTTTGGGGGGGGGTCAAAATTTTTTTAAACCCCTTTTTGGCTTTTTCATTGGTTTTTTTTTGTTTCACCCCCCCCCCCCTTTTTTAAAATTGGGGGTTTTTTAATCCCCCCTTTTTTCTCTTCTCATTACTCCGGGGCTCCATTGGTTTTTCCCCCCTTTCCCCCCCCCCCCCCCCCCCCCCCCCCCCCCCCCCCCCCCCCCCCCCCCCCCCCCCCCCCCCCCCGCCCCCCCCCCTGAAAACTAGACTTCCCCCCGGTCTGTTTACCGGGCTTGTTTGGACGCGATCTTTTTCCCAAAATCTTTTCTTTTTTTCCCTTATTCCCCATTTTTCCGTAGCCTCGCTGGAAATTTTGATCGGGAAAATTTGGGGATTTTTTACTCGCAACTCATGCTTTTAGTGAGGTTCCTTGATCTTCCATTGAGCTCCTACCCCTTTTCTCGACGTCGTTTATACTGCAGTTTCCCTCATTCTATACCCCAAATGGGCCCAGGCATTCTCAGAATGCGTGCCTTGGGGGGTCTCCGCTTGTGTCGTGCAGTACGTTTAAAAAAACCCTGCTTGGGCGGGTCCAGTACAATAAAAACCGCCTGAGGGGGTTTTAAATATCAAGCAGAAGCGTGTGTATCCGCATTTGACCCGTGAAGCAAAACGCACTTGTTTGGGGGAGCTGTTTCCACCATCACCTTTTCTTCTATGAGTGCAGTCGGGGGAAAAAAGTGACCCGGCTCCGGTTCTACGGGTCGCTGGTGTTGTTTGTAGCAAACCCTTTTGACGTTGCCATTGAACTTGGCACCCCATCTGGTCCGTATTTCCCGGGGGCTCCATTATCCCCCTGTTTCTTTCCTCAGTCTGCCAGATTTGGTTTCCCCTTGGGGACTTTTCTTTTTCCCCAAGAAAAAGGTTAAAATGTCCCTTTTTAACCCCTTCAAAAAACCCGGGGAGGAAAACGCCCCTCAGCTTGCCGATCATCGGCAGCGGGGCCTGACGACATTCAATTCGTAGGTTAAAACCCATTTACTGGGGTCAGCCCTTGTAGCCCTTTACACCTCCTAATCTTATTTGGGCACAATTTTCTTCCCCGCTGGGGAAAATATGCCATTGTTCCCCCTTTTCCCGAAAAACCAGGGCTACAGGACATGATGCCTCCCACTATCGTCCCACACTCTTATATTTGCAGTTTGAAAAGTGATGGAAACGTCCGAAAATCGACGTTTAATGTGGTATTTAGAGACCCCAAAAACTTTCTCCCCGCTAGTCAATAGGGCTTTCGAAAGGGGGGCCGTTTTTCCTGGGACTTTTTTACTATGCTTGGATACGTTTGTTCGTAATCCCTTTTGCGAATAATCGCTCGGTTTTTTGCCATATTTTTTGACCTTGAAAAGGGCATATGCCCAAAACTTGGAGGTATAATTTTTTGGGGCCCAAGCCCACTCCTTGGGCCCCTTCCGAGGCAATCTACCCCCTTTCCCAAAAAACCCCCCCTTTTTAACTGGCGGGACTTTTCCTTTGTTAGTCAATAATGTTCTTTCCCGGACTTCATCCAAGCTGAATTTTTGCCCCCTCGGGGATGGTTTAAGCACAACACTTTTTCTCCTTGCTATAAATGATTTGCCTCTGTTTTTAAAAACCCAATATTTGGTCATCACTATTTTGATGACTTCGCTATTGCTTGTGCGGGGCGCTGAAGTGTTCATTGCAGTTTCTCCCCCAGCATGCGGTTCGACAGTGTTTCCCCTTGGGCCACCCCGCATGGGTTTAAATTTTCAAGTACCGAAACTGCCAAATTATTTCACTAGACGCTCTGTCATCTCCCATCATCCTTTTATCTCTATGGCTCCCCTATCCCCGGGAAAGTGATTTGTCGGGTTTTTTAGGCCTTCTCCCTTTTTCAGTCGGGAACCGGAAACCTCGGGTTACCCCTCTGAAAGGGAACTTTTTCACAGCCGGCTAAACCCTTTTTTAAAAACCCTTTTCCCCAACTTTCTGGGGGGGCTGATCATTGAACTCTTCTTCCCCACATTCAGCCCTTGTTTTATCGGGAAATTGATTTTTGGTGGGCCAGAATTTTTTCACGGCCTCTCCTGTACTCTCTAGCCTTTAACCCCTATCCTCACCCAAAGGGTTACTTTGGGGGCCTTGGTGCTTTTCGTTTTTCCCCCGTTGAGAGTCTATGCAGAAGCGATGTTTTCCCTCCTTGTCTGATCGCCGTTTATGCCCCTTGCTTTCGCTACTATGTCCCTCTTTACGATCTCCCCCAATCCTTCCATTTTTTTAGGGAAAGGTCAGATATTAGTAGACATTCTTTATTCGTTCGGGCCCCCCCTGTTTGCCTGTCCCTTTTTTTTCGCCCCATTCTCTCGTCTTCCCTTCAGTTTCCCCCTTTTTGTTCATGTGCATCTCACTTTTCCCTACCCCCCTGGGAAATTTCAGCTGTTGGGTCTGTTCTTTCTCACCCCACATGCCGAAAGCTCAAATGCCCATGGTGGGTTCCCGCTCTTTTTCTTGATCCCCTTCCCCTCCCTTCTCATGCCCTCGCCCGTGTACACAGTGGCCCCTAAGTCTTCAGACGGCGTCGGATTGCAGCAGTGTTTTCCCGGGCAGCGTGTGTGGGGCATTTACTATCTTTTGGCTAGCATTTTGCTGCTGAATTGTATGCCATTTTGCAGCCTTATTTGTATCATCTTTTCTGTGTATCTTTTTTGGTAGTCACTCCCTTAGTGTTCTACAGGCTATACGAAAAAATTTTGATTTCATCTCGCCCCCCCCCCCCCGTTTTTCCGTATCCAACTTTTTGGTTTAAAGCCTATTTTCTACGAAAAATAGATATTATTTTTGTTTTTGGGCCCTGGTCATGTCTATGTACAGGGCAAAAGAAAAAAGGCACATGCTGCGGTTTTGCAAATAAATGACCCACCAAATTTCCCATAGAAAGGGTTCCATTTCTGGACTATTTTGCTGAAAGTACCCCCCCTTCACGCCCGTTGGTTTAAAAACGTTGGTCAACTCGCTTGGTTACAAACTTTTTATTTTAAAACCCAGCAAGGTTAAGGCAGTCTTCTTTTTCATCATTTCCCGGGGTTTGGGAAAACCACTCTTCCCGTCCTTTGCATTGGCCCCCCACTAGTCTTTTCTCACGGGTATCTCATGGGAGGCACCCTGTACCTCTTTTGAGCGGTTTTCAAGTTCCTGTATCGATTAGTCACATTTGTTAACTGCCTCCCCTTTTCAACCCAGAAAGCAAAAATTTGCCTCTAACGTCTTCGTTTGCTATCTCTTTACCTTCCCTTCTTGGTGATGGACCCTCCTTTAATCCCGACTTCATGACTTCTTTACAACGACTGATTTACTCCAAAACTGATTCCTTTTTGCACTCCCTCAGCCCTTTTCTAGCTCACTCTTGCTGCCCTTTACCCCCTTTTGCCATCCATGCTTGCTGTTATCCCGTAACCCATTTTTTTCTCCACCTCCCTTTTGGGCCCCTGGGGTGCCCCCGCTTCCTTCCCGCCCTGCAGCGCTTATTTGCCCTTGTGGCTTGCGCTTTTTTGAAATTTTAAAAAATAAAAGTATTGTTAAAAAAGGGGGTGAGATGTGAATTTAAATTTGAACATGAAGGGTTTGGAATCATGGGTTTTATTCGTTTTTAGCCCTGCCCAGTGCTGTTCCCTTTTTACCTACAGGAGCTTAAAACTAAACATAATTTTAAGCTCTGTGGCAGTGGGGAACAACATTGAATTGCTGCATACATTGATAAAAGTTCAACTTTTTCCATTCTCTTCAATGCTAGTTTTTTTACGTTCATCTTCGGTTTTTTTCAATTTTATCGTTATTTTCGGTAGAAATGGGGGAGATGAAGTTAGTTTTTTTTCATCGGGTTCCCTGAAACCCAAAAACGAAGAACTGTGGCAGAAAAAAAAAATAATGAGCGGTCATTCGCTCGCATTGTTTTCGCCTTAAACCCCTCCGCAAAAAAATAGCAAAACTTTTTTAATCTTGTGAATATAAAAGTTCTTTAATTATGTGTATTTTTTTTCACCCCTTGAAGCTTGGGTAGGGAGGGGAGGAAGAATTAAAACTCTTGGGGTTTTGCCTCTTATCTTTCAATGATGTGTTAAGCTGTCACACTGCTGTTGGAAATGTGCAGAGTTGTTCTATTGTCAAATTTCTTTGGTCTTCCACTTTTCAGTATTTACCCCTTTAATTGAAGAAAAGGGTTCCTGAATTTTTTGGGGCCCCTTTTTTTTTTTTTTTTTTTTTTTTTTTTTTTTTTTTTTTTTTTTTTTTTCCCATTTTCCACCAAGGCAGGGTAATCCAAATAAGAAACATTCACCCTCACTCAATAGCTGTCTTGTCAGTGTAGACAAAGCAATTCAAATGACTCTTTAAAATCAAAGTATCCCCATCCATCCTAAACGTTAGTTTTGTGCAGTACTCGGACAAAACTGAGTATCCTAAACGTTAGTTTTGTGCAGTACTCGGACAAAACTGAGTATCCTAAACGTTAGTTTTGTGCAATACTCGGACAAAACTGAGTATCATTTGTTAATCACTTAAGTTTTTCAGTGAGTTTCTCCAATTTTTTTTTCAACAAGTCGGCCGTCTCCCACCTAGGCAGGGTGACCCAAAAAAAAAAAAATCCCCAAAATGAAAATACTTTCATCAAACACTTTCACCTCGCTCATAATCACTGTTTTTGCAGAGGTGCCTGGATACAACAGTTTAGAAGCATTTAAAAAGATAACAACATAAGTGACCTGAAATAATATGAACTCCAATTCTTTTTCTTTCAACACACTGGCTGTATTCCACCGAGGTGCCTCTTCAAGGGGGGGGCTCCTTGGCGTGGTGAAGAGGCTCTTGGTCTGAGGAATTAGACCTATCGGTCTTCTTCCTCAGACCGAACCTAATTACCCCCCAATCTCCCCTCCCCTATCCCATCCTCCCCTTTTTCCTTTCCTCCTCCTCCCAACCTTTTGTCCTTTGGATTTCTCCCACAGGCGCGCTAGTTCCTAGGTAGGGGAAAGGATACCGGGGTCCATCCCATTCCGTTGAGGTTCTTAGCGGTGGCATAGTTTGCCGTGGAATCTGGATCGCCTGGGGATGTCCCGATCCCTCTCCGGTATCCCGGAGTAGCTTTGGGTGTCTTTCGGGCGACGAGTGTATCTCTGGAAGCCACCTTCGGATTCCGGGGGTGGTGGCCGAAGGAGTATGCTTTGTGGCAGATATCCGGCCGCCCTCTTTTGTCCACCGAGGTAGCTCGGCAGATGTGAGGTTGCTATCCGGATTGTTAGTTTACTAGCATGATGGGTAGGGTATGGCACGGGTTCCATGCTGCATCTGCGCTACTTGCGGTGCTGAGGTCCTCTTGGGCCGGGGAGGGAATTTCTGCCTTTCTCCCCCTAGGAACTATCCCTCCCCGGGCCCCCATTTTTTTTTCTTTTTTTATTTTTTTTTCTTTTCTTTCTTTTTTTTTTTTAAAAAACAAAGAAAAGTAACCTAACCATGGAGCCCTACCCCCAGAACCGGTCCCCCGGGCCCCTTTTGACCACACCCCCTTTTCTGACCCCCCCTCGGTTTGGCCCACTCTTCAACTTTCCCTCATGCCTCTGAAACCATTGCCGGGCTTTTTCCCCTCACCCGTTCAGGTACCGAGGCCTCGACTGACTCCTTTTGATTTATCGGGCCTTCGCTCTCCCCCCTTTACTTGCTTCCGGCCTCCCCTTACATGCGGGAATTTTCAAATCGCCGACCCCTTCCACGTCGGACCAACTCTGCTCCCAAAGCCAACGACAATTTCCCGCTGATGATACTTTTCCCCTTCTCGTTTTTCCAAAAACGATCGACACGTCCTTCCTACCTTTCCAGCCCCATTTCAGACTGAAAAATACTAAATTTTTCACTTTACGACCCCTTCCTCTATCCATCTTTCGACCATATATTGGGAAAGGGCCCCCACGCCAGTTGGGAAAAAATATTTTCTTTTCATGCTTTAAGAGCGGTACGCGCATCATTACCCCTACAAATGCACCCAGCTCATGACTCTCCTCTTTCCCATATCAAAACTGTTCCTGCACTCTCGAAAAAAAATTTATCCCCATTCTTGTATGGGACCCTCCTCTGCCCCTTTCCATGTTTAAAAAAATTTCCAGACATGGGCACTGACATTCTAGAACAGCTGGAACCCAAATCTCCCAAAACCCAGGTAACACTTCGTTCTCCCGCATGTGGGGGGAACGATCCCTAGCAAGTGGGTCGTTTAACCCCATCCTCTTTTTTTAAAAAGACATCGTTTCAATTCGAAAAGTTCCCCCACACCACAACAGGGGAAAATTTTTTGGCGATTGGGGCCCCCAGCGAATATTGCCCCTCTATCGCCCAAAGCCCTCTGTGGTGCCGATGACCATTTAAAACGTCTTGCATCGATCTCCTCTTGCCTTAACTGTCATGAGGGTCACCCTTCGTACTCTCGCCGTTGTCAGGTCTATTTAAACGAGCGGGAAATCCGTTACCTCAAAGAGACGGAAGGTCTCCCTTATGCCATGGCAGTTTCTCATCTCCGCCTCCCAGGGAGACTCCCATGTGTTTCTTATTCCCGTGTTTCAAAACGTCCCCCCACTTCTGGTATCCCATCTTCTACACCCACCTCTGTGGTTACCTCTCCCATAATCACTCCTGTATCTAATCCTTTTGCTGTCCTCGGCTCAGACGTCCCTACTTCAACGCCTCAGTCTAATCACGCTTCTTCGAGTTCTCTCTCGCAAGCCTCGGTATCAACGAGACCTCGTACGACACCACCTCCCAATCGTCCCTCTACTTCTCAAAAGTCAAAAAAAGTTCCGGTAACACCTCCTACCCATCTTCCACCTCCTCATTTTAAACGCCGTCTCTGTCCCTAGTTCTTCCCCTCTCACTGGCTCAGTTACAAGTGCAGAGGTTTACCCTCTTCCTCGTAATGTACCTTCCTCCCCTGTTCCCTCCCAAGTTTCTTCCTCTTCTGCCACCTCCCAGGTTCCTGCCTCTTCTGCCCCCTGCCATGCTTCTCCAGTTCCCTCCACCCTTTCGCCCCCCCCACTACCTTGGTACAGTCCAATACAGTTCCAATCTTTACTCATCCTCCCCCTACCATTCCCAGTAATGTCTCCCATACGACATCTCTGAATTCTGAAACGCTTGAAGCAATCTCTGAATATATTGCAGAGACCAAACCATCAATGGACACTGATCCACCTTCCGCTCTTTCTCTCTCCTCTGCTCCATCTGCGCAACTCCTTTCTTCACAGCGCACCGTTCCTTCGCTGCTTGAACATTTTCCACTGCCTCCGCATGTGGACTTTTCTAACCCTTCTAGTCCATAGGAACCCTTACCTGCGGATTTCAAGTATCTTTATCATTGCCAATCATGGCCTATTTACAGTGGAATATATGCGGCCTCAGGGGTAATCGGGGTGAGCTTCAGATGTTACTCTCCAGTTTGCCCCTGTTGTGTTTGCTTACAGGAACCAAAATTACTCTGCTGTTATTTCTCACATCTCAGGCTATAATTTATTGTATTCTACAGATCCTTTTCCTGATGGGACCTTTAATGAAAGTGCCCTTCTCCGCACTGATATTCCGTACCATCAGCTATTTGTTCATACTTCGCTGCATTACACAGCAGCCCGTATCCACTTACATAGGTGGTATACGCTCTGTTCTTTATATCTCTCTCCTTCTCGGGCATTATCTATTCCGGATTTTGCCTTCCTTGTTTCGTCATTACCGCCACCGATTGTTACTTGATTTTAATGCCCACCATTTCCTCTGGGGGGGACTGACTGTGATTCCCGTGGAATTCAGTTAGAGACTTTTCTTGCCACCCACCCCCTCCATGTTTTAAATACAGGTATTCGCACCCATTTTGATCCTCGGACTCGTGCTTTCTCTTGCATCGATCTCTCAGTTTGCTCTTCGTCCGCCGCATTAGACTTCACTTGGTCTGTTCTCCCGGACTTGCATGACAGTGATCATTTCCCAATCATTCTTACTTCCCCTTCATATTCGCCACCTCTTCGCACCCCACACTGGCAATTTAATCGGGCAAATTGGAACCTTTACTCACACCTAACTGTTTTTAAAGAGGTTCCTTCTTCGTCCTCCATCGATGAGCTTTTACACCTCTTCTCGTCCTCCGTTTTCACCGCAGCTTCTCATTCTATACTCCAAACTTCGGGCAAGCGTTCTCAGAAATGCGTGCCTTGGTGGTCTCCTGCTTGTGCTCATGCAGTACGTTTGAAACGCGCTGCATGGGGCAGGTACTGGTACAATAGAACCCCAGAGCGACTCCTTGATTTTAAACAGAAGCATGCGATCGCTCGCCGTGTCATCCGTGATGCTAAACGCACTTGCTGGCGAGATTGTCTCCACCATCACCTCTGCTTCCTCTGAGAGTGCAGTCTGGAAAAAAGTACGAAAACTGAGTGGTAAATATTCTCCTGACCCGGCTCCTGTTCTGCGGGTTGCCGGTGTTGATATAGCAAACCCACTAGATGTTGCCAATGAAATTGGCAATCATCTGGTCCGTATTTCTCAGGGACTCCATCTATGCCCCTCATTTCTTTCCTCAAAGTCTGCCAGAGAGTTAGCACCCTTGGACTTTTCTTCTCTCAGAGAAGAACAGTATAATGTGCCTTTTACACTTCAAGAACTGGAGGAAACACTCTCAGCTTGTCGATCATCGGCAGCTGGGCCGACGACATTCATTTTCGTATGCTACAACATTTACATCAGTCAGCCCTTGCAGTCCTATTACGCCTTTACAATCTGATTTGGTCACAAGGAGTTCTTCCACAGCTGTGGAAATCCGCCATTGTTCTCCCTTTCCGCAAACCAGGCACTATGGGACATGAAACCTCCCACTATCGTCCCATTGCTCTTACCAGTGCAGTTTGCAAAGTAATGGAACGCCTAGTAATAGACGTTTAGTGTGGTATTTAGAGACACACAGCAGTCTCTCCACTCGTCAATATGGCTTTCGTAAGGACGTTCTACCATAGACCCTTACTACGCTTGGATACGTTGTTCGAAATGCCTTTGCGAATAACCACTCAGTTATTGCCATATTTTTTGACCTTGAGAAGGCATATGACACAACTTGGAGGTATAATATTTTAGCCCAAGCCCACTCCTTAGGCCTTCGAGGCAATTACCACCCTTCCTTAAGAACTTTTTTAAGGGAAAGGCATTTCCGTGTTGGGGTTTTAATAATGGCTCCCCCCGGTTTTTTACCCAACTGAAGGTGTCCCAGGGTTTTTTGTTCTGAGCAAAACCCTTTTTTTCTCCTTGCTATTAATGTTTTGGGCCCTCTAGTCTTCCTAAAATTATTTGGTCTTCACTCTATTTTTGGAGGCTTTGCTATTCCCTGTGAGGCCCCTTGGACTGTCACCTCCTTACATTTTCTCTCCAACATGCAGTGCCCTTTTTTCCCAATTTGGG
The DNA here is from genome assembly GCF_026875155.1 of Cherax quadricarinatus. NCBI lineage: Eukaryota > Metazoa > Arthropoda > Malacostraca > Decapoda > Parastacidae > Cherax > Cherax quadricarinatus. Next base: position 538,104 of record NC_069481.1, read on the forward strand.
CCACCACACGTGGGTTTAAATTTTCCAGCACTAAAACCCCCAAAATCATTTAAATAGACGCTCTGTCATCTCGATCACCCTTTTTGTACCTCTACGGCCCCCGTATCCCTGAACGTGATAGAAATTTTTTGGGGGCCTTCTCTTTGTTTTGTGGTTTTCCCTGGAAACCTCCCCATTCCCTCTCTGAAGGCAACTTGTCACACCCGGTGAACCTTTTTAAAACCCCATGCTCTTTTCGTGGGGGGGCTGATCGTCAAACCCCTCCTTCCCCTACATTCCCCCTTATTTTATCAAAACCCCCCCCCTTTGATTATGGTGACCAAAATCTATTCACGGCATTCCTGTTACCTCTCTCCCCTTAAACCCCCATTCATCCCCAAAGGGTTTACTTTTAAAATGCCTTGGTGTTTTCCCTTTTCCCCCTGTCGAGAGCCTCAAAGGCAAAAGGAACGTTCCCCCTTTTTCCCGTCCCCGTGATCCCCAGGGGCTGCGCTACTATGTATTTCCCCATGATCTCCGCAATCCTTCCGTTTATAAAAAGGGTCACTGATATTAGTAGACATTCTTTTTTTTTTTGGGGCCCGCCCCTGTTTACCCGCCCCTTTCTCTCTTCCCCTTCTTTTCCTGTTGTTTTCTTAACTACCACTTTCTTTGTAATGTAGATCTCATTTTTTCCCTCCCCCCCTGGGAAGTTCCAGTTTCGAGTCTGTTCTTTCTTCCCTTGCTCAAAAGGGCCCCAATGTCTACGGTCGCTTCCCGCTCTCTTTTTTGAAACTTTCCTCTCATTCTCATGCCATTGTGTGTACACAGTGGCTTTTAAGTCTTCTGACGGCGTAGGATTCGCAGCGGGTTTTTCCCCGGACACGTGGGTACAAGGGCATTTACTATCTTGGCTAGTATTTTTACTGCAAATTTAATATCCCATCCTTACACCCAACTTACCCGGGTATTGCATCTTGCCTGTGTTTCATTTGGGGGGGCTCAGACTCCCTTAGTGTTTACGGGTATACAAAAAATTTGATCCCACCTCCCCCCTTGGTCCCCCGTATCAAAACTTTGGCTACGCCGCATTTTTTAGAAGCATAAAATATTTTTTTTTTTTTTGGGCCCCTGGCCTTATTAAAGTACGGGAAATTAAAACGGGCAGCACTGTTTCGCGGTAGAGTACAGACCTACAGTTTTTTTGAGGTATTCCATTTCGGACTATTTTGCTGAAATTTTCTTCCCCTTTTCCACCCCCTTTTGGAAACAACTTTGGGTTACTTTTATCGGAAAACCAAACTTCAGTTTTTTAAAACCCGAGTATAGGTTACGGGCCCGTCTTATCACCATTTGTCGAGGTTGGGAGATTTATTTTCCGTTTTTGGGCATTGGCCTTCTCGTCTTACTCGTGGATTCTCATGGAGAGGCGTCTTGCCCCTCTCTGTGAGAATTCCCAAGCCCCATTATCAGTCAGCCACATTCGGTTTGGGACTGCCCATTTTATCAACGAGCCGCGAATTTACCCCCGTGTGGGCTTCGTTCCGCTGCTCTCTTTTCCCTTTCCCTTCTGTGAGGGGCCCACCTTTCCCCGGACTTTCTTTGGGACTTTTTGAAAAACGACTGATGACTTCAAAATTTCTGATATTTTAAACCCCTTTTTACTTAAAATCTTTGCTACCCTCTACCCCGTACTACCCCTGCCCCGCTTTTTTTTTTTTCTGAAACCTGCTGTTTTTTTTCCCCCTCCCTTTGCCATAAATTCCCTTGTTTCCCTTTCCCCTCCCCTGCAGCGCGTATGTTGTGGCTTAGCGTTCTTTTTGTTATAAAAATAATCCCCAATATGGGGACCTTATTTAAATGGAAGGATTGTGTAGATCGTGAGGCGTACATAGTAGCAAAGGCAAGGGGCACCCACGGCGTTTCGAAAGGAGGGAACCTTTCGTTTGCTTTAGAGGTCTCAACGGGGGAAGAGCAAAAAAGAAACCGGGCACAAAAAAAATCCTTGGTGATGATAGAGTTAAGGTAGGAGAGTAGCAGGAGAGGCCGCGAATAAAATCTGGTCCCATGATCGAGTTTCGATAAAAGAGGGTAAAATGTAGGCGAAGAGAGTTCGACGATCAGCCCCAGGAAATATGAGAAAGGGGTTTTTTAAGAAGGTTTAGCCGGCGGTAACTTTGCCTTCAGGAGGTTATGTGGGGTTTTCAGGAAAACCGCCGGTAAAAGAAAAGGGCCCTAAAAACCCTGACTGTATCACGTTCGGGGATACGGGACCCCTAGAGATACAAAGGATGATCGGGGGTTTAACAAAAGGGGTTCTAGTAAAAGAAATTTTGGGTTTGAGTTTTGGTAGGGGGAAAATTTTAAAAAACCCTTGCGTGGGGGCCCCAATGGAAAACGGTCGACTGTTTTCCCTTGAAGAAAACTGAAATTTTAAAAAGACGTCAGCCCCTGCACAAGCAATAGCGAAGTCATCAACATTATGGCCCAAAATTTTGGGGTGGAAAAAACAGGGGCCCAAAATTATTTATAGCGGGGGGGAAAAAGGGTTGTGCTTAAAAACTTATCCCTGAGGGACACCTTCAGTTTGGGGAACGAAGTGGGGAAAAAAGAAAAATTATTGACTCAAAACCGGGGAAATGTCTGTATTTTTAAAAATTTCTTAAGGAAGGATTGGTAGTTTGCCTCGGAGGCAAAGGGAAAGGGGCCTGGGCCAAAAAAAAATTTACCCCCAAGTTGTCATTGCCTTCTCAAGGTCAAAAAAATAGGCAAAACTGATTGATTTTTTACAAAGGCATTCGAACATACTTACCCAAGCGTTAGAAAGGGGTTTTTGGGTTTGAACGACCTTCGAAAGCCATTTGGGACTAGCGGAAAGGGGACTGTTTTTGTGTCTAAATACCACATTAAACGTCGATTTACGAAAAGTTCCATCACTTTCCCAAACTGCATAGAAGAGCGATGGGGGGGGATAGTGGGGGGATATGCCCTTTTATTCCCCGGGTTTTTTGGGGGAAAGGGAGAACAAGGGCAGTTTTTCCAAGCGGGGGAAGAACTCCTTGTCCCCAATAAGATTAAAAGAGGTGTAAGAGGATCAAGGGCTGCCCGGGATGAAAAATTTTTTGTAACATACGAATATGAATATTTCAGGCCAGTCCCGATGATCGGCAAGCGGGAGAGGGGTTCCCTGCATTTCTTAAATTGAAAAAGGCAAATTTTTACTGTTTTTTCTGAGAGAAAAAGGGTCCAATGGCACTAACTTTTGGGGCGACTTTGGGGGAAAGAAAGGGGGCATAGATGGACCCCGGGGGAAAAATACGGACCAGTTGTGTCCCAAAGGTTCAATGGCAACGTCGAGAGGGTTTGTTTACTCAACACCAGCGACCCGTTACAGGAGGGGGGTCGGGAGAGTTTTTACCCCCCATTTTTCACTTTTTTCCAGACTGCACTCATAGAAGAAGCAGAGGTGATGGGGGGAAAATGGGTCCGAAAAAAATTTGCTTTTAAATTTTTCCGGGAAAGACAGGGCCCGAGCGGATCGCACGTTCTTTTTAAAAATCAAGAAGTCTCTCAGCGGTTCTTTTTTGTCCCGGTTCCCTCCCCCTGCAGCACGTTTCAAACGAAAGGCCAGGAAACAGGGGGGGGCCCCCCAAAGGCAGCCTTCGAGAATGCCTGCCGGAGGTTTGGGGTATAAAATAAAAGAAGCTGCGGTATAAACTGTTGTGGGAAAAAAGGGTAGGAGTCATAAAAGGATTTATGAAAAAGGGAAACCCTCACAAAAAAAGCGTGAGGTGTGAGTAAAGGGACCCCAATTTGCCGATAAAATTTGCCAGCGAGGGTAGGGAAAGGTGGTGAATAGGAAGGAAAAGAAAAGAATGATCGGAAAATGATCGCTGTCATGTAAATTGGGGAGAAAGGGCCGGTGAAGTCTAGTTCAAATGGAGGAAGAGCGACTGAAAAGTCGATGCAAGAGGGTATGAGTAAAGAGGTTTAAAAGGGTGGGAAACTCGTATTTAAAACAGGAGGGGGTGAGAGGCGAGGAAAAAACCCCCAACTGAATGCCACGTGAGTCCCCCCAAAATTTTAAGGGCCCCCCCCCCCGAGGGGAAAAGGTGGGCATTAAAATACCAAGTTAAAAGAGTGGTGGTTGGTAAGGATAAACAAAAAAAGGCAAAAATTTGGGGTAGAAAAAGCTCGAGGGAAAGGGGGAGATATAAAAAAACCTATTGTAAACCACTTATTCAAGTGGATACGGGCTGCAGTTTTTTAAAGCAGCGAGGTTTTGGACAAAAAGTTGACAGTACGGAATATCATTGCGTAGAAGAAAGGGGACTTTCATTAAAGGTTTCCCTCTGAGAAAGGGTCTGAAAAAATACAATAAAATTTGCCTGAGATAGGGTTGGGGAAAAAAGCAGGTGTAATTTGGTTCTTGTAAGCAAGCACCAACAGGGGAAAACCTGGAAAGCAACATCTGAAACTCCAACCCCATTATCCCCGAGGGCCCGGGAAAAATTCCCCGTAAAAAAGGCCATGATTGGGGGTGAAGAAAAATTTTCAGGGGAAATTTTGGTAAAAGGGACCTCGGACTAGAGGGGGTTTGAAAAAATTTAATGGGGGTTTGGGATTGGAATTTTTAAGTGCGAAGGAACGGGGGCGTTGCGAAAAATGGGGTTGTGAAAATGGGGGAGGGGAAAAGGGAAGGGAAAAGGGAAAGGGAAACAGTGTCCTTTAAGGTTTAGTTCGGGAAAATATTCTGAAATGGGTTCAAGTGTTTTTGAATTCAAAAATGTATGGGGGACCATATTGGGGATTGGAGGGGGAGGGTGAGTAAAAATTGGGACAGTAATGGACTGTACCAAAGTGAGGGGGGAAAGGGGGGAAAAGGTTGTTTAAAGGGGTGGAGATGAAGTGTGGGGGGAACCCCAAAAAGAGGCGAAACCTTTGGGAAGGGGCGGAAAAGGGAAACCCCGGGAGGGGGGGGGTTTGGGGGCCCCTAGTAAAGAAAGGGGGGTGAAATTTTTCACTTTAATGAGCAGAGAGAGGGGAAGGGAATAGGGGACAGAGACTGGAAAAAGGGAAAGTTTGGAGGTGGAAGAGGGAAGGAAAGGGGGAAAGAAAAATTTGAGCAATGTGGGTTTTTTGGACTTCTGAGTAGGGGGCGATTGGGATTAGGGTGTTTTGTAGAGGTTGGTCGATATGGGGTTGGGGGGAAGGGGGGAAGATGTGAGAAAAGGGGCTTTGGGTTTTTGTGGGACGTCAGGCCCAAAGGGCAGCAAAAAGGGTTAGTGCCCCTTTTTTTGGGTTTTGGGAGGGGGGGAACAAAAGAGGAGGGCCTTTCAGGGAAAATGGGGGCCCCGAAGTGGGGGGTGTTTGGAAAAAACGAGAATAAAACACGGGGGAGTCTCCCCTTTGGGGGCGGGGGGATAGTAAACCCGCCCTGATAAAAGGGGGACCTTCTGCCTTCCTTTTAAAGGGAAAAAGGTTTTTAGTTATTTAAGTAGGCCTGGCAACGGGGGGGGTTGAAGGGGGGAGCTTCTTTTCAATTAAAAGGGAAAATGGAGGTTGACTGCAAGGGGTATTGAATGGTTGTCGGCACCCCCAGATGGGCAAATTTGGCCCTAGATTGCCAAAATTTCGCTGGGTGACAAAAAGCCCGCTTTTTTACATTGTTGCGGTGTAGGGAAACAAACCCTTTTGAACTTGTAACCGAGGGCCCGCGAATATACAGAGGACGGGGTTCCGGGGTTTCAAAAGTTAACGAGCAAATTGCAGGGGTAAACGTCTCTGCCCCCGGGGAGGGAAAGGGAAAAAAGTGTTTTACTTTTAGGATTTGGGGGATCCTGGAGTTCCCGCTGTTCAAAAAAAAAGTCATTGCCACATGCTGGAAATTCTGTTGGACTTTTTGGTATGGGAGAATGACAGTACCACTACAAGAAATTTAGAGAAAGATGTTTTTCAAAAGTGATTGGAGTTGTTCGATATTTGAAAAAGGGGAGAAAGATCATGGTTTGGGGAGCATTCTGGACAGTGACGATGTGCTTACCGCTTTGAGAGGTTTAAATGAAATATCTCTGCCAACATGACGAGGAGCGCTTTTGCCCAAAACTATGGTCAGAAAGGGTTTGGGGAGAAAGTTGGTCTTAAAGTAAAGAATTTAGTCCCTTTTTGTGGTCCGGGAAAATGAGCGTGGGAGGGATTTCTTTCGTGTCGGTCTTTGAGTAGAATGGGAAGGTAACGAAGGAGCATCAAACAGGGGATTGAGTTGGCGTTTTGGAGTAGGACCCGGGGTTGGTCCCGGGAAGAAATGGGCGGGGGGATTCGAAAAGCCGTACCCTTTTGAGGGAGAAGCCGGAAGCTTGTCAAAGGGGAGCGGAGTTCAGGGCAAAACGAAAGGGGTCAGTCGAAGCCCCCGGGACCTGAAGTGGGGGAGGAAAAAGCACCCGCAAGAGGTTTCAGGGGCATTTAGGAGTGTCCGAAGAGTGGTCTAAAACCCAAAGGCCCGGGTCAGGAAAGGGGTGCGGTTTTTAAAAAGGGGCCCGGGGGGGTGGTTTCATGGGACTAGGGCTTTCCAATTTGGGTTTGGTTATCCCTTTTCTTTTTGTTTTTAAGAAAAAAAAAGAAAGAAGAAAAAAAAGAAAAAAAAAAAGAATAAAAGGGGGGAGCGGGGAAAGGGAAAATTCCCAGGAAAGGGGGGAAAGGGGGGGGAAATCTCCCCCCGCGCCCCAGAGGGGTCGACACCCCTTAGCGCAGATGCAGCATGGAACCCCTGCCATTTCCCCACCCCTTCCCTGCCAGTAAACCCGCAATCCCGGGGTAGCAACCCACATCTGCCGGTATCGGTGGACAAAAAAGGGGGGCCGGATATCCCCCAAAAAAAATTTTCCCCCTTTGGGACCACCCCGGAATCGAAAAATGGTTCCAGAGATAAACCGTCGCCCAAAAAACCCCCCAAAGGGTACCCGGGATACCGGGGAGGGATCGGGCCCTCCTGGGGAAACCCGATTCCCCGGCAAACTTTCGCCCGCCAAGAAAACCTTTTAACGGAATGGGATGGAACCCCCTTTCTTTCCCCCACCTAGGAAAATAGGTGCCCGTGGGAGAAAAACCCGAAGGCCAAAAAAAAGGGGAAAGGGAAAAGGGAGGGGTGAGGAGGGGGGAGGATGGAAAAAGGGGGGGGTGGGGAGGATGGATAGGGGAGGGGGAATGGGGGGTAATTAGGTTCGGTCTGAGGAAAGACGACAGGGGCTAATTCCTCAGACCAAAAGCCCTTCACCACGCCAAAGGAGCCCCCCTTTAAGAGGACTACCCCCAAAAAACACAACTAGGGAATTTCCCGATACCTCCAGGGTCCCCCTTTAACGCCCTTTTTCCCTTTGGGGGTCCCCGGGTTCCATCTTTAGGTTTCTGCAAAACACTGCAAAAAAAAAAAATTTGGTTTTGTGATCTATACACTACATCGTGAAATTTAAACATGAGATAAGGCAAAACACCAAATTTTCCCCTCCCTTTTACATAATGAATCAATATTAAAAGGTTTTGAGAAAAGAGGCCCCACCTCCCCAAAATCTGTGGTTCTCATTAAATGAAGGAAACTTAAAAGGGTTATGGTCATTACACCCGTTTTAGGGTGGGAATGTGATATATACACCTCAAAAAGTTTCATGGCCAACACTAAAACAAATCCCTTTTTATAGTAGTATAACCCTTTTTTGGTGCCCGTTACTTTTTTTCCCAGAAGCAGCCCAAGTGGCTTTTTCTTGCCCCGCTCTAACCCCGCCAAAAAAACTTCCCCAACCCCTGTATCATTTTGCAAAACTTGGGGGGTAAATCAGTATTTTAATAAATGGGTCTTGAGGGTTTTAAAGGCCTTTGAAAAGGGTTTTGTCAGATATATTTGTTTCAAATTTTTGGGTTTTCCTTTGGGACAAATGGTTTTTATGGGAAACAGTGATCCCCCCCCTGGGTTTATTCGCACACTTTTCATGTAGTCAAAAGAGGAAAAAACCCTTTTTTCTTAATGTTCCTGGCGGCAGTCAGTGACGTGGTTTAAGGGATCACCCAGTGTTAACCCGAAAAAAACGTCACACTCTCCCGGATTTCAAACGTCTAGAAATAAACACTTCACTTCCTTCAAGGAAAACCCATTTCACTCCAGCTTAACATTTTCAGGGCCCGCTGACGTTGCACACATTTCCCAAACCTGCTCCATAGGGGGTTTAAAATTTGGCCCCCTTTTTCAGATTCAAAAACTTTCACTAAGGTGCACCATGGCTGAGCCAAACTAAAAACAGTCTTTCAGAAGACCCAAAGTTTCCCACAATCTCTTACAATTTTCTGCTTACATTATTTTTTCTCGGGATCTTATCACCTCTTGAAGCCCCCCACAGTTCCCCTATAGCCTTCCGGGCCCGGCTCTAATGCCAATCCCCTTCTCCGCTCCCCCGAAAAGTGAGCACCACCCCTTTGGGCCCCCGTCATCCTGGGCGGAACTGGGGGGCCAGAACTGGTGCACTAGTGCATCGACCTCATCTAGCCAAGCATTTTTTGAAAAAGAAAAACCCGGGGGGGGAAAATCACAATCCTCACGTACCCAGACTTAATGATTCCAGAGTGTTCCCACGGTAATGAAAAGGAGGGAATCCCTCATCCCCGTCCTTCTGGTACTGGGTTGGGCAGCGTTTCTTTTTTTTATAAAATAATCTGGGGCGGGGGTTTTTAAAAAAAAATGCATTGCCCTGGAGAGACTGGGGAAAAAAACCCTGGTGTTTTTTTTGACTCTTTTTTTAATACAGTGGTAAATTTAACCCGTAGGCCTCTCAAAAACATGACATTTCTAAAAAATTACTTTGGGGATTTGTGCAAAGCCCAAAAGACAAAAATGTTTCGCCCGAAATCTCAAAACCCCCACAAAAAATTTGAAAAGGGTATAGACTCTGGTAACCCGTTACAAAAAGGGAAATTTTTTAAAAACGTGATTATTTAGCTCTCCGTCTGAACACTGAAAAAGCCCTTCCTCAGAACTGTAAAAAATACTGACAGCACTTCGTGTTCTGCTTGGCCCCGTAAGCACGGGGCCTCTTAAAAAAATCTTGCTCATTTGTCACTCTGCAAAAAAAACACTTAGTAAATTTGGGAACCCCAATCCCCCGAACAGTGTAAAAGAAAAGTGTTCGGGGTCACAAACCTTCCCGGGCCTCACTCAGCTGCGCAGACGGGGGATTTTTTCCCACAGCCCAAAACTACTACTAAACCGGTTCGGTTTAGCCGGTTTAGCATGTCCCAGTCTCCTGAGGTCGATATTG
>NC_069481.1:547884-594055 GCF_026875155.1 Cherax quadricarinatus
TACCTCGAAGGTACATTCCGTACCTTTCCCACCCATGTGAAGTACTTAAGACGTCATGTAAAACACATCCATCGTTGAATTCACACTCATGCGTTGTTCCTGGTAATGCTCGACAATTCTTGTGTAGTAATCGACTCGTAGAAATTTCACAAAGATTCTTGTTAAACCATTAAGGGCGACGCCATACAATTCCTCGTTGGGAATACCATACGTATCCCTGATGATGTTAGGGAGAAGGACGTTCATCGTATCTCCACTTAACGTACCACGAACCAGCTCTATGCAGATAGTATTCACTCTCCGTACTGTATGTTCCGCCATGTTGATATCCCAATGAGCAGCGCACGTCCTCACTACTCAATGGTTGTTGCTGAACTCACTAAATGTTTCTATCCCACCTACCCCTCCCCTTCTCTTCCATTTCTCCGTAAACCAATCATCAGCATACCTACTGATAGAATCTGTGTCAGTGAGACCCTGTCCCCTCACATAACCCTCCCCACCCTCCACAACAATATGCGCCACGGTATTCCTCAACTGTCTGTCCTTGAATTTTCTGAGAACATACCCGGTTGGCTTATCACCCTTTAGTACGTCCTCCAATCCTGCCCTGACCCTGAGTGCATCAAAACGTTCATATGCATCTCTACTAAACGACTCCTAAGTTCCCCCATAACTCCTTCCCCTCCCTCCCTACTCCCCCCCGCATAACAATCATTCAACTGACCCTCTAAATAATTCTGCAATCCAAACCTCCAGCGTGCCTTTCCCCTGCCCTCTTCCTAAAAAATTCTACAATTTTCACCTTTGCCTGCAACTCCCACCAATCTAACAAATCCACCTCCTCATCCTAGCCTCCCAAAAGCCTTTCCACCATGACTGAAAAGACCGACCTTGATCCTCCTCCTGTAAAAGCCTCACATTTAATTTCCAATAGCCCTGATATATTCTCGGAATACCATCCACCCTAAGATCAGCCAACACTGCTCTGTGTCTGAAAAACCACGTCCTACTGTTCTAACTCTCTCCACTCCTATCCCCTGCCTCACATAAATCCTATCCAACCTTGCCTCATAACTCCCCTGTACATAGGTATACTCAACCTGATACCCCCCCTGCCAACCACATCTACCACCCCGACATCGCACAATGCATCACTTAAAACACCCAACACGCACCCTGCCCCCCTAGGAACTACGTCTACATGCCTAATCACACAATTCCAATCACCTCCAATTATCGCTATGGCAGGTAAACCCCTGAGATGATATAACAAAACGTCACGAACAAAATCTGATTTTATCCTTACGTTACCAATCGCAGGCATATAAACTCCCACAAAACATACCCTACTCTCCCCCACCACCCACCAAACAACCCTCCCCCCACCCCCCTCCTCCCACCCCATGACTCGCAAGGGACTGGTCTCCTTTACTAAAACAGCCACTCCGCCCTTTAAAAGCGTTTGCCATGCTCACAAACAACTATATCCTCTCAATCTCAACTCACTACCTGACTTATAGTTATGCTCCTGTAGGAAACCACATCAACGTCTACCTTTTAAGGAACCACTCCAACCACACCCTTTTAACTTCAGTTTTTAAGCCATTACATTTATCGTTACACACCTGAATGGTCAAGGAGCGGCGGCTTACCCCTATGCCGCTGTGGCTTGCTCACACTTCCCTTCACGCTGCTTACACTTTCCTTATTAACTCTTTTTAATAGAACTTCCTACCCCCCCTTGTCTCTCCCCCGATTTTCCCTGTACTCCCCCCCTGTAGGGATTTGCGGACCACCTCCGCCCAAAACCTCTTACCTGGTCTTTGCCCAGGTGTTAAAACATCATCTAATTCAGTCAACCCGCTGGTCTCTTCCTAGAGCTGCCTCCCAAAGCACCTCCTCCTCAGGTACATCCTCCCTGTGTACCTCTGCCACTACAAGTGTATCCTTTCCAGTGTTCCCTACTACTTCCGACTTCTCACTCAGGCCTTGCAATTGCTGCTCTTCACTGATCCGTCCATCCATGTCCTCTCCTACCAAGGCCTCCTCCAAGAATTCCTGGAGCACTGACTCCAAGGACACCTCCTGTGTCGTCTCCACCACTTCCTCCACCACCTCAGATGTTAGAGAAGGAACTCCCTCCTCCACCGGGAGTGTGACACACGTCCCCATCTTTCACCTCCTTCTCCACCTCCTCACTCCATAGAGTAGACCCATTCTTCGCCGCCGCCACCACACTCGCCTGCTGGACATCCTCCACCGGGACTGACACCCCCGGGGCATCTCTACGTGCACATTGTGCCGCCATATGGTCAAAAGAGCCACAAAGACGACACGTTCTCCTTTGCCCTACATACGACACATATACCTGATTTCTGGTGCCTGGCAACATTACATACGAAGGTATAGGCGTCTTTAAGTCATCTTGATGTTGTATGACCCTTCTGGGAGGCCCACATATGGTCCATCCCGCCATACCCCACCTCTGGCTTCATGAATGACTCCATACTTGCGAAAAACTTCCTGTATACCAAACTGAGTTGCCTCGAAGGGTACATTCCTCACTCGTACCCACGTGTAGAATGTATATACGTCATGCATGCACACATCCATCGTCGAGTTGAGACACATTCGTCGTTCCTGGTACTCCTCCACCACACTGCTGTAGTAGCTATTCCTCAGGAACTTCACAAATACTCGTTTCATCCCATTAAGGGCCACACCATACAGTTCCTCATTAGGGATACCATATAAATCCCTAATAATTGCAGGTAGAACGACGTTCATCGTAGCAGGGCTCAGAGAACCCCTCAACAGCTCAATGCAAACTGTATTAATCCTCCTGCCGGTGTACTCCGCCATGTCTGAACAGTGAAAACTGCGCAGAAACCAGGTGTAGTGGGAGCTACTGCACAGTGCGTCCGCACGGCCCAACAGCGATGCGAACAATGAACGATCCTTTCCAATAACCTATCCGAATTTTCCTCCCGTGCCGCAACCATGTCATCCCTATAAATAATACCACAAATCTTTAAAGACACCGCCCATTCTTTAACAACATTACATCTCCCCCCCACACCCCCCACCCAAGAACCCAACCCCATGCACCTTGACTTCGCACTATTTACCTGCATACCCGTGGCACTTCCAAATAGTTGCACCACCTCGTCCAACACTCTCATTGACATCCCTGCACGAATGAGAACAGTGGTGTCATCAACATATCCAATTAACCCCGGCCAGGCCCTCCCACCCCCCACACTTCCCTCACATGGCGTACATAAGCTACGGTCAACCATTCTATAAAAGGGGTCCTGGAAACACGCAAACAATATTTGGGACATGGGGCATCCCTGTCTAAGGCCTCTTCCCATTGCAATTTCCCTCCCCATACACCCATTAATCTGTATCCTCATTTTCGCCCCCTTGTACAACGTATTTACCCACTCGACTATTTCCTCCCCAAAACCCTGTCTCCTAAGTATAACCTGCAAAGCTCCCCTTTCCACTCTATCATATGCTCCCTGCCAGTCTAGAGCCAACAAAGCCGCCCCTCCACCCCACCCTTAGCTTCCACAAAACTTCTCAGTATCCCATGTCCTTCAATCATCGACCTTCCCGGCAACCCGAACTGAGATTTTGACACCACCCTCTCCACTACACATTTGAACCTATTACCTAAAATTTTTGCAAACACCTTTAACTCCCTTAATTTCGGCTAAATTTCCCCCTTTCCGGGGAAAATTATTCCCCCCCCCCCCCCCTTCCCTTCAACTTTTAACCTACTTAAATTTTTTTAAGCCATTTTAAAATTTTAAAATAATAGGGGGTTTCCCCTTCCTCCCCTTTTAAAACTTTTTTTTTTCCTTCCTTTTGCCCCCCAAACTTTCCACTTTTTCCCAAATACCTTGCCCCCTTTCCAAACCATACCCCCCCCCCCCCCATGTTCCAGACCCCCCAAAACCCCTCCCAAAAACCCCCGGGGATTTTTATTTAATTTTAAAAAACTTCCCCTTTTATTAAAGGGTTCCCCCCTCCCCACCCAAAAACCACCACCTTTCCCCCAAAAAGATTCTCCCCCCTTTGCTCCTACGTTAAAATTTCATTTCAACCCCTAACCCCCCCTTTATTTCACAAACATCCTAAAAAAATTATTCCCCCCACCCCCCCCAAGAAACCCCTAACCACCCTTTAAAATTAAGTCCAAAAAAAGCCCCACAAAAAACCAACCCCTTGGCACTACCCCCCAATTCATAATCCTTTTCCCCCCACAAAGCCCCTCCATGACTGAAAACCCCCCCAACCCCCCTCAACCCCAAAACCCCTTTTTAACCAAAAATTTATTTTCCCGCGGGTCCCCCCCAACCTAACCACCCCTTTACCATTACCTCAACACGAAAACACTCCCCCCCCTTCCTCACTTCTCGCACAAACCCCTCCTCCCTTATTATTCCCACACCGTTCCCCAAAAGGTAAACCAAACCCAAAAACCCTGGCCACGCAAACCCCCCCCCTTTTGGGGAATAGCCCCAAAATCAAAACCCCCCCAACACCCCACCTCGATATTAAAAAAAAAAAATTAACCCCAAAAACCATTCTTCCTTTATTTACCCGCTAAAAATAACCCACCTTCCCATCCCACCATCCCCCAAGCAAAATTCCCCCCCTGCTTCTCTCAAAAAACCCTTCTTTAAAAAATTTCCCCAATTTTTGAATGGGGGGGTAACACCCAAATGCCTCCCCCCCCCCCTTTTTTGGTGCCCCCTTGGGAACCCACAAAACCCAAATTTACAAAAATTAAAAACCCAAAATTCTTTTTCCCAAAAACCTTTAACTTTAAGGGACCAAACCCTTTTAAAACCCCCTCTTCCTCATCTCTTTACAATACTTGTTTTACGCAAACCGGGTTTTTCTCCGGGCTCATCGGGCACCCCCCACCCATATCAATTTGTTTTTTTAGGGTGAGGAAGGCGATAATCGGCCCCGCCTTTCCACATCTTTCACATATCTGGGTGAAGATGTAAACCCCCTAAAAGGAAGGGGAGTAAGGGCCCCCAAAAAAGTTTTATGCTGGGCGGGGCGGTTTCCTTGCAAAAGCTCAAAAAAACACCCTTTTGGGGGGACAACCCCTTTCAACACCTCCAAAATTTCCCTCCTCAGCTCAAGAACCTTTCTCTTTATTGCTGCCCCCCTTTCCCACAGGAGGGGACACCTGATCGGGGCAGTTGGGGGGGGGGACCCCAAACTCACCCCCCTCCTGTGTGCCCGATCCACTCCCCGCTCCACAAAACACCACCCCTCCACCCTGTTTGTTCCTCCCCTCCCACCTTTTGAAGCGGGGGCTCGCCCAAAGTCCGGGCACATGTCTTCGTTCAAGGGCCCCCCATGTATCATCCACCACATAGGGGCACTACCGTTGTCCGGGGTACATCCCATTTACCGGCCCTGAATCTTGTGGGTAACATAGGATAGGGGTCCCTCAAATCATTTTGAGGTTGAAAAAACCCCTCGGAAAAACCACATGGCCCCTGCCCCCCACAAACCTGTTGACATAATGAAACCGCCCCAACTTCCAAAAATTTTTCCTTATATCCCCCTCGTCCGCCTCAAAGGGAACTTTCGTAACTTGATCACGTAAATCCGAAAAATATCTATTTTTCTTACTGACATGGTGTAAAGTTAAGACTCACTCCTGAAACCGGTACAAACGATATAAACGTTGCGATGCATTTGACGAAAATTCGTTGTCCTCCGTTAAAATGCTCCCAACAATCACTATTTTTTACCCCCAAAAGTCCCCAGGGACTTTGGCAATAAACTTGCCAAACTGGCTTTCTTTCCCTTTAAGTAGCTCGATGACTATTTACCCTTTTCGTCTCAGATAACCCCCATCTTGAGATCACAGTGCCCCAAGTTGTCACCGAGGTGTGACACACCACTTCCCCCACGCAGCCAGTAATGACAAGGGGCCCCCTACAAACAGCGAGGGGCGAGCACACCGCACACTACGGGGGGCAGGCAGCGAATTGATTTTTTTAAAATTTTAATATTTCTTTTTGGAATTAGCTCATCCTGATCCCCTTTAAACGTATTCCTATTTTATCATGTAAAAACCCGTGATAGTCCCCAAAATTAACATTTTGTCATTTTAAAGGCACCTGATTCTTAATTAAGTCGGGGAAGTTTTTTTTTGGCAGGGGGGAAGCCACCCTATTATATCCAGATAAAAGTATCCCTTGTAAATAGGGGATTGCTTGTGAGGGTTTAACGGGGGTCACATTGTTTATTTTGTATAGTGTTTTTTTTCCGTTTTTTTGACTTTATTATTTATTTATTTAAGAACTTTAGTGCCTGTTCTGTTGACATTTATTTATGACCCAAATTTTTTTTTTTTTTTTTTTTTTTTTTTTTTTTTTTTTTTTTTTTTGTCCCGAGTTTCAAAAAAATAAAAATTCTTATTGTAAGGGGTTAATTTTTTGGGAAGGCATTATTTGTTTTTAACTGAGATTTGAGTGGGTCTTGTCGATTATAACTGTGAAGGTTTAACCTTTTCATAGCAGTCACGTATGTTAACATACAAATTTGAAAGGTTTATATAATTTATATTTTAATTTTATTAGTTATAGTTTTTTTTTTTTTTAAATTTTATAGTATTTGTTTTTGGGAAAAATTTGGTGAAGTTAGGGGTAATCTTTTATGTCCATTACAATGGTTTTTAAAAACTTGTTAGTGTATGTTGTGTAGGATTGGGATCCACTGTACCCATTTTATATCTTTTTTTAAAAAACGTAAAGTTTTTAAAAATAAAATATAAAAAAAAAAAAATACGTTTTGTGTGTGAGAGTGTATTACCCCTGTAATATACTGTGTTGTTGTGGAAGGGTATTTCCACTGTAATTCGGGTGTTTGTGTGAGAGTGTTTACCATGAAAAAAACGGTGTTTTTTTATGGAGTATTACCCCTTAATCACGGTGTGTGGTGGAGAGTTTTATACCCCAAAAAAAAAGGTGTTTTTTGTGGGAGTTATTACCACTGTAAAATACGGTTTTTTGGGTGAGAGTGTATTACCCCTTAACTACGGGGTGTTGTTTTGAGAGGTTTCCATGTAAAATACGGGGTTGGGGGTGTGAGAGGTATTAACCCCTGAATATACGGTGTGTTGTGTTGAGAGTGTATTCCCCTGTAAATACGGTGTTTGTGTTTAAGTGTATTAACCCCTGAAAAAAGGTTTTGGGGTGTGAGAGGTATTAAACCAGTAATCTACGGTGTGTTTGTGTAAGGGGTATTTTCCCGTAATAACGGGGTTTGTGTGTGAAGTGTATTTCCCCGTAATTTCGGTTTTGTGAGTGAGATTATTACCCCTGTAATGCGGGGTTTGTGTGTGAGGTGTATTTCCCCTGTAAAAATACGGGGGGTTTGTGTGAGTGTTTTTACCACTGTAATATACGGGGGGTTGGGGGAGAGTTATCCACTGTAATAACGTTTTTGTGTGAAGTGTATTTTCCCCTGTAAATACGGTGTGTTGTTGTGGGGTATTTCCACTGTAATATACGGTGTGTTGGTGTGAGAGGTATACCATGTAATATACGGGGTTTTTGGTAGAGGTATTACCACTGTAATATGCGGTGTTTTTGTGTGAGAGTGTATTACCATAAATACGGTGGGTTGGGTGAGAGTGTATTTCCCCCTTAATATACGGTGTTTTGTGGGGGAGTGTATTACCCGTAAAATACGGGGTGTTGGTTGGGAAGTGATTTCCACTTTTAAAAACGGTGTGTTGTGTTGAGATGTAAATTTCCACTTAAAATTTCGTTTTGGGGGAGGGGAGTGTATTTCCCCGTAATATCGGTGGGTTTTTTTGTAGAGGTATTTCCATGTAAAAATACGGGGTGGTGTGTGTAGTGGATTACCACTGTAAAAACGGTGTGTTGTTGTGAAGGGGTATTTCCCCTTAATTACGGTGTTTTTGTGAGAGTGTTTACCACTGTAATTAGGTGTTTGTTGGGGAAGTGTATTCCACGAAATACGGGGTGTTGTGTGGAAGTGTATTACCACTGTAATAACGGTGTGTTTTGGGGTGAAGGATTACCACTGTAATATACGGGGTTTGTGAGTGAGAGTGATTCCCCGTAATATCGGTTTGTTTGGTGAGAGTGTTTTACCCCTGTAATATCGGGTTTTGGGGTGTGTGTGTTTTTCCCCGTAATATACGGTGTGGTGTGTTTAAAGGATTACCACTTTAAAATACGGTGTTTTTGTGTGGGAAATGTATTACCCCTGTAAAATGGTTGTTTTTGTGAGAGTGAACCACTGTAATTACGGGGTTTTGGGGAAGTGTATTACCCCTGTAATATCGTGTTTGTGAGGGGGTGTATTACCACGTAATAGCGGTGTACCCTTACCTCATCGCTTTATTGCCGTGAGGTTTGGGTGCGCACACGCCCTGGTTAGAGGCCTTCCGCGCAGATTGATTTTCACAAATGGGGGCAGAATCAAAAGGGGGTCAACACTGGTCTTTGATTTAGGCGGGGGGTAATTACGCCTCAGCCGCACAGGGGCTTTTACGATTATTGCAAACCCTACGGCATTGCGACCAAGATTTGTATGGAGTATCGCTCAAAGGGGGTTACCGAATATTCTTAAGCTACGGTCGACGGGGGTATGAGCCCTGGGGGACATATCAAAATGGCTGTGGGACGTAAACTCGCAATACGATTCTTTAATTGACTTTTCGCGCACACACTTGGTGAAGGGGACGAAGGCCTTTCGAAAAGGGCGAGGGGAGAAACGGAACGTTTTTGAACGTTTTTGGGAGGCATCGCAATGGCAGGTACTGGGGGGGATGGGGGGGTACGCCGGTGGCCGGGGGGTACGTTAACCTAAAGATGACCTGAGGGATCCCATCCCGTCGTTTGTCACCCGGGGCGACTTTAGGGCGAATGATGGGTATTTCCAGGGGACGCAAAACCTCAGGGTATGTGGGCTTAGCCCTAGGCAGCACGGTGAAGGGAGCAAAGACAGTTGCAGAAGAAGGACGGGGGCGGGGGCCCGACCCCAAGGCGGGCCGCCCGGGACGCCTGTAAAGGCCATAGTTGTCTTGGAGCGAGGGGGTGGAGAGAGAGTTCCCGACGGTGGGGTCGAGCCCCTCAATGCCTGTAAATTACAGTCCCGTTTTTTTGGAAGGGGAACCAATTGAGTGGGGAGAACGAGCAAGGATTTGGGGTTGGGGCAGTTGCGGAAAAATTTTTGGGACGAAAAGGCTGGGATGATTTACATCGTGGGGGGCCGAGGGAAATGAGGACGAAGGAGGACAGCCATGCTGCAGGTGCCCTTTTACGGAATGTGACCGTGGTCGGGTGCGGGGGAGGTGCATTGGGGGCATCCCCCGAACCCGACCCTGGATGCAGGAAATGTTCGGCGGAAGAGGGGGGAACGCACTTGATTCCGATAAAGTCTTGACCCCGGCGCAAAAACCGGGGGGAAACCGTGGGGGATGTGGTAGTGGGGCGCCCAGGGGTGTCCCGGGCAGGGGTTTGACCGGGAGGGGAAAAGAGCTCACTGTGGGGAGCATGGGGGGAAAAATGAAGGGGGTGACGTGTCTAGAAGGGTTACAGGGCAGCGTGCAAAAACCCTCAAAGAAGGTTTTAGGTAACTTTAAAGTAAATGGGTTTGTAGAATGTAAGCTTTGTGTCAGGGGGTTTTTAGGGGTATCCATAGATATTGTATTCTGCGGGGCAAATTTAAAGGGGGGTCGGGATTTGAATGTGGACGGGAAACGTGTGTTTTTGATTTCGGACCCTTTTAAAAGGGGGGTTGGAATTTGATTCGGGGGACACCCGTTTTTTGTAATTAGATGTGAGGGAGGGGGAGGGGAGGTACTCCGGGGAATTGGTGGGGAGGGGAGCGATGGCTGTTTGTGTTTTGCCCGGCGGAGGGGGGTACGGGTGAAGAAAAATTTTTGCGTGATGTTTTGGTTTTTTATTTGGATCTCTTCCCGGAAACAAACATGGGGGGTTTTGTATATACAAAAAGGATGGAGCCACGGGGGGAGGGGGTTTTTTGGTTTGCCCAAGGGATCTTTTTCTGGGCGTGGGGGTTTAAGGGGTGTTATTGGGGGTGGGGGCCTAAGGTTGAGAACGTTTCATAGACAGGGGTACGCGGCCCAGGGTCGATAGGTTATAGTGCAGAAGGGGAATAGGTTTTGCAGGTGGAACTGTTTACACGGTCATGAGCTGTTTATCGGGCTTACTTGGGGCCGTTACCAAGGTACCGGGGATTGGAATTAAAAGTGAGCTTCTTGGGGGGGAGGAGCGGGGGTTTGATTTTTGGACAAAGTGGGGGAATTTGTGGGGAAGGGTGGATGTGGGTGACTTGCTGGGGGTGGGGATGGGGTACTAAGGGGAGGGTCCCCGGTTTTTTGTGCGAGGGAAAGACCAGGTTGGTGACGACGGGTTTCGCGATTTCGAGGGGAGGGTTCAAAATTGTTATAGAGGGGGGGCAAGGGCTTTTCCCATGGAGGAAAACGAGTTGTTAAAAAGGGAAATTCGTGTTTGCAGAATGAAATTTGATGCGTGAGAGTGCAGGGTGGAATTGAAGAGGCGGTGTGGGGGGACCGACCCCGGGCCCTTTTGTTAAGGGGGGCAACACGCGTTGGCATGGGAAATTGATAGGTGGGGGACTGAGGGCTTTGGTGGATATGGGCGGGCATGATTAAAACAACGGGGGCAATGATGATTGTTGATATGGTTTTGGAAAAAAATTTTCGGTGTGGGGATGGGGAGGCTTTGGAGGTTGGGGGGGAAATTTTTTTGTGTGCTAATACAGGACGCAGGGGTTGGGGGGGGGTATTTAAAAGGGGGGGGGGGGGCTTGGAGGGGAGGACTGGGAAGGCTCCCGGTCTGGATGGCTTGCCCTGCAGTTTTATGACCTTGGAATTGGGGGAAGTCCCTTTTTAGTGAACTAAGAATACGATAAAAGGGGGGGGGAGGGTGGGGAGGTTGCAAGGGAATGCGTTGTGGTTTAGTGCCAAAATAAGAAACAGACACGTGCGGGGTTTAGGATAATATCTTCTGTGTGCGATTATAAATTTTTTTCAAAAATTTTAGGAAATAGGATAAGTGTGTGGTGGAAAGTGGTTGCGAGAGACAAATGGTTGTTGGGGGACGAGTATGACGGGCATAGTATTATAAAGAATTTTGTGGGGAAGGGTCGGGGGGGGGGGCAGGGGGGGGGTTTAAACGTTAGATTGGGGAGGGGGGCGTATGTATGAAAAACGGGGGGTGTTTGTTAAAATTTAAGGGGGAGGGGGTTTGGGGGGGAGGGGAGTTGGCAAGACATTTATACAGGTGTGGGAAATTGTGTACAAGTAAATGGGAAATTTGGGAAGTGGGTATCCCTGGGGCGGGGGATTAGGGGGTTGTCCCCTGTCCATTGTTGTTTGCCTGTTTAACAGCCCTTTTTTGAAAGGTGAAACGTGATGGAGGGGGATTGGGGGGTAGGAAGTGGGGGGTGCAGGGGAAAAATAGGGGATTGGATACACGACAAACTCGTGCGAACGAGAGGAGTTTTTCGGCGGTTGGGGATGTTTTTGATAATTTGCGGGGTTATGGGGAAGAGTTAATGTGGAAAAATCAAAATTTTGGCTTAGGGGATTGGGTGGGGGAGAAGTTTGGGGAAAGGAATGTACGTTGGAAAATGGGGGACTAAAATGTGGGAAAGTGTATACGTATGCAGAGAGCAGGTTTAATCGACTTGTTTGGACGAGTGGTGGGGCGATTGGATGGGTTTTAGACCAATCATTTGACAGTACATCAGCGTGCGATTGTTGTGAAGTGTTTTTATACAGTAAAGTCTGGCACGGGCTGCGGTATACCTTAGCAGGTCCGGATTTACGAGGTTAAAGAGGGTTTTTCCCTTTTCTTTGGGGGTTCCGGGGGTGATGGTTAGTAGGAGTGTGGGTTTCTTTACGGGAACAGAGGGGATTGGGGGGATTTATTTACGGTTAAATCAAATCATTTTTTTGAAGTGGGGTTAGCCGTGGCGGGGGGATGCAGGAGGGGCGTGAATGGCTTGTGAAGAGGGCGAATTTTGGGGGAGGGCGGGTAAAGTGTGTGAAACTTTTCGGGGGGTTGCGCAGTAGGGAAAACCCAAAAAGTTCGAGTGGGTGTTTTTGAGCGTGTTTTAAGGCGAAAAGGGAGTCGTGAAGGGTGAGAGTATTTACCCATGTAGCGTGGAAGGATATATGGGAAAGATTACGGTTTTGCGCGTGGCCAAATTTGGGGGAGAGGTATTTTTTTCCCTTTTCTCCAGGTATATGCCGCCGGGGCTGCACTTAAGGAAAGAGGTTGAGGGGGGAGGGCGTGTCGGTGTGGGGATGGGGGACTGCTTTCATGTAGTTATTTTTTTGATAATTTTGGGGAGTTAGGAAAGGGTGGGTAAGGTTCTGAGGACAGTGGGAGAGGCGGGATATTATATTAGGGGGTTAAGTTTTGGACTGGGAGCGTGAGGCGCCTGTGCAACGGCAACAGTATATAATTGCGGATTTTGTTTTTGTATCCGGGGGATGGAAAAGGGAAGGGGATTGGGGGGCGCAAAAGGTGTTGGCGGGGGGGCCCTTTATAGAAAGTTGTTTATAAAAGGGAAATATAGGAAGTCCTGGGGGCCAGGGTTTTCAAACGGGGGTGGGTTGGGGAACGTTGTGAAAGGGGGGGGGGGGGGGGTGAATTTTGGGATGGAAAGGCTTTTCTCCGGGGGGGGTATGCACAAAGCGGTTTACTGTTTTTTGTGTAATGCGTGGTTGAGAAAAAGTGGTTTTGTGAGTGGATGTGGGGGTGAAGTTTTTATGTGTTATAGATGTTTAAGGGGAGTCTATGCCTTCTTTCTTTGTTTAAGTATTTATTCCCTTTTGGCTATGGCCTGGGAAACAGGGTTTTTGTGTTTTGTACCGGGGAATTTATGCTATGTTATATAATGTTATAGCCTGTAATAGTGCGGATGATTATGGGTTTTCAGTTTTGTGGCTGACTCGTAAGACTTGGGAAGGGGGAGTATTGGGGACTGTAGGGAACTTTTGTCTGGGAGTTAGGGAAGAGTATGTCTTTGTTTTATCATGAATTTTGATGTGGGTTTTTTGGTTAAATTTTGTGTTGGTTTTAGTAACCCATATTTTTATTATTTATCATACTATTCTTTTATTGTTTTTTATTTGCATTGGGAATATGTCCCCCTATATTATTTAAAAAGTGTATACCCGAAGGGATTTATGGTTTTATTTATATTATTGAACCCGCTACAGGGGTCACCTACATGTTATGTTCTTGTTGTTGTTCTTGTGTACATAGGGTTAAGATTGCCCATCTTCTTAATGTTATGTTTTGTCCAAGCGATATTTTCTAGTATAAAATTTTGTAACCTCTTGTGTTTGTTAATATTGTGTTTATTTGCTATTGTACGTTCTGAGAGATTGTTTCAAAATGTGTTTATATCAATGTGTATCAACCCTAGTTTAAGGGTTTTATGTTAAGCTATGTATTGAATTTTAAATAAAATAAAAAAAAAAAAAAAAAAAAAAAAAAAAAAAAAAAAAAATGCGGTGTGTTGTGTGTGAGAGTGTATTACCACTGTAATAACAGTGTGTTGTGTGTGAGAGTGTATTACCACTGTAATATACAGTGTGTTGGTGGTGAGAGTGTATTACCATGTAAATATCGGTGTGTTGTGTGTGAGAGTGTATTACCACTGTAATATACGGTGTGGTGTGTGTGAGAGTGTATTACCACTGTAATATACGGTGTGGTGTGTGTGAGAGTGTATTACCACTGTAATATACGGTGTGTTGTGTGTGAGAGTGTATTACCACTGTAATATACGGTGTGGTGTGTGTGAGAGTGTATTACCACTGTAATATACGGTGTGTTGTGTGTGAGAGTGTATTACCACTGTAATATACGGTGTGTTGTGTGAGAGTGTATTACCACTGTAATATACGGTGTTGTGTGTGAGAGTGTATTACCACTGTAATATACGGTGTGTTGTGTGTGAGAGTGTATTACCACTGTAATATACGGTGTGGTGTGTGTGAGAGTGTATTACCACTGTAATATACGGTGTGTGTGTGTGAGAGTGTATTACCACTGTAATATACGGTGTTTGTGTGTGAGAGTGTATTACCACTGTAATATACGGTGTGTTGTGTGTGAGAGTGTATTACCACTGTAATATACGGTGTGTTGTGTGTGAGAGTTATTACCACTGTAATATCGGTGTTTGTGTGTGAGAGTGTATTACCCCTGTAATATACGGTGTGTTGTGTGTGAGAGTGTATTACCACTGTAATATACGGTGTTTGTGGTGAGAGTGTATTACCACTGTAAATCGGTGTGTTGTGTGTGAGAGTGTATTACCACTGTAATTATGGTGTGTTGTGTGTGAGAGGTATTACCACTGTAATATTTCGGTGTTTGGTGGTGAGAGTGTATTACCACTGTAGTATGGTGTGGTTGGTGTGAGAGTGTATTACCACTGTAATATACGGGTGTTGTGGTGAGAGTGTATTACCACTGTAATATCGGTGTGGTTTTTGTGAGAGTGTATTTACCACTGTAACTAGGGGTGTTTTTGTGTGGGGAGTGTAAATTACCACTGTAATATACGGTGTTTGTGGTGAGAGTGTATTACCACTGTAATTCGGTGTTGGGTTTTGTGTGAGAGGGGTATTTCCACTGTAATTACGGTTTTGTGTGTGTGGGGAGTGTATTACCACTGTAATATACGGTGTGTTGTGTGTGAGAGTGTATTACCACTGTAAATACGGTGTTTTTGTGTGTGAGAGTGTATTACCACTGTAACATACGGTGTGTTGTGTGTGAGAGTGTATTACCACTGTAATATACGGTGTGGTGTGTGTGAGAGTGTATTACCACTTTTAATATCGGTGGGGTTGTGTGTGAGGTGTATTACCACTGTAAATCGGTGTGTGTGTGTGAGAGTGTATTACCACTGTAATATACGGTGTGTTGTGTGTGAGAGTGTATTACCATTGTACTGTATGGTGTCGTTTATTAGGTCTCGGGTTAAGTGCTATTCTAGTGCAGTAATCTTTTGTCCTGTATCTTTTTAATATATTTCTGCCATTTGTATCGCACTGTTTTAAATAAAATAAAAAAAAAATATTATTATTAATTATTATTATTATTAATATTATTATTATTACTATTATTATTATATTATTATTATTATTATTATAAATATTATTAATATTATTAATATTATTATTATTATTATTATTATTATTATTATTACTATTATTATTATTACTATTATTATTATTATTATTATTATTATTATTATTATTATTATTATTATTAATTCTGCATCATACAAAGTCATTGTAATAATATTCTGTCTAATACCGCATCATACATAGCTATTTTTGTGTCTGTAATAACTGCATGGAATTTTTAATTACTAAATTCATTAAAGTCATTAATTGTATAAAGTAATTACTAAATTATATGTATTTTAATTACCTTAATTTAGAATTCATGTAATTTAAACTGTTGCTAATCCAAATATCACTGAGACCCACTCTGTCTTCCTTTTGACAGCTCAGTTTCGCTTATATTTACCATAAATCACTATTATGTCTGTAATAAATTATTTATTTTCCGAATTTTACCTCCAGAAACTCATATTCTCCCGCCATTATTTAAAAAAAGTGAGACTCTGATTGGCTGGGAGAGCGAGGAGAAGGACTCTGAGTGGTGGAGGGAGCTGTGATTCTAGCCAATCAGGAGTAGTTTTATGTTCAAAGTTGTTGACGGTTGAAGGTCAACCTGGTGTCCTCACTCACCCCTGATACACCAAACAAGTTGCTGTTGCTGCTACGCTACAAACTTTAATAAGGTAAGCTTTTACTTGCACCTATGGATGTTGTTAGGTAAGACACATATGCAACAGTTAGGTATCTTTATTATGAAACGTTTCGCCTACACAGTAGGCTTCTTCAGTCAAGTACAGAAAAGTTGATAGAAGCAGAAGATACTTGAAGACGATGTAATCAGTCCATCACCCTTAAAGTTTCGAGGTGGTCAGTCCCTCAGTCTGGAGAAGAGCATTGTTCCATAGTCACTTCAACTCCATATTGTTTCGTACTATGGAACAATGCTCCTCTCCAGACTGAGGGACTGACCACCTCGAAACTTTAAGGGTGATGGACTAATTACATCGTCTTCAAGTATCTTCTGCTTCTATCAACTTTTCTGTACTCGACTGAAGAAGCCTACTGTGTAGGCGAAAGGTTTCGAAATAAAGATACCTAACTGTTGCATGTCTTACCTAACAACCTGTCGGTATTTTATACCATTTTAATGTTGAACCTATGGATGTTACCATGAAGGGAGGTGCCCTGATGCTGGTGAGGCTCTTGATCCAAGGGATTGGACCTTAGCCTTCTTGGATGGGATCTTATTGTTGCCTCCCACCCCAGGTGCTGTGATCCCCCCTGAGAGTTTAGTGCTTCTTTTAAAGAAAATAACCAAAAAAATGAACCCTCTAAGGTAAGGGGGGTCCTTGATAGCGCCGAGGGGCTCTTGATCCGAGGGATTTAACCTGAACCTCAGTGCCTCCCATTTTCTCAGGTGTTGTGAAGACCTACGGGTTTGACTCCTAAATTATAGTTATGTAATTATGGTGCACTTCCCCGATGTTAGTCATGACTGAATTCTACTGTATCTTACAGCTAGGCTTTAAATAATAAAATATTGGGACCCTAATTAAATAAATCACTTTGATTTTGTTATCCTGGCGAGTAATTTATAAGTCACTGTATATGATAATTACACTTTTGTGTTCCTGTACCAAGGTAAACCGACCTACTTGATGCAACTCAGACGTTGGTTTACATTTTCTCAACCATTATAAACCTTGCTGATTGATACCAACATAGTGGTCTAAAGACACGTGAACAAACATTAGGACATGTTTATAATAAACAATTTTGGTCCTGGGACCTTTATTGTTTAAAGTGATTGAGGTCAAAGGACTGAAACTGTTTCTAATAAGTATGTACTAGTGTTTGCTCGTGTAACTTTTTAAACCAAAATCTATGAACCCCAATGGAAATAAGCATGGACCCCAATAAGAAAGTCGCTACTTTTTTTGGGTTATCCTAGGTAATTTACACTTATAATTGTAACTATGTACCTGTGCCTAAATAAGCTTATTTACTCGCCACCAAATAAGAATAAAAGAATACTTTTTTCAAGGCTGAGGTACTGATAACTCATCTTCATTCTTTAGTTCGTGGTTTTTTTTTTTTTTTTTTTTTTAGAAATAACATGCATAATACATAAACCACTAGCCGACAAATTAACACAGCAAAAGACCGTGGTAGACAATGTCAGTACACGCCCAAAACCAATACAATTTTACACATTGATATTACAAAATACTTCTGAATAACCACAACTAGTTTATGGAGAAACATCCTGCCTCCCAAACACGAGTTATTATAAAATGTGTAGAAGAAAGTCCTAATGTGTATATATATACACATGCATGTACATGTGTGCCTATGTGTGCATACAGAAAAGACTAAATTATACATGATATAAAGCACAACTTTACCCCAAATAACATAAAATATATATTGCATCCACTAATAAGACTGTTGTGGAACTTTATTTGGTCCCTAAAGTTCCATAGGACAGATATGGCATACAAAGGGGTCCCAGCATGGCCATTATGGAATGGCTGAGCTGGGTGGCCCTTGCACCCACCCATAAACAAAAATGCATTCTCTCCCGGTTTGGCGTGCTTGGATGGTAAGCACTTATTAATTTATAGATTTACCCTTCAGGGAAGAAGTAGGTAGTTTACTGTTAGTACACTAATATTAGGATTATTGAAGAAACTATAGATAATAATAATGTAGACCAAAGACCTTAACATGGGTAGTAATAGGCCGATAATCTAGGCAAACGCTAGGTTAAGTTAGCTAGGGAGAACTGGCAGCCCTAGTTTGAATGACTAGGCATGGGCCTGGAAGGGATCAGGTCATTCTCCAGACACCAACTGGACAACACATGCCGTGATCAGCAGACGGCGCCCCCCCCCCCACGTGTCTTCACATTTGAGACCTGGGGAAATCTGGTAGAGGCAGCTCTATGTACCGTAGATGACCACCTCTCAGGCCCATACAGTAAGACAAAACCTCTAGTTTCTCTTAGGATTTCTGGCCAGTGTCTGGGGGGAAAAGTGTGAGTTGAACTGTGGGCAGCTGGCGGTGCATGCCCAGTACGTACCAGTGTCTGTTCTACCTAGAAGCTAGTGTCCGTGTCTTCATAGTTGTACTAGGGGATACACGCCCCCTTGGATATAGGAATTTGAGGTGCAGGCAGGTCACTAATAAAGATTGAATATTGTAGGAATTAAGGCTCCTGGTTGCACGTGGATTCTGAGGGAAGTCCAAAGGGGCTAAGCTTAGGAAGGTTGAAGATCAGGATATATGCTGGAACACCAAATAAGTTAGTCCTTTATATGTGCATGCAGGAGTTTCTTGCAACATCAATCATTTATGAAAATCTGTCCTATAAGCCACTTGTGAGGCTGAGGTACCCACCTCAGAGCTGTCAACAGAGCTTGCCAGGGTAGGTGACTCGCTTGGAGGCAGCCCAGACAAATTTTCACAACTGTACCCAAGACATTGGTTCCCACATACACATCTACACACCCAAAAATAAAAAAACCAAAAAAACAGACCCATACAGGGCAATATCCATGACCACTACTATATTCCCAACCACGTATCAAACACAAGGCTGATGTTAACGGTTAATATTCAGTATATAATATGACCTACATACAGATACAAAAGTATACAGTAGGGCCCCACTTACGTGACAGGTTAGGTTCCAGGCTACCGTCGTAAAGCGGAAATTGCCATGAAGTGGAACACTTCCCCCCCCCCCTTATAAATGCATACAAATACTATATAAGTTTACACTAACATATATTAAGTTAGCAATAGAACTAGGCATTAAAAAACAAAGTGCAATACACAAATATTGCACTCATTACTTACCTTAAAATATTTAGTCTTAATCTAGGGTGAGATGAGTACTATTTCTTGAAAGAAATAGTGTGGTGTGTATGGCAGTCAGCCGGGCTACCATACCAGGCCATTCCACCCACGTGCATTAGTAATTTTATTCAGGTATACACAGCTACTTGTACATAGCAGCATGTGTAGAGAACCTAGGATATCCCAAAAGTCAGCGGCTTATTTCCATTGGGGTCCTTTTACCTTATTATAATATAAAGGTTATATTTTCTTCTACAATGAAGATAACGTCTCTTTATCATACTAAAGACTATCTACAATACGAGGGTTATTACTAGGAATAAGGTAAAATTTAAACGTATGTTAGCAAAAAAATAAATCATTCCCCTCCCTTTCTGTAGATATTAAGACACCTTTTGGCAGTCTTCTTGAACTGGTTCATGCTAAGACTGGCTTTGACATGTGCAGGCAGTGTTTCCATTCCTTTATTGCTGTACAATAAAAGGTGTTTGAAGCCTGGCCACTGAATGTGGGTACTACAAAGTTGTGCTCCCTCCCCCTAGTATTATGATTGCTTTGGTTCCCAACCTTGACAAAATTGACAAAGATATTCTGGACACTGTTTTGTGAGCAATTTTATAAACATGATTTAGCTTCAGTTGTTTTACTGTCTTCAACATTCAGCATATCAAACTGCTGTAATTCATCATGGCCTAAATGTTCTCTTCATCCCAGCCCCAGGATGAATCTTAAAATTTTGTTCTGGGTGATTTGCAGTCTTTCAGTTTTTTTGTCAAGGCAGAGTACCATGAAGAGCAAGCATAATCCATATGGCCTTGTATAAGGGCTAGACATAGGGTCCTGCGAGCCTTGGTAGATACACTGTGCTTGTCTATACAGGAACTTCAGTCTGGCATTTGCTTTCTTTACTACATTGTTCCCTATCAATTCTCCTGACATGCATGAGTCAAAGGGGATTCCCAGATTTTACTGATGAAACCAAAGTGATGGGCTCCCCATTACTGAACATTAAAATTATTTACCCTTCTCAGTTTGTTTCGTGCCAAAGAGAATGGCTTCAGGTTTCCCCGAGGTGTAATGATGGTTTGTCTACTAACCATTTGCTGCAGGACACCAGTTCCAGTGTTAAAACATTAGCAATATCTTGTGGGTCTTTACCTGACACTAACAGAGCACTGTCATCTGCATACAGTAGGAGTTTGCACTTGACACTGATAGGCATGTCATTGACATAACATAAGAATAAGGGACCCAGAATACTACCTTGGGGGAACTCCACATGTTATTGGCATGGGTTCTGATTGTTTTGTTGATTTTTGACTATTTATCTCCTGTTGCTAAGGTAGGACTTAAACCAGTCTACAGAACCTATACCGATAGCTTTAAGTTTCTTGCATAATATATTGTGGTTGACAGTATCAAAGGCCTTTTGCAGGTCTAAGGTTACCATACCTATGAGGTTCCCCTTTGCACTTTAAAGGAGGGGTTTGGGATACTGGCAGTTTGAAGGGACTTCTAAACTGTTGTTGCAGAGTGCCTCTGCAAAGACTGATTCTGTATGAGTGGTGAAAGGTTGAATGATAAAGTATTTTTCTTTCTTTATGGGTCACCTTGCCTCGGTGGGAAACGGCTAACGTATTAAAAAAAAAAGTCCGACTATACCTGGTAAAGTGTATGGTAGTTGTTATTGAAAGAATTAAGTGTAAGATGAAGAGCAGGATAGCGGATAAATAAGGAGGCTTTAGGAAGGGTAGGGGATTTGTAGACCAAGTATTTACAGTGAAACAGGTAAACAGTATTTAGATAAGGTAAAAAGGTTTTTGTGGCATTTATGGATTTGGAAAAGGCGTATGATAGGGTGGATAAGGGCACTGTGGCAGATGTTACAAATGTATGGAATAAGAGGTTGGTTATTGAAAGCGGTGAAGTCTTTGAGGATAGTGAGTATGTAGGTGAAATTATTTCCCAGTCAAATTAAGCCTTGCATAGGGATGTGTGATGCCACCATGGTTGCTCAATATATTTGTAGATGGAGTCTTAAGGTAAGTGAATGCTCGGGTATTGGCAAGAGGTGTGGGGTTAAAAGATTAAGAATCTAACACAAAGTGGGAGCTGTCACAGCTGCTGTTTGCTGATGACACTGCTTTTGGGAGATTGATGAATTTGCAGAGGTTGGTTGATGAGTTTGGTAGGGTATGTAAAAGAAAAATTAAGTGAATATAGGAAAGAGTAAGATCATGATAAAAAAAAATTGTATAATGGAGGATTGGATATCAGATTGGAGGGAGAGAGTATGGGGAAGGAGTGTACTCAGATGCAGTAGTACCTCTGGATACTAACAGCTCTAAACTCAAACAATTATGCAAGTGGATTTGTGCAAATGCTTTTATAAGTGTATTTTTGCGGGTCTGAAACTGATTAATGTAATTCCCATTATTCCATATGGGAACAAATTTGTTCGGTATTGGCACTTGAACAGCCTGCTGGAATGAATTAAGTTTATATCTCGAGGTACCAGTGTATTTGGGAGTGGACGTGTCAGCAGATGGGTTTGTGAAAGACGAGGTGAATCATAGACTTGACGAGGGAAAAAGATGAATGGTGCACTGAGGAGTCTGTGGAGACAAAGAACTTTATCCATGAAAGCAAAGAGGGGGATATACGAGTATAGTTATACCAGCGCTCTTGTATGGGTGCGAGGCATGGGTGGTGAATGTTGCAACAAGGTTGTAGGCATGTCTGAGGGCAATGTATAGTGTGAATATAATAGTTTGGAGATTAGGTAGAGGTGTGGGATTACCAAAACTATTAACCAGAAGGCCGAAGAGGGGTTATTGAGATGGTTTGGACATGTAGAGGATGGAATGAAATAAAATGACTTTGAGTGTATAAATCTGTAGTGGAGGGAAGGCTGGGTAGGAGTTGGCCTAGGGAAGGTTGGAGGGAGGGGGGTAAGATATTTTTGTGAGAGGGTCTTGGACTTTCAGTAAGCATGCACGAGCGTGTTGGGAGCAAATTGAGACAAATGGTTTTTAGGACTTGTGGTGTAAACAAGGTAACATTTATGAAGGGATTCAGGTAAACCGACAGACCGGACTTGATTCCTGGAGATGGGAAGTGCAGTGCCAGCACTCGGAATGAGGGGTGTTAATGTTTTATAACTATAGTGTAAGCATTCTTCTGGCAAAACTGTGGAGTGAATGATGGAAGTTTTTATTTTTTGAGCCACCCTCCCTTGGTGGGGAAACAGCCAGTGTGTTAATAAATGTAACTATTTTATCCTCCCTCTTTTTTTTGTTGTTTTCCCTTATTTTTACATTGCAAAAACTTTGGGAAAAATAGAGGCATTGGTGTTTTTTGAAAAAAAAAAAAAAAAAAAAAAAAAATTCAAAGGAGTTGATGTGCAAGTTCTAATTTCAGTTTGTGGGGTGAATAACTTTCACTAACACATGTGATAAAGGGTTACTTTGTTCCTTACGTCATTTCTTTTAGGAAAGTTAAAAAAAATAGAAGCAACATTCTAATTTCTGTGTACAGAAGTTAAGATTAAATGTGAATACTGAAGAGGATCCCAGCAGGGGGTTGAAATGTACAGGTCAATTAATCTTTAGTTTGTCTGTGTGGGTTATTAATGAGCAGTGAAGTATGTGTGGTCTTTAAATAGTAGTTATCAGTAGAGGTGTTGAATAATTATTCATGCATACATTGCTTTGAAAACTACATTTTCCAGTCACAGGAGAAAATTACGCTAAAATGGAGTTTGTACAGGGTGATGTTTAATAATTTTTGTCATTCTTACCTGACAAGTGCTCAGGCTCAAATGGAAGCTGAGCAGAGATCAGCAAGATAGTTACTGGAACAGTGCTATGAACTGGTGGCTACCTACCACTATTACTCACTTGGTTCAAAGGTTCCTATACATTCATTTAACATCTCCCAAAATCTCTTCTACATTCCTCTTCTCCAGGTGCATACACGCTTATGACCCACTTTTCGCATCCAACCTTTACTTTAATCCACATATTTCTTGAATTTACACATTCATATTCTTTTCTCCTTCCATAACTGATCCTTCAACATTACTGCTACCCCTTCCTTAGCTCTAACTCTGATACTCCAGATTTAATCCCATTTATTGAACATTCAAATGGTATAAAATACAGACAGGTTGTTAGGTAAGACACATGCAACAGTTGGGTATCTTTGTTTCGAAACGTTTCAACTACACAGTAGGCTTCTTCAGTAGAGTACAGGAAAGTTGATAGAAGCAGAAGGTACTTGATGTAATCAGTCCATCACCCTTTAAGTTTTGAGGTGGTCAGTCCCTCAGTCTGGAGAAGAGTATTGTTCCGTAGTCTGAAACAATATGGAGTTGAAGCGACAGTATGGAGCCTATATACTGCCAGCAGGTGAGATGTAGGCCACTAGTAGAGGTAATAATGTTGGAAGATCAGGTCCCTCTCAAATCGAGCTATTCTCACTAGTATAAGTTGAGTTGTTTTCAGGTCTGTACCAAGATACCCTTATGTTGCAGTGTCTGACAGATTGAACATTCTATCAACTTTTCTGTACTCGACTGAAGCATGTGTAAGCAAAACGTTTCGAAATAGATACCTAACTGTTAAATGTCTTGCCTAACAATCCCATTTATTTCTCCCTACCGAAAGCCCCCACCCCCCTTCAGCTTTGTTTCGCTTAGGGCCAGGACATCCAACTTTTCATTCATAACATCAGCAATCGTCTGTTTCTTGTCATCTGCACTACATCCACACACATTCAAGCATCCCAGGTTTATAAAGTTTTTCCTTTTAGTAAATGTCTACAGAAGGGGTTACTAGCCCATCACTTCCGGCATTTTAGTCGCCTCGTACAACACTCGTGGCTTACGGAGGAAAGATTCTTTTCCACTTCCCCATGGACAAGAGAAGAAATAAAGAAAGGTATTTAGAAAAGAGAAACCTAGATTTGTATATATTTATTTATTTATGAATTTATGAATTTATGAATGTGGATAGAGGAGCAATGTGGCAGATGTTGCAAGTATATGGAATAGGTGGTAAGTTATTAAATGCTGTAAAGAGTTTTTATAAGGATAGTGAGGCTCAGGTTAGGGTGTAGAAGAGAGGGACACTACTACTCGGTAAAAGTAGGTGTAATGTCACCATGGTTGTTTAATATATTTATAGATGGGGTTGTAAAGGAAGTAAATGCTAGGGTGTTCAGGAAAGGGGTGGGATTAAATTTTGGGGAATCAAATTCAAAATGGGAATTGACGGGTACATTTTGCTGATACTGTGCTTATGGGAGATTCTAAAGAAAAATTGCAAAGGTTAGTGGATGAGTTTGGGAATGTGTAAAGGTAGAAAGTTGAAAGTGAACATAGAAAAGAGTAAGGTGATGAGGGTGTCAAATGATTTAGATAATGAAAAATTGGATATCAAATTTGGGAGGAGTATGGAAGAAGTGAATGTTTTCAGATACTTGGGAGTTGACGTGTCGGCAGATGGGTTTATGAGGGATGAGGTCAATCATAGTATTGATGAGGGGAAAAAAGGCGAGTGGTGCGTTGAGGTATGTGGAGCCAAAAAACGTTGTCTATGGAGGCAAAGAAGGGAATGTATGAAAGTATAGTAGTACCAACTCTTATATGGGTGTGAAGCTTGGGTGGTAAATGCAGCAGCGAGGAGACGGTTGGAGGCAGTGGAGATGTCCTGTTTAAGGGCAATGTGTGGTGTAAATATTATGCAGAAAATTCAGAGTGTGGAAATTAGGTGTGGAGTTAATAAAAGTATTAGTCAGAGGGCAGAAGAGGGGTTGAGGTGGTTTGGTCATTTAGAGAGAATGGATCAAAGTAGAATGACATGGAAAGAATATAAATCTATAGGGGAAGGAAGGCGTGGGTAGGGGTCGTCCTCGAAAGGGTTGGAGAGAGGGGGTAAAGGAGGTTTTGTGGGCAAGGGGCTTGGACTTCCAGCAAGCATGCATGAGCATGTTAGGAGTGAATGGAGACGAATGGTACTTGGGACCTGACGATATGTTGGTGTGAGCAGGGTAATATTTAGTTAAGGGATTCAGGGAAACCGGTTATTTTCATGTAGTCGGACTTGAGTCCTGGAAATGGGAAGTACAATGCCTGCACTTTAAAGGAGGTTTGGGATATTGGCAGTTTGGAGGGATATGTTGTGTATCTTTATACGTGTATGCTTCTAGACTGTTGTATTCTGAGCACCTCTGCAAAAAGTGATAATGTGCGAGTGTGGTGAAAGTGTTGAATAATGATGAAAGTATTTTCTTTTTGGGGATTTTTTTTTTTTTTTTGTCACCCTGCCTCGGTGGGAAACGGCCGACTTGTTGGAGAGAGGGGGGGGGGAAAAAAAAAAAATATATTTTTTTATTTATATATATATTTTTTATTTATATATATATATATTTTATTTATGTATATATATATATTTATATATGTGTATTATATACAGTGGACCCCCGCATACCATTGGCCTTGCATAACGTTAAATACGCATACCGCTACATTTTATCGCCAAGATTTTGCCTCGCATACCGCTAAAAAACCCGCTTAACGCTGTTCGTCCGAGACGCCTCTAATGTGAGACGCGTCTAATGTGCGCCCTTGGCCAGCCTCGCGTGTTCCGCCGGTGGCATTGTTTACCAGCCAGCCTCGCGGTAACATCCAAGCATACAATGGAACATTTTGTATTAGTGTTTTTGGTGATTAGCAGCTGCTGCTGCTGTAGCACCATCTGCTGCTGCTGTAGCACCGTCTGCTGCGGCTGTAGCACCGTCTGCTGCTGCGGCTTATTGAGAATACCAAGAAACAATTAACCCCAGAGGATTTGCCACCCTGAATAACCCAAAAGTCAGTGTCATCGAGACTAACTTATTTCCATTGGGGTCCTTAATCTTGTCTCCCAGGATGCAACCCACACCAGTCAACTAACACCCAGGTGAACAGGGAAAAATGCCTGGAACTAGTGCTCATATTGGTGAATTTAAAGCCAGCAAAGGTTGGTTTGAGAGATTTAAGAATCGTAGTGGCATACACAGTGTGATAAGGCCTGTTCTGGAAGAAAATGTCAAACAGGACCTACAGTACTCAGGAGGAAAAGGCACTCCCAGGACAGTCTCATCAGTCATTGCTGCATCTTCAATAAAGGTAAGTGTCATTTATTCTTCATTTAGTAGAGTAGTACATGCATAATATATATTGTGCATGTTTTCTTTTTCGGGCCACCTGCTTGGTGAATCGCTTGTATAAAAAAATATACTCTACTATTGTGCATGTATCCTTCTCTTTGTGTAGGAAAATGTATTTCATGTGGTAAATTTTTTTTTTCATACTTTTGGGGTGTCTTGCACGGATTCATTTGATTTCCATTATTTCTTATGGGGAAAATTCATTCGCATAACGATAATTTCGCATAACAATGAGATCTCTTGCACGGATTAATATCGTTATGCGGGGGACCAGTGTATGTATATTGTATATGTATATTGTATATGTATATAATGTGCATGTCTGTGAAGTGACCAAAGTGTAAGTAGGAGTAGCAAAATATGCCTGTTATCTAGTGTTTGAGACAGAAAAAGAAACCAGCAATCCTACTATCATGCAAAAGTTTCCAGTTTTTCAGTCATCTGGTATGATGGTAGTCCTTCCCTGGGTGGTTGCCGTCTACCAACCTACTACCTACCTAGAATTTATGCGTATAAATACATCGGAAACAGTGGCGCGTAAGATGTATATATACAACATAAACAGTCAAAGGGTTAAGCTGCTGGGAGAGTTGCTCAAGAGAAGACATCTTGGTTCAGATTCACAGGGAGCACAACAGACAAGTCTTCAGAATTAAGTACAGATCACCACTGGGAGTCAAGTACAGGTCACATCTCCCATCTACAGGTGAATAAACACTAACTCTAAAACACTTCTCACATCCGACTAGCTCTAATTCTATCTCAAGTTCTCTCCAATACACTGTATATAACCCCACTTACCCCTCTACTATTGAAATTCTACCTTGTCTTGGCTTTGTTTTACTTAGCACTTAGACATGCAGCAAATCTTACAAAGCATAGTCGTTTCTTTTTTTATTTGTACTATACACAAATTCATTAAAATAACCTAATCTTAAAACTACTTGCTTTGTCATTTTACTAATTGATACAGAAGGGTTGTTTCTAGCCCCTTGCTTTTGGCATTTTAAGTTTCTTAGGGAGAAGGGATGGTAATGTCCTTAGAATTGAGAGAAAATGCTACAAAGGATAAAGTACTAAAATTCAGAAAAAAATTGAGGTGAATATGTATTCTCACATATGATTGCACATAAACATTCATGTAAATTTAGGGCATTCTGGATGTAAGTATAAGCTGCAAGATTTTCCTGTCATCTTAATGTTTGAGCCAAGGAAATGACCAGTAATTCTGGCAGTGTGCAAAACATTTAAGAGGTTTGTTTCACAGCAGTGTGACAGAATGATGGTAGTCCCTGAGTGGTTGCTGTTTATCAACCCACTATCCATGGTTTCACTGTTTTATTGTATAACTTTTTCAACTTTGATAATTTTCAATGTTCATTTCACTATTTTTAAATTTAGATCATGAAACTAATCTAAATTGGTATTATGTATCTTGACAACTTTGAGTAATGTTTTTAAAGAGGTCAGGAAAAATTTAGTTGGATATGCTTAACCCATATTTTTTTTCACAGGGGAACATGCGTGTTTTGTAGAGTTCGCCCATTAATAGGCGAAGAAATAAAGATCAATAAGAAGTCGGAAATTATTCATCATATGGACTTCCGTAATGGGCGAACTCTTCAGATCTGCAAGAATGCAAGTGAGCATTAGTGCTTCTAGTTGGGTTTAAAAGATGATTTTATGAATAAAGATGTATGCTGTACAACTTAAATTGTTTGTGTTATCAGTTTTAAAGAGAAGTATGTGGAATAAATTTTAAAAATATGTATGTGACATCACTTTAAAATAGAAATCTTTCAACAAACCGGCTGTATCACACTGAAGCAGGGTGGCCCAAAAAGAAAAACTGAAGTTTTTTTTAACTTCAGTAATGTATACAGGAGAAGGGGTTCATAGTCCCTTGCTCCTGGTATGTTAGCCACCTCTTACTAAACGCATAACTTGTTGAGGAAGAATTGTTTTTTTTTTTTAACACATCGGTAGTCTCCCACCGAGGCAGGGTGACAAAGAAAGAATCTCCAAAAAGAAAATACTTTAATCATTCACCACTTTCACCTCGCTCATGCATAATGTCTTTGCAGAGGCACTCAGATATGACGGTTCAGAAGTCCCTCCAAACTGCCAATATCCCAAACCCCTCCTTCAAACTGCAGGCATTGTACTTCACATTTCCAGGACTCGAGTGCAGTTAACCAGTTTCCCTGAATCCCTTCACAAGATATTACCCTGCTCACACTCCAACAGCTCATTGGGTCCCAAAAAACATTAGTCTCCATTCACTCCTATCTAACATGCTCACACATGCTTGTTGGAAATCCAAGCCCCTCGCCCACAGAACCTCCTTTACCCCCCCCCTCCCTCCAACCTTTTCAAGGATGACCCCCTACCCCTCCCCCTCCACTACAGATTTATACTCTCCAAGTCTTTCTATTTTGCTTCAACCTCTAAATGACCCAACACCTCAATAACCCCTCCTCAACCCTCTGAATAATAATTTTAGTAACTCTGCACCTCTTGATTTCCACACTATGAATTGTCTGCAGAATATTTACACCACACATTGCCCTTAGACATGACATCTCCACTGCCTCTAGCCTCCTTGCAGCAGCATTAACAACCCATACTACAAACCCATATAAAACTCTTGGTACCATTATACTTTTGTACATTCCCTTCTTTGCCTCTTTGGATAGTTTTTTCTCTCCAGAGATACCTCGGTGCACCACACACCTTTCCTTCATCAGTTCTATGGTTAACTTCGTCCTTCATAAACTCGTCTGCTGACAAATCTACTCCCAAATATCTGAACACATTCACTTCTTCCATATTCCCTCCCTCCAATGTGATTTCCAACTTTTCTTTACCTAACTTGTTTGATACCCTCATTACCTTACTCTTATCTGTGTTCACTTTCAACTTTCTTAACACACCCTACCAAACTTGTTCACTAACCTTTGCAACTTCTCTTTAGAATCTCCAAACACAGAATATCGCTATTTTAAGACTAACTTCATTTTGGTATATTGTACGTATGGTAATTAGTTTGGAAACGGTGGATGTTTTGTTTGACGGCAGTGTATTGTGAATGAAGAAAATTTGTATCTTGGGAATTAGGTGTGGGATTACCAGAGGCATTTTTCAGAGGGCTGAGGAGGGGTTGAGGTGGTTTCTCTATCTAGAGGATAGAACAAAACTTGTTAACTAGGAGGGTGTATAAATTGGGGTGGAGAGAAGGAAGAGGGTTAAAGGAGGTTCTGAGTGTTAGGGGCTTGGATATCCAACATACTTGTGTGAGCGAGTTAGATAGCGAGTGGAAGAAAGTAATTTTTGACTTTGTTCCAGACTTGAGCCTTAGTGGTTGGAAGTAGTGCCTACACTCTGATGACAAGTAGATATTAGTTTGGAGGGCCATCTGAACTGTGATGTCAGCATGCTGTGCTGGCAAGACAGTGATTAAATGAATGATGCTGAAAGGATTTCCTGTATTTTTGGGTCTCCCTTCAGTGGGAGATGGCCAGTTTGCTAATAAAAATAATTAAAAGATGGGAAGTAATGAAGCTACAGCATTATTTTCCAGACTGGGGTACATACAGTTGATTAAGGGGTGTGACAGTCCCAAAATGTCTAAATATTTAATTGATTTGGGCATAATTATACAGAGCATTTGTCACTATATATGACTTCTACCTTTTGATGTGTGAAATTAGTTTTTCTGTTGCTGTAATAGAAAATGTGCTGCTCTCAGTTATTAGAAAGTTTATGAAAAGGTTTTTTCTGGCAAGCTTGTAAAAAATTTGTGCTTTTAACATTTTCTTTGTCCACTTTGAGAATGCAATAACAAAAATTCCCCTATATAATATATATATATATATATATATTATATAATATAATATATATTTATTGTATTTACTTAATATATAATTATAATATAATTAAATAAATATATAATAAACTTTTTGGTGTTTCCCTACTGGTCCAAAATAAATTATGAATGTAAATTAAATCAGAATATTTTAGAATAAGGAAATGCTGGAGGTCAGAAGTACAGTGCCTGCATTCTAAAGGAGGGGGTTTGGGATATTTGCTGTTTGCAGGAACATCTGAACTGTCATAGCTGCATACCTCTGGCAAGACAGTGATAGTGTGATTGATGGTGACAGTTTTTCTGGATCACCCTGCCTTAGTGGGAGATGGCCTGTATGTTAAAAAAATTATATATAACCCAGTAAAGTCATTCACTGTGACTTATTTTTGTTTTGACAAGTTATACAGTAACAATTGCAATGTTATAATTAATCAGTGTACAAAGTCTTAAAGTAATTTTTCACCAAGGCAGGCCCCTCAGGGAAGGTTCCTTGATGTTGGTGAGGGGCTCTTGATTTAGGGAATTTGATCTGTGCTCTAGCTCCCTGAATGCTTTCCACATCATCCCCCAGTAGCTTCCTGTATATCCTATGGGTTTAGCGCTTCCCCCTTGATTAAAATAATCACCAAGGCAGGCGACACAAAAAAGAAATGCCATCACCATAATCACCACCCACCAATCACCATCATGTGTGCTGACACTACAATGAAAAGACTTTAACACATCTCCACCCCTCCTTCAGAGTGCCAACACTGTACTTGCCACCTCCCTGAATCCTTTCATAAATGTTACATTGGTCACTCCAACAGCACATCAGGTCATAAAAAACCATTAGTCTCCACTTGCTCCTATCTAACATGCTCATGCATGATTCCAGGAAGTCTTAGCTCCTCACACACAAAACCTTAACCCTCATCCTGTAACCTTTCCTAGGATGACCTCCACCTAGCTGTATTTATACCACATAATAGTACAGGCTCTCCTCGCTTAACAGTTCCTTTCCTAATACCACGTCGATAAACTAATTTGTCACTCGACAACGAGCGTATTATAATGGTAGCGAGTTTGTCAGCCATCTTTGATATTGCTTTAATGTCACCCTTGCACCATTTATAACATTTTTAGCATATTTTTAAATGTTTATACAGTAGTGTACTGTATACAGCCTCTCATCAATGGAGTTTCATTCCTAAGACCACATCGTTAAACAAATTTGTCGCTAAGTGAAGAGTACTACACTATAATGGTATCGAGTTTGTCGACCATCTTTGATATTTTTTTAATGTCACCTTTACACCATTTATAACATTTCTGGTATATTTTTAAATGTTTATACAGTAGTGTACTGTATATTGAAATAAAGAAAATCTGCTCTAATATAAATTACATACATGTATTTAGGTATGAATACTGCTCAGAGCGCCCTTCGTAAGTCTGAGGCTTTGGTAAATGTGTACGTCACTAAGGAGAGGCTGTATTGTAATAAACAGAATAGAGGAAATCGGCTCTAATATACATTTAGGTATGCATACTGGTCAGAGCCCGTTGTAAGTCTGAGTCATCGGTAAACGAATACGTCGCTAAGTGAGAAGCTGTATGTCGTATATTCCAAGTGAAGCAATGTCGGGTTAAGTAGTTTCCTATGTTTGAAGTGCTAAAACACCTTTAACCATTTCACTAGTCAAACCCCTGACCTAAAACTTATCCAGTGTCCAAGAATATTCAAAAAAAATTTATTTTTTCTTATGAAATGGCAGAGAACCTTACTCTTCAAGGTAATAAAACAAAAATTGATAATTACATTTTCGTGAATTTTACTGTTAGTGATATTTATGCATTAACAATTTTACCCACTTAGAGTCCAATTTTAGGCCAATTACATTGTTCCAGTCTACTAAATTCTTACTTATTTTGCTAGTGTCTTCCATTTTATTGACTGAGCAAAAGCAATTGCCCAGTCAACTATTTAAACTACCCAATAAAGTGATGAGAAATTGGTATATTGGCCAATTTCACAAATTTCAAAATAGGGTCGAGAATAAACATTGTAGGCATTCATGGTACTAAAATAACATTTCCTCTGTTCATTAGTTACATTGCCAGGCTTCACGCATGAATTTTTTATGCACACAGTATTATAATGTGAAAATTATATAAAATTGTATATACAGTGGACCCCCGGTTTGCGATGCTATCGGTATCCGATAAATCCGGTAACCGATGCATTATATCGCAGAGAATTTGCCTCGGTTCCCGTTACAAAACCTGGTATGCGATGCGGTTCATACGAGACGTGTCGACGTGTGGCCTGAACTGCACCATGTGTGCCAGTGTTTACAAGCCAGCCAGTGAGCGCGCATCTAAGGATACATTCGGTACATTCCATATTATCACTGTTTTTGGTGCTTGTTTCTGCAAAATAAGTCACCATGGGCCCCAAGAAAGCTCCTAGTGCCAACCTTTTGAGACCAAGAGTGCTAATGACTGTTGAAATGAAGAAAGATAATTGCAAATTATGAAAGTGGAGTGCGTTTGTCGGAGCTGGTAAGGTTGTATAGTAAACCCCAATCAACCATCTCTACTATAGTGAGCAGGAAAATGGCAATCAAAGCTGTTCTTGCAAAATGGTGCAACTGTGACTATGAAACAGTGACTGCAAGTGTTAGAAAATGTTGACTGTTATTGGTGTAGATAAATGAAAAACAGATAGCAGGAGATAGCATCTCTCAAGCGATCATTTGTAAAAAGGCTAGGCAGTTGCATGACTATTTGGTAAAAAAAAAAAAACTGCATGCAACTAGTGGTGATGTGAGTGAATTTAAGCCAGCAAAGGTTGGTTTAAAAGATTTAAGAATCATAGTGGCATACATAGTGTGATTAGGCATGGTGAGGCTCCCAGTTCAGACCACAAAGCTGCTGAAAAGTATGTGCATGAATTCAAGGAGTACGTAGACTGAATGATTGAAACCTGAGCAAATGTTTAATTGTGACGAAACAGGCCTGTTTTGGAAGAAATTGCCAAGCAGGACCTGCATTACTCAGGAGGAAAAGGCACTCACAGGACATAAGCCTATGAAAGACAGGCTTACTCTTATGTGTGCCAATACTAGTGATTGCAAAGTGAAGCCTTTATTGGTGTATCACTCACACTCCCAGTGTGTTCAGGCAAAAGAATATCCTCAAGGCTAATGTGTGCTGTGGAGGGCAAACAGTAAGGCATGGGTCACTAGGGACTTTTTCTATGACTGGGGGGGCAAATGCATGGTGTAACCAATGTGAAAAATTACCCAATTGAAAAAAAATTAGACCTTGAGTGCCTCCTGGTATTGGACAATGCTCCTGGTCATCCTACAGACTTGGCAGAGCAACTTTCTGGGGACATGAGTTTCATTAGGGTAAAGTTTTTTGCCTCCTAATACCACTCCTCTCCTGCAGCCCATGGACCAGCAGGTCATTTCCAACTTCAAGAAACTGTACACAAAAGCTATGTTTGAAAGGTGCTTTGAAGTGACCTCAGAAACTATTGACTCTAAAGGAGTTTTGGAAGGGTCACTTTAATATCCTCAATTGTGTAAACCTTATAGGTAAGGCTTGGGAGAGGAAATGACTAAGGACCTTTAACTCTGCCTGGAAAAACTGTGGCCAGAATGTGTAGACAAAAGGGATTTCGAAGGGTTTGAGGCTAACCCTGAGAAGCCTATGCCAGTTGAGGAATCAATTGTGGCATTGGGGAAGTCCTTGGGGTTGGAGGTTAGTGGAGAGGATGTGGAAGAGTTGGTGGAGGAGGACAAGGACAATGAAGAACTAACCACTGAAGAGTTGCTAGATCAACTTCAACAGCAAGAGGCCACACCTGAGGAAACTGCTTCTGAGGATGGGAAAGAGAAATTGAAGAAGTTGCATACTTCAAAGATTAAGGAAATATGTGCAAAGTGGCTTGAAGTGCAAACCTTCGTGTATCAAAATCACCCTCACACGGCTATTGAAAGCCGTGCTGGTGACTATTACACTGACAATGTTGTGAAACACTTTAGGAAAGCCATAAAGGAACGAGAGGTACAGGCCTCTATGGACAGATATGTTGTGCGACTTAAGTCCAGTGACTCTCAAGCTGGTCCTAGTGGCATTAAAAGAAGTAACCCTGGAAAAGGACTTTATACCTAAAGTCCTAATGGAAGGGGATTCCCCTTCTAAACACAAAGACCATCCACACACTCCCCCCGCTCCCCCCTCCCCTCCCCCCCATCCCATCAATCATCACCAGATCTTCAATAAAGGTAAGTGTCATGTAACTGTGCATGTCTTCAGTTTGTGTATTAAAATTAATATTTCGTGTGGTAAAAAATTTTTTTTTTCAAACTTTTGGGTGTCTTTCACAGATTAACTTCATTTCCATTATTTCTGATGGGAAAAATTTTTTCGCTTTCCGATAATTTTGGTTTACAATGAGCTCTCGGGAACGGATTAATATCGTGAACCGATGGCCCACTGTATTGTACCCATGAACGAGTGGTATTGATCAATAACACTGCACTAGCCGAGGACTCGAACCTATGTTGTACTGGTCCTCTGGAGAGCTAGAACCACATGCCTTAACCCACAGGACCACCCAATCCTACAAAGATGGCGCATCCAGCAGAGGTAGCTGTTTTACTGCCATCCGAGGACCTTCGATGTCATGGGAGCTTATGGGCTAATTTTCATTCTCATCCCTGTTTGGTGTACTAATCCACGAGCAGCATACAGTGGACACCCCCCCCCCCCGAGTTTTGTGAGCCTCTCACTTCGTGAATTTCGACTTTTGGCAACTTTTTTAATCAAAATAAAGCCTCGCAGTTCGTGACTTGCCTCGCGATTTGTCCATTGTACAGAAAGTGTTTGTGCGGCTGGGAGTGGTCGGGCATACACAAAGGCTCCCACAGAACATTCAGGACTCAATGTGGCATTGTTTGTGGGCAAGTGACCACCACCCCATGTGTTCATACAATACATTTCGTAATCTATTGTTTTTTTTTGTGCTTGAAACTGCTAAATAAGCCACCATGGGCCTGAAGAAAGCTTCTAGTGCCAGCCCTTTGGTAAAGGTGAGACACGATAGAATAAAAAGTTTGTAGAAAAATAGTGGTGGTGGTAGAGGGTGGTAGAGATTGTGGTAAGTAGATGCAAGAGCTGTCTTTATGGAAAGGGATTCCCATTTGTGGAAGGGTGTATCTTCGTTAGCTATTCAGGTGATGACTTGTGTACTAGTACTCCTAACTTTCAGAATTGAACAGTGAAATCAGGAGCTGCTGGTTTCTCTGCTAGATTCCCTTCCAGGTAGCAGGATGTGCAAGTGGCTTGGCTGTTGGTTACCCTTTGCTTTTTAATTTCTACACCAAATTCCGATATTCACACCACACATTACTCTCGC
The DNA here is from genome assembly GCF_026875155.1 of Cherax quadricarinatus. Lineage (NCBI taxonomy): Eukaryota > Metazoa > Arthropoda > Malacostraca > Decapoda > Parastacidae > Cherax > Cherax quadricarinatus. Next base: position 583,459 of record NC_069481.1, read on the forward strand.
ACATGACAGCTGTAATGCCTCTGTTGAAGTCATTGTGAAGCTGTATCTTTACTTCCTTTGAACATTTTTGGCAGCATCCTGTATGTATTCACAACCAGTAAAATACTTCGTTTTTCTGGCTGTGTAAGACTGCTAGTATCCATACAGAAAAGATTCCAGTAAAAAGTGGATTAAGTTCTTCTTGGCTGCCATTCATCACAGCTATTAATGTAATCTTGAGAAAAATCACCAGAATTAAAGTCAGTACTTACAATAGCTTTATAACTGTATTCCAACTCGATTACATCTAATCTGGGACTATTTTGAGAAGGGCTATCAGTCGACCACGTATAGTGAAGCAACCATAAATGCCAAAGTCTTCAAACTAAGGGTTAGCTATAAACATTTGTCCATTTTCCAGGATGTCTAATTTTCCCTTACTTTTTTTCATCCTGCATGTCCCTTACAGAGATGGCTCCTCGTACCCACTTGACATCCTCCATTTCAATATGTGGATGTGGACATGGACATGTTCATGTAATACTTTTGCCTACTTGCCACACCATCTCCATCAAATTAATCTGTGCAAGACACCCAAAAGTATGAAAAAAATTTTGCCACATGAAATGTTAGTTTTAATACACAAACTGAAAAAGGCATGCACAATTACATGACTTACTTTTATTGAAGATCTGGTGATGATTGATGGGATGGGAGGAGGGGAGAGAGAGTTAGTGTTTAGAAGGGGAATCTTCTTCCATTAAGACTTGAGGTGCCGAGTCCTTTTCTGGGGTTACTTCCCTTCTTCTTTTAATGCCACTAGGACCAGCTTAGTCACTGGACTTCTTTCGCACAAATCTGTCCATAGTGGCCTGTACCTCTCGTTCCTTTATGACTTCCCTAAAGTGTTTCACAACATTGTCAGTGTACAGGTTGCCAACACGGCTTGCAATAGCTGTGCGAGGGTGATTTTTCATCCATGAAGGTTTGCACTTCAAGCCACTTTGCACAGATTTCCTTAATCTTTGTAGTAGGCAACTTCAATTTCTCTCCCCTCCTGAACCAGTTTCCTCAGGTCTGGCCTCTTGCTGTTGAAGTTGATCTATCAGCTCATCCCTCTTCAAGGGGGGCTCCTTGGCGTGGTGAAGAGGCTCTTGGTCTGAGGAATTAGACCTGTCTGTCTTCTTCCTCAGACCGAACCTAATTACCCCCCAATCTCCCTTCCCCTATCCCATCCTCCCCTTTTTCCTTTCCTCCTCCTCCTCCCCACCCCTCCCTTTTGCCCTTCCTCTTTTTGTCCTTTGGGATTTCTCCCACAGGCGTGCTAGTTTCCTAGGTAGGGAAAGAGGATACCGGGGTCCATCCCATTCCGTTGAGGTTCTTAGCGGTGGCGTAGTTTGCCGTGGAATCTGGATCGCCTGGGGATGTCCCGATCCTTCTCCGGTATCCCGGAGTAGCTTTGGGTGTCTTTCGGGCGACGTGCATCTCTGGAAGCCACCTTTCGGATTCCGGGGGTGGTGGCCGAAGGAGGTATGCTTTGTGGCGGATATCCAGCCGCCCTCTTTTGTCCACCGATGTAGCTCGGCAGATGTGAGGTTGCTATCCCGGATTGTTAGTTTACTAGCATGATGGGTATGGCATGGGTTCCATGCTGCATCTGCGCTACTTGTGGTGCCGAGGTCCTCTTGGGCGCGGAGGGAGATTTCTGGCCCTTTCATTCCTCCTAGGAACTATCCCTCCCCGGTCCCCCCCTTTTTTATTCTTTTTATTTTTTTATTTTTCTTTCTTTTTCTTAAAAACAAAAAGAAAGTAACCTAACCATGGCAGCCCTAGTCCATGAACCTGGTACCCCGGGCCCCTTCTTGATGCCGCACCCCGTTCTGACCCCGCCTCGTGTTTGGATCACTCTTCAGACATTCCTCATGCCTCTGTACCTATTGCCGGTGCTGTTTCCTCACCCGCTTCAGGTACTGAGGCCTCGACTGACTCCTTCGATTTATCGGACCTTCGCTCTCCTCTGACTATGCTTCCGGCCTCTCCCTCTACGGTGCGGCAATTTTCAAATCGCCGACCCGGTCCACATCGGACCAACTCTGGTCCCACGCCTAAACGCAACAACAATTACCTGCTGATGATACTTCTCCACCTTCTCGTTCTTCTCAGAAACGATCAACACGTCCTTCACTACCTTTCCACGCTCGGTTTCCGACTGAACAATGGACTAAATTCTTCACTTTACGACCGACTTCCTCTACTGCCTATCTTTCTGACCATAGTATTGGCAAGGCACTCCTACGCCATGTTGGTAAAGATATTTCTTTTCATGCTCTTAAGAGCGGTATGTGCATCATTACCGTACAGAATGCTACCAGGCTCATGAGCTCTCGTCTTTCCCATATCGATACTGTTCCTGTCACTCTTGAAAAACATCATTCCCTCAATTCTTGTAGTAGTACCGTCATTCTGCCCCATACCATAGTTCAACAAAATTTCCAGACATGTGGCACTGACATTCTTGAACAGCTAGAACTCCACTATCTCCCAATCCTCAAGGTAGACACTTAGGTTCTTCCTGCCCGTGGGCGGAGACGATACCCTAGCAATGTGGCTCATTTAACTTTTGACAGCCGAGAACTCCCATCCTCGGTTTATATAGCAGGACATTGGTTACAAGTTCGAAAGGTGATCCCTACACCACAACAGTGTAGAAATTGCTGGCGATTTGGCTATCCAGCGAAATATTGCAGATCTATCGCCGAATGCCCAGTCTGTGGTGCCGATGACCATTCTAATACGTCTTGCAATCGATCTCCCTCTTGCCTTAACTGTCATGAGGCTCACCCTTCGTACTCTCGCCGTTGTCAAGTCTAAACGAGCGGGAAATCCGTTACCTTAAAGACAGGTCTCCCTTATGACATGGCAGTTTCTCATCTCCGCCTCCAAGGAAGACTCCAATGTGTTTCTTATTCCCGTGTTTCAAAACGTCCCCCCCACTTCTGGTATCCCATCTTCTACACCCACCTCTGTGGTTACCTCTCCCATAATCACTCCTGTATCTAATCCTTTTGCTGTCCTCGGCTCAGACATCCCTACTTCAACGCCTCAGTCTAATCTCGCTTCGTGTTCTCTCTCACAAGCCTCAGTATCGACGAGACCTCGTACGACGCCTCCCAATCGTCCCACTACTTCTCAAAAGTCAAAAAAGGTCTGTTAACACATCCTACCCATCTTCCACCTCCTCATTTTACCCTCCCTGTCTCTGTCCCTGGTTCTTCCCCTCTCACTGGCTCAGTTACAAGTGTAGAGGTTCACCCTCCTCGTACTGTACCTTCCTCCCCTGTTCCCTCCCAAGTTTCTTCCTCTTCTGCCACCTCCCAGGTTCCTGTCTCTTCTGTCCCCTGCCACGCTTCTCCAGTTCCCTCCACCCTTTCGCCCCCCCCCTCTACCTTGGTACAGTCCAATACAGTTCCAATCTTTACTCATCCTCCCCCTACCATTCCCAATATTGTCTCCCATACGACATCTCTGAATTCCGAAACACTTGAAGCAATCTCTGAATATATTGCAGAGACCAAACCATCAATGGACACTGATCCACCTTCCGCTCCTTCTCTCTCCTCTGTGCCATCTGCGCAACTCCTTTCTTCACAGCGCACCGTTCCTTCGCTGCTTGAACGTTTTCCACTTGAACGTTTTCTAACCCCTCTAGTAAGTAGGAACCCTTACCTGCGGATTTCGAGTACCTTTATCATTGCCAATCATGGCCTATTTGCAGTGGAATATACTCGGCCTCAGGGGTAATTGGGGTGAGCTTCAGATGTTACTCTCCCAGTTTGCCCCTGTTGGTGTTTGCTTACAGGAGCCAAAATTACACTGCTGTTATTTCTCACATCTCAGGCTATAATTTATTGTATTCTTCAGATCCTTTTCCTGATGGGACCTTTAATGAAAGTGGCCCTTCTTCTCCGCACTGATATTCCGTACCATCAGCTATTTGTTCATACTTCGCTGCATTACACAGCAGCCCGTATCCACTTACATAGGTGGTATACGCTCTGTTCTTTATATCTCTCTCCTTCTCGGGCATTATCTATTCCGGATTTTGCCTTCCTTGTTTCGTCATTATCGCCACCGATTCTGTTACTTGATTTTAATGCCCACAATTTCCTCTGGGGGGGGGGGATCTCCCTGTGATTCCCGTGGAATTCAGTTAGAGGCTTTTCTTGCCACCCACCCCCTCCATGTTTTAAATACAGGTACTCGCACCCATTTTGATCCTCTGACTCGCACTCTTGCATCGATCTCTGTCTGCTCTTCCTCCGCCGCATTGGACTTCACTTGGTCTGTTCTCCCGGACTTGCATGACAGTGATCATTTCCCAATCATTCTTACTTCCCCCTCATATTCGCCACCTCTTCGCACCCAACACTGGCAATTTAATCGGGCAAATTGGAACCTTTACTCACACTTAACTGTTTTTAAAGAGGTTCCTTCTTCGTCCTCCATCGATGAGCTTTTACACCACTTCTCGTCCTCCGTTTTCACCGCAGCTTCTCATTCTATACCCCAAACTTCGGGCAGGCATTCTCAGAAATGCGTGCCTTGGTGGTCTCCTGCTTGTGCTCGTGCAGTACATTTGAAACGCGCTGCATGGGGCAGGTACCGGTACAATAGAACCACAGAGCGACTCCTTGATTTTAAACAGAAGCGTGCGATCGCTCGCCGTGTCATCCGTGATGCTAAACGCACTTGCTGGCGAGATTGTCTCCACTATCACCTCTGCTTCCTCTGAGTGCAGTCTGGAAAAAAGTACGGAAACTGAGTGGTAAATATTCTCCTGACCCGGCTCCTGTTCTGCGGGTTGCTGGTGTTGATATAGCAAACCCACTAGATGTTGCCAATGAAATTGGCAATCATCTGGTCCGTATTTCTCAGGGACTCCATCTATGCCCCTCATTTCTTTCCTCAAAGTCTGCCAGAGAGTTAGCACCCTTGGACTTTTCTTCTCTCAGAGAACAGTATAATGTGCCTTTTACACTTCAAGAACTAGAGGCAACACTCTCGGCTTGTCGATCATCGGCAGCTGGGCCCGACGACATTCATATTCGTATGCTACAACATTTACATCAGTCAGCCCTTGCAGTCCTATTACGCCTTTACAATCTTATTTGGTCACAAGGAGTTCTTCCACAGCTGTGGAAATCCGCCTTTGTTCTCCCTTTCCACAAACCAGGCACTACGGGACATGAAACCTCCCACTATCGTCCCATTGCTCTTACCAGTGCAGTTTGCAAAGTAATGGAACGCCTAGCAAATAGACGTTTAGTGTGGTATTTAGAGACCCACAACAGTCTCTCCACTCGTCAATATGGCTTTCGTAAGGGACGTTCTACCATAGACCCCTTACTACGCTTGGATACGTATGTTCGTAATGCCTTTGCGAATAACCACTCAGTTATTGCCGTAATTTTTGACCTTGAGAAGGCATATGACAACTTGGAGGTATAATATTTTAGCCCAAGCCCACTTCTTAGGCCTTCAAGGCAGTCTACCATCCTTCCTTAAGAACTTTTTAACTGACGGGCATTTCCGTGTTCGGGTTAATAATGTGCTCTCCCCGGACTTTATCCAAGCTGAAGGTGTCCCCCAGAGATGTGTTCTGAGCACAACACTTTTCTCCTTGCTATTAATGATTTGGCCTCTAGTCTTCCATCAAATATTTGGTCATCACTCTATGTTGATGACTTCGCTATTGCCTGTGCAGGCGCTGACTGTCACCTCATTAGTTTCTCTCCAACATGCAGTCGACCGTGTTTCCATTTGGGCCACCACACGTGGGTTTAAATTTTCCAGCACTAAAACCCACCAAATTACTTTCACTAGACGCTCTGTCATCTACGATCATCCTTTGTACCTCTATGGCTCCCATATCCCTGAACGTGATAGTCAAGTTTCTAGGCCTCTTTGATCGTAGGTTATCCTGGAAACCTCACATTACCTCTCTGAAGCAACTTGTCACAGCCGGCTGAACCTTTTAAAAACCCTTGCTCATCTTTCATGGGGAGCTGATCGTCAAACCCTCCTTCGCCTACATTCCACCCTTATTTCATCGAAACTTGTTTATGGTGACCAGATCTATTCAGCGGCATCTCCTGCTACTCTCTAGCCTTAACCCCATTCATCACCAAGGATTACGTTTATGCCTCGGTGCTTTTCGCTCTTCCCCTGTCGAGAGCCTCTATGCAGAAGCGAACGTTCCATCCTTATCCGATCGCCGTGATGCCCATTGCCTGCGCTACTATGTACGCTCTCATGATCTCCGCAATCCTTCCATTTATAGAATGGTCACTGATATTAGTAGACATTCTTTATTTGTTCGCCGCCCCTGTTTACTCTGTCCCTTCTCTCTTCGCCTTCATTCGCTCTTGTCTTCTCTTCAACTACCACCTTTCTATGTACATGTAGCATCTCACTTTTCCCTACCCCCCCTGGGAAGTTCCAGCTGTTCGAGTCTGTTCTCTCCCTCGCTCGAAAGCCCAACTGTCTACGGTCGCTTCCCACTCTTTTTCTTGACCACTTTCACTCTCATTCTCATGTCATTGCTGATGTACACAGATGGCTCTAAGTCTTCTGATGGCGTAGGATTCACAGCAGCGTTTCCGGACAGCGTCGTACAAGGGCATTTACTATCTTCGGCTAGTATTTTTACTGCTGAATTATATGCCATCCTTACAGCACTTATCCGTATTGCATCTATGCCTGTGTCATCATTTGTGGTTCTCGGACTCCCTTAGTGCTTTACAGACTATACAAAAATTTGATACACCTCACCCCTTAGTCCGCCATATCCAACTTTGGCTACACCGCATCTTTACCAAGCATAAAGATGTTTTTTGTTGGGTCCCTGGTCATGTTGACGTACAGGGCAATGAACAGGCAGACACTGCTGCGTGGTCAGCAGTACATGACCTACCAGTTTCTTAGAGGTATTCCATTTACATACTATTTTGCTGCAATATCTTCCCACCTTCACACCCGTTGGCAACAACGTTGGTCTACTATGCTTGGCAACAAACTTCAATCTATTAAACCGAGTATAGGTTACTGGCCGTCTTCTTATCACCAGTGTCGAGGTTGGGAGACTATTCTCTCCCGTCTTCGCATTGGCCATACTCGTCTTACTCGTGGATATCTCATGGAGGCGCCTTGCTCCTCTGTGAGAATTGCCAAGCTCCATTATCAGTCGGCCACATTCTGTTGGACTGCCTACTTTATCAACGATCATGCAGAATTTACCTCTGTCGTCGTCTTCGCTCCGCTGCTCTCTTTACCTTCCCTTCTCGCTGATGGACCCACCTTTCATCCGGACTCTCTCATTGACTTTTGGACAACAACTAACTTCACAAATTCTGATACCTTCAGCCCTTTCTACTTCAATCTCTTGCTACCCTCTACCCCCGTACTATCCCCTGCCCTGCTGTTTTCTGTAACCTGCTCATCATCCCCCCCCCTCCCTTCTGCCATCCAATTCCCTTGCTTCCTTCCCTACCCTGCAGCGCTGTATAGCCCTTGTGGCTTAGCGCTTCTTTTCGATTATAATAATAATAATAATAATAATAATATCAGCTCATCAGTGGTTAGTTCTTCATTGTCCTCCTCCACCAACTCTTCCACATCCTCCCCACTAACCTCCAACCCCAAGGACTTTCCCAATGCCACAATGGATTCCTCAACTGGCATAATCCTGTCAGGGTTAGCCTCAAACCCTTCAAAATCCCTTTGTCTACACATTCTGGCCAGTTTCTTCCAAGCAGAGTTAAAGGTCTTCTTAGTCACTCCCTCCCAAGCCTTACCTATAAGGTTTACACAATTGAGGATATTAAAGTGCTCTCCAAAACTCTCTTAGTCAGTTGAGTTTCTGAGGTCGCTACAAAGCACCTTTCAAACAGAGCTTTTGTGTACAGTTTTTTGAAGTTTGCAATAACCTGCTGGTCCATGGGCTGCAGGAGAGGAGTGGTATTAGGAGGCAAAAACTTCACCTTAATGAATTTAATGTCCCCATAAAGTCGCTCTGCCACGTCTGTAGGATGACCAGGGGCATTGTCTATCACCAGGAGGCACTTAGGTTCTAATTTCTTTTCAGTTAGGTAATCTTTCACATTGGGGGCAAATGCATGGTGTAACTAGTCACAAAGTCCCTAGTGACCCATGCCTTACTGTTTGCCCTCCACAGCACACACAAATTCTCCTTGAGGACATTCTTTTGCCAGAACGGTCTGGGAGTTTGAGTGATACACTAATAAAGGCTTCACTTTGCAATCACCACTAGCATTGGAACACATCAACAAAGTAAGCCTGTCTTTCATAGGCTTACGTCCTGGGAGTGCCTTTTCCTCCTCAGTAATGTAGGTCCTGCTTGGTATTTTCTTCCAAAACAGGCCTGTTTCATCACAATTAAACACTTGTTCAGGTTTCAGTCCTTCACTGTCTATGTACTCCTTGAATTCCTGCACATATTTTTCAGCTGCTTTGTGGTCCGAACTGGCAGCCTCACCATGCCTTATCACACTGTATGCCACTACGCTTCTTAAACCTCTCAAACCAACCTTTGCTGGCCTTAAATTCACTCACATCATTAGTTGCAGGCATTTTTTTAATTAAATCCTCGTGCAACTTCCTAGCCTTTTCGCTTATGATCGCTTGAGAAACGCTATCTCCTGCTAGCTGTTTTTCATTTATCCACACCAATAAGTGTGTCTCAACATCTTCCATCACTTGCGATCTGTTTCGAAAACGGTTAAACCTTTGGCAAGAACAGCTTCCTTGATTGCCTTTCTGTTGCCCACAATAGTAGAGATGGTTGATTTGGGTTTCTTGTACAACCTGGCCAGGTCGGCGACACGCACTCCACTTTCATACTTATCAATGATCTCTTTCTTCATCTCTATTGTAATCCTCACCCTTATTGCTGTAGGGTTGGCACTAGAAGCTTTCTTGGGGCCCATGGTCACTTATTTGGCTGATAAAATCGCCAAAAACACTGTAATAATACGAAATGTTCCGATTGTATGCTTGGATGTTACCGCAGAGGAAGGCTGGTAAAGAATGCCACCAGCGGCACATGTGAGGCTGGCTAAGGGCGCACGTTGGATGCGTTTTGGACGAAGAGCGGTGAGCGGGTTTTTGAGCGGTATGCGAGGCAAAATTTTTGTGATAAAAGCGAGCGGTATGCGGATTGTACGTTATGTGATGGCGACGGTATGCGGGGGTCCACTGTATTTTATTATAATAGACTATACAGTACATTCATTCTGTATTTTCCATATTTCTCTATCGCTTGTATGCGATGAAATTGGATTAGTATTAGATGTAGTGCAGCAAAGAGGCTTCTTTTCCTTCAAAATATTTGCAACATGAGATACCATACCAAGATTAGGGATACCTTCCTTGTCCACCTTACTGCAGTAAACCATTTTTATTTTTTAACATATGGGCCGTCTCCCACTGAGGTAAGGTGATCCGAAAAAGAAGCAGCAAATAAACCATAACCAATTAAATGTTATTTTTTTCTAGATCAAAATGGAAGCACAAACAAAAGGAGCGAGTTCACTTTTGATCAGGTTTACGGGCCAACTGGAACACAAGCACAAATATTTGAAGAAGTATCACATCTGTCAGTCTGTCCTAGACAGATAAAACACATGTGTATTTGCTTATGGGCAGACAGGCTAGGGGAAAGACCTACACAATGGAAGGTGTACTTCAAAACAAAGAGCAGAAGGGCATGATTCCTCAGACGAAGTAAATCTTCTCCACAATAAACGGGCTGAAGGACGAGGTATGAGAATTCTTAAATTTTCTTTAAATACACAAATAACCCGCACTTAGAGAAGCTTACGACGACCTTTCAGTCCGCCTTGGACCATTTACAGTCAGTATTGTGCCATTTTTTGCTATTTAGTCTTTCAATAAGGAATTCTTCCTAGACCTTTGTATATATAGTATGTTTGGAGTATTTCTTTTACCATAATTATGCATATGGTTGCTTAAATTCTGTAGTAATTTCAGTTATTCATGTTTGATTGCTTTTGGTAAATGATAATGAAAATTGGCTGTAAATTATATTCTAGTAAATTGTGTTTTTCATTTAAAGGCTTTTTTTTATATATATATTTGACACATTCGCCAACATTCACTCAATCGCCATTTTGCCAGAAGTGTGTATTCAAATGACCCTCTGAACTGCAACACCCTCACCAATTCTTCATAGTGCTGCCACTGCTTTTCCCACCTCCAGGAGCTAGGTCTAGCTAATTGCAGAGTCACTTGTTTGCACAGAACTGCTAAATGCCTCAAATGATGAAGTGGAAGTTTTAGCAGTAAAGGTAGAGAACCAAAACCTAGTCATTGTGGTAGTCTACAAGCCTCTGGATGCAACATCCCAGCAATTCCAGGAACAGCTGTTAAAAATTGACCACTGTCTGGGAAAATCTTCCAGCTCCTGCACCCAACATCTTGCTCCTGGGGGATTTCAACTTAAGGCACCTAAAATGGAGGAATATAGCAAATAATATTATTGCAGTAATAACACCAGGAGGCAGCTCTGATGAAAACTCAC
>NC_069481.1:594555-636448 GCF_026875155.1 Cherax quadricarinatus
CCAGTGTCTGGGGGGGGGGGGGAAAGTGTGAGTTGAACTGTGGACCTGTGGGCAGCTGGCGGTGCATGCCCAGTACGTACCAGTGTCTCTAGTCTACCTAGAAGCTAGTGTCAGTGTCTTCATAGTTGTACTAGGGGATACATGCCCCCTTGGATATAGGAATTTGAGGTGCAGGCAGGTCACTAATAAAGATTGAATATTGGTGGCCTGGTGGCTAAAGCTCCCGCTTCACACACGGAGGGCCCGGGTTCGATTCCCGGCGGGTGGAAACATTTCGACACGTTTCCTTACACCTGTTGTCCTGTTCACCTAGCAGCAAATAGGTACCTGGGTGTTAGTCGACTGGTGTGGGTCGCATCCTGGGGGACAAGATTAAGGACCCCAATGGAAATAAGTTACAGTCCTCGATGACGCACTGACTTTCTTGGGTTATCCTGGGTGGCTAACCCTCCGGGGTTAAAAATCCAAACGAAATCTTATCTTAGGAATTAAGGCTCCTGGTTGCACGTGGTTTCTAAGGCAAGTCCAAAGGGGCTAAGCTTAGGAAGGTTGAAGATCAGGATATATGCTGCAACACCAAATAAGTTAGTCCTTTATATGTGCATGCAGGAGTTTCTTGCAACATCAATCATTTATGAAAATCTGTCCTATAAGCCACTTGTGAGGCTGAGGTACCCACCTCAGAGCTGTCAACAGAGCTTGCCAGGGTAGGTGACTCGCTTGGAGGCAGCCCAGACAAATTTTCACAACTGTACCCAAGACATTGGTTCCCACATACACATCTACACACCCAAAAATAAAAAAAACAAACAGACCCATACAGGGCAATATCCATGACCACTACTATATTCCCAACCACGTATCAAACACAAGGCTGATGTTAACGGTTAACATTCAGTATATAATATGACCTACGTACAGATACAAAAGTATACAGTAGGGCCCCACTTACATGACAGGTTAGGTTCCAGGCTACCATCGTAAAGCGGAAATTGCCATGAAGTGGAACACTTTCCCCCCCCCCCTTATAAATGCATACAAATACTATATAAGTTATTTATATTATTGAACCTGCTACAGGGGTCACCTACATGTTATGTTCTTGTTCTTGTGTACATAGGGTTAAGATTGCCCATCTTCTTAATGTTATGTTTTGTCACAAGCGATATTTTCTAGTATAATTGTGTAACCTCTTGTGTTTGTTAATATTGTGTTTGTTATTTGCTATTGTACGTTCTGAGAGATTGTTTCAAAATGTGTTTATATACAATGTGTATCAACCCTAGTTTAAGGGGTTTTTATGTTAAGCTATGTATTGTTTTAAATAAAAAAAAAAAATACTAAGTTTACACTAACATATATTAAGTTAGCAATAGAACTAGGCATTAAAAAACAAAGTGCAATACACAAATATTGAACTCATTACTTGCCTTAAAATATTTTAGTCTTAATCTAGGGTGAGACGAGTACTATTTCTTGAAAGAAATAGTGTGGTGTGTATGGCAGTCAGCCGGGCTACCATACCAGGCCATTCCACCGACGTGCATTAGTAATTTTATTCAGGTATACACAGCTACTTGTACATAGCAGCATGTGTAGAGAACCTAGGATATCCCAAAAGTCAGCGACTTATTTCCATTGGGGTCCTTTTACCTAATTATAATATAAAGGTTATATTTTCTTCTACAATGAAGATAACATCTCTTTATCATACTGAAGACTATCTACAATACGAGGGTTATTACTAGGAATAAGGTAAAATTTAAACGTATGTTAGCAAAAAAAATAAATCATTCCCCTCCCTTTCTGTAGATATTAAGACACCTTTTGGCAGTCTTCTTGAACTGGTTCATGCTAAGACTGGCTTTGACATGTGCAGGCAGTGTTCCATTCCTTTATTGCTGTACAATTTATTTATTTCAAATTTGTGCACACATACAGAGGTACAAAAAAAAATACAGATAAGAGCAGCATGCCAAAGCCACTTATACTATGCATAGCATTACGGGCTGGCTTAAAATTAACTTAAGATTAACTAAGCAATGATGAAATCAGTGATAAAACATTAATGTAAACAGATTACTATAAAGCACAAGTGAGTATTACTAAGACAGGTCATATGGTTGCATTCAGTCATATGAAGGATTGTTAGGTAGTGTATTTAAAAAATAATAAAGTTAGATTCGGTTTTAGGTTTAACATTTGTGATATAATTGTGAGAAACATTTAAGATATACAATTTATAAGGTTCAGTTATTCAGTATTTATTTGGTTTTGGGTGAGTAAGTGATCTTTGAGTAGACTTGAATTTATAAACAGGTAGTGTTTTTTATATTTACAGGTAATGAATTCCAGATTTTAGGGCCTTTTATGTGCTTTGAGTTTTTGCATAGTGTGAGATGAACACGAGGAACATCAAAGAGTGATCTGTGCCTTGTGTTATGGTCATGTGTTCTGTTGAGGTTGGCAAGGAGATGTTTGAGGGGAGGGTTAATATCAGAGTTAAGTGTTCTATGTATGTAATAGGTGCAGTAATAAGTATGGATGTTTTGTATGGTGAGTAGGTTTAGTGTATTGAAGGTGTTTGAAGCCTGGCCACTGAATGTGGATACTACAAAGTTGTGCTCCCTCCCCCTAGTATTATGATTGCTTTGGTTCCCAACCTTGACAAAATTGACAGATATTCTGGACACTGTTTTGTGAGCAATTTTATAAAAAAGATTTAGCTTCAGTTGTTTTACTGTCTTCAACATTCAGCATATCAAACTGCTGTAATTCATCATGGCCTAAATGTTCTCTTCATCCCAGCCCCAGGATGAATCTTAAAATTTTGTTCTGGGTGATTTGCAGTCTTTGTTTTTTGGTTTTTTTTTTTGTCAAGGCAGAGTACCATGAAGAGCAAGCATAATCCATAAGCCCTTGTATAAGGGCTAGACATAGGGTCCTGCGAGCCTTGGTAGATACACTGTGCTTGTCTATACAGGAACTTCAGTCTGGCATTTGCTTTCTTTACTACATTGTTCCCTATCAATTCTCCTGACATGCACAAGTCAAAGGGGATTCCCAGATTTTACTGGTGAAACCAAAGTGATGGGCTCCCCATTACTGAACATTAAAATTATTTACCCTTCTCGGTTTGTTTCGTGCCAAAGAGAATGGCTTCAGTTTCCCCGAGGTGTAATGGTTTGTCTACTAACCATTTGCTGCAGGACACCAGTTCCAGTGTTAAAACATTAGCAATATCTTGTGGGTCTTTACCTGACTCTAACAGAGCACTGTCATCTGCATACAGTAGGAGTTTGCACTTGACACTGATAGGCATGTCATTGACATAACATAAGAATAAGGGACCCAGAATACTACCTTGGGGGAACTCCACATGTTATTGGCATGGGTTCTGATTGTTTTGTTGATTTTTGACTATTTATCTCCTGTTGCTAAGGTAGGACTTAAACCAGTCTACAGAACCTATACCGATAGCTTGAAGTTTCTTGCATAATATATTGTGGTTGACAGTATCAAAGGCCTTTTGCAGGTCAAAGGTTACCATACCTATGAGGTTCCCCTTTGCACTTTAAAGGAGGGGTTTGGGATACTGGCAGTTTGAAGAGACTTCTAAACTGTTGTTGCAGAGTGCCTCTGCAAAGACTGATTCTGTATGAGTGATGGTGAAAGGTTGAATGATGAAAGTATTTTTCTTTCTTTATGGGGTCACCTTGCCTCGGTGGGAAACGGCTAATGTATTAAAAAAAAAAGTCCGACACTACCTGGTAAAATGTGTGGTAGTTATTGAAAGAATTAAGTGTAAGATGAAGAGCAGGATAGCGGATAAATAAGGAGGCTTTAGGAAGGGTAGGGGATTTGTAGACCAAGTATTTACAGTGAAACAGGTAAACAGTATTTAGATAAGGTAAAAAGGTTTTTGTGGCATTTATGGATTTGGAAAAGGCGTATGATAGGGTGGATAAGGGGCACTGTGGCAGATGTTACAAATGTGTGGAATAAGAGGTTGGTTATTGAAAGCAGTGAAGTCTTTGAGGATAGTGAGTATGTAGGTGAAATTATTTCCCAGTAAAATTAAGCCTTGCATAGGGATGTGTGATGCCACCATGGTTGCTCAATATATTTGTAGATGGAGTCTTAAGATAAGTGAATGCTCGGGTATTGGCAAGAGGTGTGGGGTTAAAAGATTAAGAATCTAACACAAAGTGGGAGCTGTCACAGCTGCTGTTTGCTGATGACACTGCTTTTGGGAGATTCTGATGAATTTGCAGAGGTTGGTTGAGTTTGGTAGGGTATGTAAAAGAAAAATTAAGTGAATATAGGAAAGAGTAAGATCATGATAAAAAAAAAATTGTGTAATGGAGGATTGGATATCAGATTGGAGGGAGAGTATGGGGAAGGAGTGTACTCAGATGCAGTAGTACCTCTGGATACTAACAGCTCTAAACTCAAACAATTATGCAAGTGGATTTGTGCAAATGCTTTTATAAGTGTATTTTTGCGGGTCTGAAACTGATTAATGTAATTCCCATTATTCCATATGGGAACAAATTTGTTCGGTATTGGCACTTGAACAGCCTGCTGGAATGAATTAAGTTTATATCTCGAGGTACCAGTGTATTTGGGAGTGGACGTGTCAGCAGATGGGTTTGTGAAAGACGAGGTGAATCAGACTTGACGAGGGAAAAAGATGAATGGTGCACCGAGGAGTCTGTGGAGACAAAACTTTATCCATGAAAGCAAAGAGGGGGATATAAGAGTATAGTTATACCAGCGCTCTTGTATGGGTGCGAGGCATGGGTGGTGAATGTTGCAACAAGGTTGTATGCATGTCTGAGGGCAATGTATAGTGTGAATAATTCAGGGAATTTATAGTTTGGAGATTAGGTAGAGGTGTGGGATTACCAAAACTATTAACCAGAAGGCCAAAGAGGGGTTATTGAGATGGTTTGGACATGTAGAGGATGGAATGAAATAAAATGACAGTGTATAAATCTGTAGTGGAGGGAAGGCTGGGTAGGAGTTGGCCTAGGGAAGGTTGGAGGGAGGGGGTAAGATATTTTTGAGAGGGGCTTGGACTTTCAGTAAGCATGCACGAGCGTGTTGGGAGCAAATTGAGACAAATGGTTTTTAGGACTTGTGGTGTTGGTATAAACAAGGTAACATTTATGAAGGGATTCAGGGAAACCGACAGACCGGACTTGATTCCTGGAGATGGGAAGTGCAGTGCCAGCACTCGGAATGAGGGGTGTTAATGTTTTATAACTAGTGTAAGCATTCTTCTGGCAAAACTGTGGAGTGAATGACGGAAGTTTTTATTTTTTGAGCCACCCTCCCTTGGTAGGGAAACGGCCAATGTGTTAATAAATGTAACTATTTTATCCTCCCTCTTTTTTGTTTTCCCTTATTTTTACATTGCAAAAACTTTGGGGGGAAAATAGAGGCATTGGTGTTTTTTGAAAAAAAAAAAAAAATTCTAGTTTGATGTGCGAGTTCTAATTTCAGTTTGTGGGGTGAATAACTTTCACTAACACGTGTGATAAAGGGTTACTTTGTTCCTTATGATGTCATTTCTTTTAGGAAAGTTAAAAAAAATAGAAGCAACATTCTAATTTCTATGTGTACAGAAGTTAAGATTAAATGTGAATACTGAAGAGGATCCCAGCAGGGGGTTGAAATGTACAGGTCAATTAATCTTTAGTTTGTCTGTGTGGGTTATTAATGAGCAGTGAAGTATGTGTGGTCTTTAAATAGTAGTTATCAGTAGAGGTGTTGAATAATTATTCATGCATACATAGCTTTGAAAACTACATTTTCCAGTCATTGGAGAAAATTACGCTAAAATGGGGTTTGTACAGGGTGATGTTTAATAATTTAATTTTGTCATTCTTGCCTGACAAGTGCTCAGGCTCAAATGGAAGCTGAGCAGAGATCAGCAAGATAGTTACTGGAACAGTGCTATGAACTGGTGGCTACCTACCACTATTACTCACTTGATTCAAAGGTTCCTATACATTCATTTAACATCTCCCAAAATCTCTTCTACATTCCTCTTCTCCAGGTGCATACACGCTTATGACCCACTTCTCGCATCCAACCTTTACTTTACTTTAATCCACATTTCTTGAATTTACACATTCATATTCTTTTCTCCTTCCATAACTGATCCTTCAACATTACTGCTACCCCTTCCTTAGCTCTAACTCTGATACTCCAGATTTAATCCCATTTATTGAACATTCAAATGGTATAAAATACAGACAGGTTGTTAGGTAAGACGCATGCAACAGTTGGGTATCTTTCTTCCGAAACGTTTAAACTACACAGTAGGCTTCTTCAGTAGAGTACAGGAAAGTTGATAGAAGCAGAAGATACTTGACGATGTAATCAGTCCATCACCCTTCAAGTTTTGAGGTGGTCAGTCCCTCAGTCTGGAGAAGAGTATTGTTCTGTAGTCTGAAACAATGTGGAGTTGAAGTGACGGGATGGAGCCTATATACCGCCAGCAGGCGAGATGTAGGCCACTAGTAGAGGTAATAATGTTGGAAGATCAGGTCCCTCTCAAATCGAGCTATTCTCGCCAGTATAAGTTGACAGTTGTTTTCAGGTCTGTACCAAGATACCCTTATGTTGCAGTGTCTGACAGATTGAACATTCTATAAACTTTTCTGTACTCGACTGAAGCATGTGTAAGCAAAACGTTTCAAAATAGATACCTAACTGTTGCATGTCTTGCCTAACAATCCCATTTATTTCCCCCTACCAAAAGCCCCCCACCCCCTTTCGGCTTTGTTTCGCTTAGGGCCAGGACATTCAACTTCTCATTCATAACATCAGCAATCGTCTGTTTCTTGTCATCTGCACTACATCCACGCACATTCAAGCATCCCAAGTTTATGAAGTTTTTCCTTTTAGTAAATTTCTACAGAAGGGGTTACTAGCCCATCACTTCCGGCATTTTAGTCGCCTCGTACAACACTCGTGGCTTACGGAGGAAAGATTCTTTTCCACTTCCCCATGGACAAGAGAAATAAAGGTATTTAGAAAAGAGAAACCTAGATTTATATATATGAATTTATGAATTTATGTTGCAAGTATATGGAATAGGTGGTAAGTTATTAAATGCTGTTAAGAGTTTTTATAAGGATAGTGAGGCTCAGGTTAGGGTGTGTAGAAGAGAGGGACACTACTTCTCGGTAAAAGTAGGTCTTAGACAGGGATGTGTAATGTCACCATGGTTGTTTAATATATTTATAGATGGGGTTGTAAAGGAAGTAAATGCTAGGGTGTTCGGGAAAGGGGTGGGATTAAATTTTGGAATCAAATTCAAAATGGGAATTGACGGGTACATTTTGCTGATACTGTGCTTATGGGAGATTCTAAAGAAAAATTGAAAAAGGTTAGTGGATGAGTTTGGGAATGTGTAAAGGTAGAAAGTTGAAAGTGAACATAGAAAAGAGTAAGGTGATGAGGGTGTCAAATGATTTAGATAAAGAAAAATTGGATATCAAATTGGGGGAGGAGTATGGAAGAAGGGTGAATTTTTTCAGATACTTGGGAGTTGACGTGTCGGCAGATGGGTTTATGAGGAATGGGGTTTAAAATCATAGTATTGATGGGGGGAAAAAAAAGGCGAGTGGTGCGTTGAGGTATGTGGGGCAAAGAACGTTATCTATGGAGGCAAAGAAGGGAATGTATGAAAGTATAGTAGTCCCAAAACTCTTATATGGGTGTGAAGCTTGGGTGGTAAAGCAGGAGCAAGGAGACGGTTGGAGGCAGTGGAGATGTCCTGTTTAAGGGCAATGTGTGTGAAAATATTATGCAGAAAATTCAGAGTGGAAATTAGGTGTGGAGTTAATAAAAGTATTAGTCAGAGGGCAGAAGAGGGGTTTTGAGGTGGTTTGCTCATTTAGAGAGAATGGATCAAAGTAGAATGACATGGAAAGATATAAATCTATAGGGGAAGGAAGGCGTGGGTGGGGGTCGTCCTCGAAAGGGTTGGGAGAGGGGGTAAGGAGGTTTTGTGGGCAAGGGGCTTGGACTTCCAGCAAGGTGTGTGAGCGTGTTGATAGGGTGAATGGAGACGTATGGTATTTGGGCCCTGCGATCTGTTGGGTGTGAGCAGGGTAATTTTATTTAGTTAAGGATTCAGGGAAACTGGTTATTTTCATATAGTCGGACTTGAGTCCTGGAAATGGGAAGTACAATGCCTGCACTTTAAAGGAGGTTTGGGATATTGGCAGTTTGGAGGGATATGTTGTGTATCTTTATACGTGTATGCTTCTAGACTGTTGTATTCTGAGCACCTCTGCAAAAAGTGATAATGTGCGAGTGTGGTGAAAGTGTTGAATAATGATGAAAGTATTTTCTTTTTGGGGATTTTTTTTGTCACCCTGCCTCGGTGGGAAACAGCCGACTTGTTGGAGAGAGAAAAAAAAGAAAAAAAAAAAAATTTATATTTTTTTATTTACATATATATTTATTTTATTTATGTATATATATTTATATATATGTATGAGTTATATACAGTGGACCCCCGCATACCATTGGCCTTGCGTAACGTTAAATACGCATACCGCTACATTTTATCGCCAAGATTTTGCCTTGCATACCGCTAAAAAACCTGCTTAACGCTGTTCGTCCGAGACGCGTCTAATGTGCGCCCTTAGCCAGCCTCGCATGTTCCGCCGGTGGCATTGTTTACCAGCCAGCCTCCGCGGTAACATCCAAGCATACAATGGAACATTTCGTATTAGTGTTTTTTGGTGATTAGCAGCTGCTGCGGCTGTAGCACCGTCTGCTGCTGCGGCTTATTGAGAATACCAAGAAACAATTAACCCCAGAGGGTTTGCCACCCTGGATAACCCAAAAGTCAGTGTCATTGAAGACTGTAACTTATTTCCATTGGGGTCCTTAATCTTGTCTCCCAGGATGCAACCCACACCAGTCAACTAACACCTAGGTGAACAGGGAAAAATGCCTGGAACTAGTGCTCATATTGGTGAATTTAAAGCCAGCAAAGGTTGGTCGAGAGATTTAAGAATTGTAGTGGCATACAGTGTGATAAGGCCTGTTCTGGAAGAAAATGCCAAACAGGACCTACAGTACTCAGGAGGAAAAGGCACTCCCAGGACAGTGTCTCATCAGTCATTGCTGCATCTTCAATAAAGGTAAGTGTCATTTATTCTTCATTTAGTGTAGTACATGCATAATATATATTGTGCATGTACTCTACTATTGTGCATGTATCCTTCTCTGTGTGTAGGAAAATGTATTTCATGTGGTAAAATTTTTTTTTTTCATACTTTTGGGGTGTCTTGCACGGATTAATTTGATTTCCATTATTTCTTATGGGGAAAATTCATTCGCATAACGATAATTTCGCATAACAATGAGATCTCTTGCACGGATTAATATAGTTATGCAGGGGTCCAGTGTATGTATATTGTATATGTATATAATGTGCATGTCTGTGAAGTGACCAAGGTGTAAGGAGTAGCAAAATATCCCTGTTATCTAGTGTTTGAGACGGAAAAAGAAACCAGCAATCCTACTATCGTGCAAAAGTTTCCAGTTTACGTCATCTGGTATGACGGTAGTCCTTCCCTGGGTGGTTGCCGTCTACCAACCTACTACCTACCTAGAATTTATGCATATAAATACATCGGAAACAGTGGCGCGTAAGATGTATATATACAACATAAACAGTCAAAGGGTTAAGCTGCTGGGAGAGTTGCTCAAGAGAAGACATCTTGGTTCAGATTCACAGGGAGCACAACAGACAAGTCTTCAGAATTAAGTACAGATCACCACTGGGAGTTAAGTACAGGTCACATCTCCCATCTACAGGTGAATAAACACTAACTCTAAACCACTTCTCACATCCGACTAGCTCTAATTCTATCCCAAGTTCTCTCCAATACACTGTATATAACCCCACTTACCCCTCTACTATTGAAATTCTACCTTGTCTTGGCTTTGTTTTACTTAGCACTTAGACATGCAGCAAATCTTACAAAGCATAGTCATTTCTTTTTTTATTTGTACTATACACAAATTCATTAAAATAACCTAATCTTAAAACTACTTGCTTCGTCATTTTACTAATTGATACAGAAGGGTTGTTTCTAGCCCCTTGCTTTTGGCATTTTTAGTTTCTTAGGGAGAAGGGATGGTAATGTCCTTCTTAGAATTGAGAGAAAATGCTACAAAGGATAAAGTACTAAGAAATTCAGAAAAAAATTGAGGTGAATATGTATTCTCACATATGATTGCACATAAACATTCATGTAAATTTAGGGCATTCTGGATGTAAGTATAAGCTGCAAGATTTTCCTGTCATCTTAATGTTTGAGCCAAGGAAATGACCAGTAATTCTGGCAGTGTGCAAAACATTTAAGAGGTTTGTTTCACAGCAGTGAGACAGAATGATGGTAGTCCCTGAGTGGTTGCTGTTTATCAACCCACTATCCATGGTTCACGGGTTTTATTGTATAACTTTTTCAACTTTGATAATTTTCAATGTTCATTTTCACTATTTTTAAATTTAGATCTGAAACTAATCTAAATTGGTATATGTTCTTGACAACTTTGAGTAATGTTTTTTTAAAAATGTCAGGAAAAATTTAGTTGGATTGCTTAACCCATATTTTTTTTCACAGGGGAACATTTCGTGTTTTGTAGACTTCGCCCATTATAGGCGAAGAAATAAAGAGCAATAAGAAGTCGGAAATTATCCATCATATGGACTTCCGTAATGGGCGAACTCTTCAGATCTGCAAGAATGCAAGTGAGCATTAGTGCTTCTAGTTGGGTTTAAAAGATGATTTTATGAATAAAGATGTATGCTGTACAACTTAAATTGTTTGTTTTATCAGTTTTAAAGAGAAGTATGTGGAATAAATTTTAAATATGTATGTGACATCACTTTAAAATAGAAATCTTTCAACAAACCGGCTGTATCACACTGAAGCAGGGTGGCCCAAAAAGAAAAACTGAAGTTTTTTTTTAACTTCAGTAATGTATACAGGAGAAGGGGTTCGTAGTCCTTTGCTCCTGGTATGTTAGCCACCTCTTACTAAACGCATGACTTGTTGAGGAAGAATTTTTTTTTTTTTTTTTTTTTTTACACATCAGTAGTCTCCCACCGAGGCAGGGTGACAAAGAAAATCTCCAAAAAGAAAATACTTTAATCATTCACCACTTTCACCTCACTCATGCATAATGTCTTTGCAGAGGCACTCAGATATGACAGTTCAGAAGTCCCTCCAAACTGCCAATATCCCAAACCCCTCCTTCAAACTGCAGGCATTGTACTTCACACTTCCAGGACTCGAGTGCAGTTAACCGGTTTCCCTGAATCCCTTCACAAGATATTACCCTGCTCACACTCCAACAGCTCATTGGGTCCCAAAAAACATTAGTCTCCATTCACTCCTATCTAACATGCTCACACATGCTTGTTGGAAATCCCAAACCCCTCGCCCACAGAACCTCCTTTTTCCCCCCCCCCTCCCTCTAACCTTTTCAAGGATGGACCCCTACCCCTCCCCTCCACTACAGATTTTTTACTCTCCAAGTCTTTCTATTTTGCTTCAACCTCTCTAAATGACCCCAAAACTCAATAACCCCTCCTCAACCCTTTAATAATAATTTTAGTAACTCTGCACCCCTTGATTTCCACCACTATGAATTGTCTGAGAATATTTTTCACCACACATTGCCTTAGACATGAAAATCTCCACTGCCTTAGCCTCTGGCAGCAGCATTAACCATACTTCAAACCCATATAAACTCTTGGTACCATTATACTTTTTACATTCCCTTCTTTGCCTTTTGGATGTTTTCTCTCCAGAGATACCTCGGTGCACCACACACCTTTCCTCATCAGTTCTAGGTTAATTCGTCTTCATAAATCGTCTGCGGGCAAATCTACTCCAAATTTCTGAAAAATTCACTTATTCCATATTCCTCCTCAATGTGATTTCAACTTTTCTTTACCTAACTTTTTTGATCCTATTTCCTTATTTATCTGTGGTTCACTTTCAACTTTTTAACAACCCTCCAAACTTGTTCATAACTTTGCAACTTCCTTTAGAACTCCAAACACAGATTTTCGCTATTTTAAAGACAACTTCTTTTGGTATTATTGTACGATGTTAATTTGTTTGGAAGGTGGGTGTTTTGGTTTACGGAGTGTGTATTGTGAATAAGAAAATTTTTATCTTGGATTAGGAGGTGTGGGATACCAGCGCATTTTTCCCAAAGGGCTGGGAGGGGTTTGGGTTTGGGCTTTATCTAGAGGTAGAACCCACTTGATAATAGGAGGTTATTAAAGGGGTGGAGAGACAGGAAGAGGGATAAAGGGTTTGAGTGGTACTGATACCAACATACCTTGTGTGAGAGGGAGGTTTTAGCGAATGGAAGAAAGTAATTGACTTTGTTCCAGACGAGCCTTGGTTTAAATAGTGCTCTACACTGGATGGACAATAAGATAGAAGTTGTAGGCCATCGAACGTTTCGCACGCTTGCTGGCAACACAGTGTTAAAGAATTTATGCTGAAAGGATTCCTGTATTTTGGGCTACCTCGTGGAGATGCCGTTTGCTAAAAATAATAAAAAGTGTAATAAGCACAGCATTATTTTTCCTGAATGGGGTACATACATTATAAGGGTGGGCAGTCCCAACACTAAATATTAATTGAGGGCATAATATACAAGCTTTGTTTATATATTGTCTTAACCTTTTGGGGGTGTGAAATAGTTTTTGTTTGCGTTTAGAAAATTGTGCTTGTTTCTCTGTTATTAGAAAGTTTGTGAAAAAAGGGGTTTTTTCTGGGCAAGCTTGTAAAAAAATTTGTGACTTTTAACTTTTCTTTGTCCACTTGAGGGGTGATAAAAATTTCACCAATTTATATTATTATATTTATAATATATTATAATATTATATATAATATATAAATATTTATATTAGATAAACTTTTTGGTGTTTCCCTCTGGTCCAAATAAATTAGGAATGTTATAAATCGATATTTTAGATTTAAAGGGAAAAAGCTGGAGGTCAGAAGTACAGTACCTGATTCTAAAGGAGGGGTTTGGGATATTTGCTGTTTGCAAGGAACTTTTGAAATGTATTTGTGATACCTCGGCATTTTTACAGTGATAGTGTGATTGGGGTGTGAAAAGGTTTTTCTGGATACTGCCTTAGTGGGGTTTATTGGTTTTGTTAAAAATTTTATAAACCAGTTAAGTCATTCATGTGACTTTTTTTTGTTTACAAGTTATACATGTATACTTGCAATGTTATATTAATCGTGTCAAGTCTTAAAGTAATTTTTTCACCAAGGAGGCCCTCAGGGAAGGTTCCTAATGTTGGTGAGGGGCTTTGATTTTGGGAATTTGATCTTTTGCTCAGTCCTGAATTTCTTCCACTCATCCCAGTCGTTGCTGATATCCTATGGGTTTTGCGCTTCCCCTGATTAAAATAATCACCAAGGCAGGCGACACAAAAAAGAAACGCCATCACCATAATACCACCCACAATCACATCATGTGTGTGACACTTTCAATGAAAAGAACTTTAACACATCTCCCCCTCTTCAGGTGCAACATGTATTGCCCCCTCCCTGAATCTTTTATAAATGTTACTTTGGGCATCCAACAGCATAGGGGCATAAAAACCATTAGGGCTCCACTTGCTCTATCTAACATGCTCATGCTGTTCAGGGGGAAATCTTAGCTTTATCACAAAACCTTAACCCTCTCTCCTGAACCTTTCCAGGTGACCCCCACTAGCTGTTTTATACCAATAATAGTACAGGCTCTCCTCGCTTAACAGTTCCTTTCCTAATACACGTCGTAAACTAATTTTTCACTCAACACGAGCGTATTTATATTTGGGGCGAGTTTGTCGGCCATCTTTGATATTGCCTTTAATGTCGCCCTTGCACTTTTATAAATTTTTTAGCATATTTTTAAATGTTTTATAACAGTAGTGTACGTATACAGCCCTCCCAATGGAGTTTATTCCCAAAACCAACGTTAACAAATTTGTCGCTAAGTGAGAGTACTACACATAATGGTATGAGTTTGTCGACCTTCTTTGATATTTTTTTTAATGTCCCTTTACACCCTTTATAACATTTCTGGGTTTTTTTTAAATGTTTTATACAGTAGTGTATGTATATTGAAATATAGAGAAAATCTGTCTAATATAAATTACATGTATTTAGTATGAATATGCTCAGAGCGCCCTTCGTAAGTTGAGGCTTGGGTAAATGTTACGTTCACTTAAGGAGGGCTGGATTGTTAATAAACAGAATAGAGGAAATCAGCTCTTATATACATTTAGGTATGCATACTAGTCGAGCCCGTTGTAAGTCTGAGTCATCGGTAAACGAATACGTCGCTAAAAATGAGGAGAAGCTGTATATGGTTATTCCAAGTGGAAGCAAAGTTCTGTTTAAGTAGTTTCTTGTTTGATGTGCTTAAAACAAATTAACATTTCACATTCAACCCTTTATCTAAAACTTGTCCCGTGTCCAGATATTCAAAAAAATTTATTTTTTTCTTATGAAATGGCAGAGAACCTTTCTTCAAGTAATAAAAACAAAATTGATTACATTTTCGTGAATTTTCTGTTGTGATATTTATGCATTAGCAATGTTTACCCATTAGTCCCAATTTTAGGCCAATTAAACATTTTCCAGCTACTAAATTCTTACTTATTTTGCTGTGTCTTCATTTTATTGACTGAGCAAAGCAATTTCCCAGTCCAACTATTTCAATACCCAATAAGTGATGAGAAATTGGTATATTGGCCAAATTTAAAATTTCAAATAGGGGTGAGAATAAACATTGTAGGCATTCATGGTACTAAAATAACATTTTCCTCTGTTCATTAGTTCCCATTCCCAGGCTTCCCCGCATAAAATTTTTTTTGGGCACAAAAGTATTTTTGTGTGAAAATTATAAAAAATTTGTTATACGTGGCCCCCCGGTTTGCGTTTGCAATCGGTATCCGATAAATCGGAAAAACCGTTTGGCATTATATCGCAGAGTTTTTTCCTCGGTTCCCGTTAAAAAACCCTGGTATGGGGATGCTTTTTCATACGAGCGTGTGACGGGGGGCCTAAAACTGCACCAGTTTTTTGCCGGTTTAAAAGCCGCCGGTGAGCGTGCATCTAAGGATACATTCGGAAAATTTTAATTTTTATATTTGTTTTTGGTCCCTTTTTTCGGGAAAAAATAAGTCACCGGGGCCCCCAAAAAAGCCCCTTTTTTCCCAAACCCTTTGGCCCAAAGAGTGCTAAGGGACGGGTTAAAAAGGAAGAAAGATAATTCCCCAAAAGTATAAAAGTGGAGGGGTTTTGTCGGATGTGGAAAAATTTTGTATAGAAAACCCCCCAATCAACCATCTCTATATAGGAGCGGGGAAAACGGCAACCCAAAAAGCTGTTCTTGAAAAGGTGAAATTTGTTTTTTAAAAAACAGTGACTGCAAGTGTTAGAAAATGTTGACGGTTTTGGTTTTAGATAAATGAAAAACTTTTTAGCAGGAAAAGCATCTTCAACCCGATCATTTGTAAAAGGGTGGGGATTTGCATGCTTTGGAAAAAAAAAAAAAAAAAAAAAAAAAAAAAAAAAAATGCATGAAAAAAACCCCCCAAAATGGTAATGTAAGTAAATTTTAAAGGGCCCAGAAAAGGGTTTGGTTTAAAAGTTTTTAAGAATCATGGGCTTATAGTGTAAATTGGCATGGTGGGCTCCAGTTCAGCCCACAAAGCGGTGAAAAGTATGTGCAGAATTAAAGGAGACGTAGGGGGCCCTAAATGTTTAAAAACCTGAGCAAAATTTTTAATTTGTGACGAAACGGGCCTTTTTTTTGGAAGAAAATTGCCAAGCAGGACCTGTTTTTATGGGAGGAAAAGGGGAAATCACGGGACAAAAACCCTTAAAAGACAGGTTTTACTCTTTGTGTCCCAATTTATAGGGGATTGCAAATTTAAAAGCCTTTTTTGGGTATCACCCCAAACTCCCAGTGTGTTCAGGAAAAAAGAATATCCTAAAGGCTAATGTGTGCTGTGGGGGCAAAAGTAAGGGCAGGGGTCCTAGGGCCCTTTTTTCTATGATGGGGGCAAAGGGCAGGGGGTTGAAACCCAATGTAAAAAAATTCCCCAATTGAAAAAAAATTAGACCTTGAGTGCCCCCCTGGATTGGACTTTGCTCCTGGTAAACCCTACGGGATTTGGGCCAGAGAAAACTTTCGGGGGGACATGAGTTTCATTGGGGGGTAAAGTTTTTTGCCCCCCTAATTTCCCACCCCTTTCCCCTTGCAGTCTTGGACCAGGGGTTTCATTTCCAACTTCAAAAAACTGTACAAAAAAAGCTGTTTGAAAGGTGCTTGAAGTAAAACCTCAGAAATATTGACAAAAGGGTTTTGGGGAAAGGGGCACTTTAATTCCTCAAATTTTGTAAACCTTATAGGTAAGGGTTTGGGGGGAGGAAAAGACTAAGGACCTTTAACCCGTGGAAAAAATCGTGGCCAGAATGTGTAGACAAAAAGGGGTTTCGGGAAAGGGTTTTAGGCTAACCCCGGGGGAAGCCTATGCCAGTTTAGGAATCAATTGTGGCATTGGGGGAAATCCCCTTAGGGTTTTGGAAAGGTTTTGGGGGAGGATGTGGAAGAGGTTTGGGGGGGGGGCAAGGACAATGAAGAAATAACCACTGAAGAGTTGCTAGATCAAAATTTAAAAAAGCAAGGGGCCCAACCTGGGGGAAAATGCTTTAGAGGGGGGGAAAGAGAAACGAAGAAGTTGCATACTTCAAAGATTAAAGGAAAAATATGGCAAAGTGGCCCTTTAAGTGCAAACCCTTTATGGGTCAAAATCACCCTTCCCCACGGTTTTTTGAAAGCCGTGCTGGTGATATTACTGACAATGTTGTGAAAAACTTTAGGAAATTTATTTAAAGGGGCGAGAGGTACAGGCCCTCTTTGGCCCGAATTTTTTGTGCGACTTTAAATCCAGTGACTCTTAAGTGGTCCTAGTGGCAAATTTAAAAAAAAGTAAAAAATGGGAAAAGGACTTTATACCTCAAGTCCTTAAAAGGAAGGGGATTCCCCTTCTTTAAAAACCAAAAACCTTTCCCACCTCCCCCCTCCCCCCCCCTCCCCTCAATCTTTACCCGTTTTTTCAATAAAGGTAGTGTCCGGTTTTAATGTGCATGGGCTTCAGTTTGTGTATTAAAATTATTTCTTTTGGTATAAAAAAATTTTTTTTTTTTTAAACTTTTTGGGGCTTTCACAGTAATTTTATTTCCATTATTTCTTTTTGGGAAAAAAAATTTTTTCGCTTTCGATTAAATTTTTGGGTT
Organism: Cherax quadricarinatus; assembly: GCF_026875155.1. Taxonomy (NCBI): domain Eukaryota; kingdom Metazoa; phylum Arthropoda; class Malacostraca; order Decapoda; family Parastacidae; genus Cherax; species Cherax quadricarinatus. The sequence continues at coordinate 611,931 of NC_069481.1, forward strand.
TTCGATGAGCTTCGGGGGAAAGGATTAAAAATCGTGAGACGATGGCCCCCCCTGTGTTATTGTACCCCTGAAAAAAGGGGGATTTATCCCAAAAACATTTCACTAGCCCAGAACTCGAAAACCCATGTTGTACTGGTCCCCTGGAGAGCTAGAACCACATGCCTTAACCCACAGGACAACCCAATCTTACAAAGATGGCGCATCCAGCAGAGGTAGCTGTTTTACCGCCATCCGAGGACCTTCGATGTCATGGGAGCTTATGGGCTAATTTTCATTCTCATCCCTGTTTGGTGTACTAATCCACGAGCAGCATACAGTGGACACCCCCCCCCCCCCCCGAGTTTTGTGAGCCTCTCACTTCGTGAATTTCGACTTTTGGCAACTTTTTTCATCAAAATAAAGCCTCGCAGTTCGTGACTTGCCTCGCGATTTGTCCATCGTACAGAAAGTGTTTGTGCGGCTGGGGAGCGGTCGGGCATAACAAGCTCCAGACATCAGACTCATGTGCATGTTGGCAAGTGACCACACCATGTGTATACAATTACATTCGTCAATCGTGTTTTTGTGCTTGATGCTAATGCACCATGGGCAAGAAAGCTCTAGTGCCACCCTTGGTAAGGTGGACACTAGAATAAAAGTTTCGTAGAAAATGTGTGTGGTGGTAGAGTTTGTAAGTAGTTGCAAACTGCTATGAAAGGTCCTTATGGAAGGATCCCCTTTAGAAAGGGATTCCTTTAAAGAAAGGATTCCTTATGCAAGGATCCCTTTGGAAAGGGAACCACCTATTATGGAAAAAGGAGTTCCCCTTTATGGAAAGGATCCTTTATGGAAAGGGATTCCCTTATGGAAGGATTGCCTTTATGAAAGGGATTCCCTTTATGGAAAGGGATTCCCCTTTATGGAAAGGGATTCCCCTTTATGGAAAGGGATTCCCCTTTATGGAAAGGGATTCCCCTTTATGGAAAGGGATTCCCCTTTATGGAAAGGGATTCCCCTTTATGGAAAGGGATTCCCCTTTATGGAAAGGGATTCCCCTTTATGGAAAGGGATTCCCCTTTATGGAAAGGGATTCCCCTTTATGGAAAGGGATTCCCCTTTATGGAAAGGGATTCCCCTTTATGGAAAGGGATTCCCCTTTATGGAAAGGGATTCCCCTTTATGGAAAGGGATTCCCCTTTATGGAAAGGGATTCCCCTTTATGGAAAGGGATTCCCCTTTATGGAAAGGGATTCCCCTTTATGGAAAGGGATTCCCCTTTATGGAAAGGGATTCCCCTTTATGGAAAGGGATTCCCCTTTATGGAAAGGGATTCCCCTTTATGGAAAGGGATTCCCCTTTATGGAAAGGGATTCCCCTTTATGGAAGGGGATTCCCCTTTATGGAAGGGGATTCCCCTTTATGGAAGGGGATTCCCCTTTATGGAAGGGGATTTCCCTTTATGGAAAGGGATTCCCATTTGTGGAAGGGTGTATCTTGGTTAGCTATTCAGGTGATGACTGATGTACTAGTACTCCTAACTTTCAGAATTGAACAGTGAAATCAGGAGCTGCTGTTTCTCTGCTAGATTCCCTTCCAGGTAGCAGGATGTGCAAGTGGCTTGGCTGTTGATTACCCTTCATTGCTTTTTAATTTCTACACCAAATTCTTTGATATTCACACCACACATTACTCTCGCACATGACAGCTGTAATGCCTCTGTTGAACAGTCATTGTGAAGCTGTATCCTTACTTCCTTTGAACATTTTTGGCAGCATCTTTTATGTATTCACAACCAGTAAGCTACTTAGTTTTTCTGGCTGTGTAAGACTGCTAGTATCCATACAGAAAAGATTCCAGTAAAAAGTGGATTAAGTTCTTCTTGGTTGCCGTTCATCATCACAGCTATTAATGTAATCGTGAGAAAAATCACCAGAATTATAAGTCCAGTACTTACAATAGCTTTATAACTGTATTCCAACTCTTACATCTAATCTGGGACTATTTTGAGAAGGGCTATCAGTCGACCACGTATAGTGAAGCAACCATAAATGCCAAAGTCTTCAAGCTGAGGGTTAGCTATAAACATTTGTCCATTTTCCAGGATGTCTAATTTTCCCTTACTTTTTTTTCATCCTGCATGTCCCTTACAGAGATAGCTCCTCGTACCCACTTGACATCCTCCATTTCAATATGTTCATGTAATACTTTTGCCTACTTGCCACACCATCTCCATCAAATTAATCTGTGCAAGACACCCAAAAGTATGAAAAAAAAAATTTTGCCACATGAAATGTTAGTTTTAATACACAAACTGAAAAAGGCATGCACAATTACATGACTTACTTTTATTGAAGATCTGGTGATGATTGATGGGATGGGAGGAGGGGAGAGAGTGTTTAGAAGGGGAATCCTCTTCCATTAAGACTTGAGGTGTCGAGTCCTTTTCTGGGGTTACTTCCCTTCTTTTAATGCCACTAGGACCAGCTTAAGAGTCACTGGACTTCTTTCGCACAACATGTCTGTCCATAGTGGCCTGTACCTCTCGTTCCTTTATGACTTCCCTAAAGTGTTTCACAACATTGTCAGTGTACAGGTTGCCAACACGGCTTGCAATAGCTGTGTGAGGGTGATTTTTCATCCATGAAGGTTTGCACTTCAAGCCACTTTGCACAGATTTCCTTAATCTTTGTAGTAGGCAACTTCAATTTCTCTCCCCTCCTGAACCAGTTTCCTCAGGTCTGGCCTCTTGCTGTTGATCTATCAGCTCATCCCTCTTCAAGGGGGGCTCCTTGGCGTGGTGAAGAGGCTCTTGGTCTGAGGAATTAGACCTGTCAGTCTTCTTCCTCAGACCGAACCTAATTACCCCCCAATCTCCCCTCCCCTATCCCATCCTCCCCTTTTTCCTTTCCTCCTCCTCCCCACCCCTCCCTTTTGCCCTTCCTCTTTGTCCTTTGGGATTTCTCCCACAGGATTGCTAGTTCCTAGGTAGGAAAAAGGATACCGGGGTCCATCCCATTCCATTGAGGTTCTTAGCGGTGGCGTAGTTTGCCGTGGAATCTGGATCGCCTGGGGATGTCCCGATCCTTCTCCGGTATCCCGGAGTAGCTTTGGGTGTCTTTCGGGCGACTAGTGTATCCCCGGAAGCCACCTTTCGGATTCCGGGGGTGGTGGCCGAAGGAGGTATGCTTTGTGGCGGATATCTGGCCGCCCTCTTTTGTCCACCGAGGTAGCTCGGCAGATGTGAGGTTGCTATCCCGGATTGTTAGTTTACTAGCATGATGGGTATGGCATGGGTTCCATGCTGCATCTGCGCTACTTGCGGTGCTGAGGTCCTCTTGGGCGCGGAGGGAGATTTCTGGCCCTTTCATTCCTCCTAGGAACTATCCCTCCCCGGTCCCCCCCCTTTTTTTATTCTTATTTTTTTTATTTTTTTTTTCTTAAAAACAAAAAGAAAGTAACCTAACCATGGCAGCCCTAGTCCATGAACCTGGTACCCCCGGGCCCCTTCTTGATGCCGCACCCCGTTCTGACCCCGCCTCGTGTTTGGATCACTCTTCAGACATTCCTCATGCCTCTGTACCTATTGCCGGTGCTGTTTCCTCGCCCGCTTCAGGTACTGAGGCCTCGACTGACTCCTTCGATTTATCGGACCTTCGCTCTCCTCTGACTATGCTTCCGGCCACTCCCTCTACGGTGCGGCAATTTTCAAATCGCCGACCCGGTCCACCTTCTCGTTCTTCTCAAACGATCAACACGTCCTTCACTACCTTTCCACGCTCAGTTTGACTGAACAATGGACTAAATTCTTCACTTTACGACCGACTTCCTCTATTGCCTATCTTTCTGACCACAGTATTGGCAAGGCACTCCTACGCCATGTTGGTAAAGATATTTCTTTTCATGCTCTTAAGAGCGGTACGCACATCATTACCGTACAGAATGCTACCAGGCTCATGAGCTCTCGTCTTTCCCATATCGATACTGTTCCTGTCACTCTTGAAAAACATCATTCCCTCAATTCTTGTAGTAGTACCGTCATTCTGCCCCATACCATAGTTCAACAAAATTTCCAGACATGTGGCACTGACATTCTTGAACAGCTAGAACTCCACTATCTCCCAATCTTCAAGGTAGACACTTACGTTCTTCCTGCCCGTGGGCGGAGACGATACCCTAGCAATGTGGCTCGTTTAACTTTTGACAGCCGAGAACTCCCATCCTCAGTTTATATAGCAGGACATCGGTTAAAAGTTCGAAAGGTGATCCCTACACCACAACAGTGTAGAAATTGCTGGCGATTTGGCTATCCAGCAAAATATTGCAGATCTATCGCCGAATGCCCAGTCTGTGGTGCCGATGACCATTCTAATACGTCTTGCAATCGATCTCCCTCTTGCCTTAACTGTCATGAGGCTCACCCTTCGTACTCTCGCCGTTGTCGAGTCTAAACGAGCGGGAAATCCGTTACCTTGAAGACAGAAGGTCTCCCTTATGCCATGGCAGTTTCTCATCTCCGCCTCCAAGGAAGACTCCAATGTGTTTCTTATTCCCGTGTTTCAAAACGTCCCCCCACTTCTGGTATCCCATCTTCTACACCCACCTCTGTGGTTACCTCTCCCATAATCACTCCTGTATCTAATCCTTTTGCTGTCCTCGGCTCAGACGTCCCTACTTCAACGCCTCGGTCTAATCTCGCTTCAAGGTCTCTCTCACAAGCCTCGGTATCGATGAGACCTCGTACAACACCACCTCCCAATCGTCCCACTACTTCTCAAAAGTCAAAAAAGGTCCGTTAACACCTACCCATCTTCCACCTCCTCATTTTACCCTCCCTGTCTCTGTCCCTGGTTCTTCCCCTCTCACTGGCTCAGTTACAAGTGTAGAGGTTCACCCTCCTCGTACTGTACCTTCCTCCCCTGTTCCCTCCCAAGTTTCTTCCTCTTCTGCCACCTCCCAGGTTCCTGTCTCTTCTGTCCCCTGCCACGCTTCTCCAGTTCCCTCCACCCTTTCGCCCCCCCCCCTACCTTGGTACAGTCCAATAGTTCCAATCTTTACTCATCCTCCCCCTACCATTCCCAATATTGTCTCCCATACGACATCTCTGAATTCCGAAACACTTGAAGAAATCTCTGAATATATTGCAGAGACCAAACCATCAATGGACACTGATCCACCTTCTGCTCCTTCTCTCTCCTCTGCGCAACTCCTTTCTTCACAGCGCACCGTTCCTTCACTGCTTGAACGTTTTCCACTGCCTCCGCATGTGGACTTTTCTAACCCCTCTAGTCCGTAGGAACCCTTGCCTGCGGATTTAGAGTATCTTTATCATTGCCAATCATGGCCTATTTGCAGTGGAATATACGCGGCCTCAGGGGTAATTGGGGCGAGCATCAGATGTTACTCTCCCAGTTTGCCCCTGTTGGTGTTTGCTTACAGGAGCCAAAATTACACTGCTGTTATTTCTCGCATCTCAGGCTATAATTTATTGTATTCTTCAGATCCTTTTCCTGATGGGACCTTTAATGAAAGTGCCCTTCCTCTACGCACTGATATTCCGTACCATCAGCTATTTGTTCATACTTCGCTGCATTACACAGCAGCCCGTATCCACTTACATAGGTGGTATACGCTCTGTTCTTTAAATCTCTCTCCTTCTCGGGCATTATCTATTCCGGATTTTGCCTTCCTTGTTTCGTCATTATCGCCACCGATTCTGTTACTTGGTGATTTTAATGCCCACCATTTCCTCTGGGGGGGGGGGGGTCTCCCTGTGATTCCCGTGGAATTCAGTTAGAGGCTTTTCTTGCCACCCACCCCCTCCATGTTTTAAATACAGGTACTCTCGCCCATTTTGATCCTCTGACTCGCTTGCATCGATCTGTCTGCTCTTCCTCCGCCGCATTAGACTTCACTTGGTCTGTTCTCCCGGACTTGCATGACAGTGATCATTTCCCAATCATTCTTACTTCCCCCCTCATATTCGCCACCTCTTCGCACCCCACGCTGGCAATTTAATCGGGCAAATTGGAACTTTTACTCACACTTAACTGTTTTTAAGGAGGTTCCTTCTTCGTCCTCCATCGATGAGCTTTTACACCACTTCTCGTCCTCCGTTTTCACCGCAGCTTCTCATTCTATACCCCAAACTTCGGGCAGGCATTCTCAGAAATGCGTGCCTTGGTGGTCTCCTGCTTGTGCTCGTGCAGTACGTTTGAAACGTGCTGCATGGGGCAGGTACCGGTACAATAGAACCCCAGAGGGACTCCTTGATTTTAAACAGAAACGTGCGATCGCTCACCGTGTCATCCGTGATACTAAACGCACTTGCTGGCGAGATTGTCTCCACTATCACCTCAGCTTCCTCTGAGTGCAGTCTGGAAAAAAGTACGAAAACTGAGTGGTAAATATTCTCCTGACCCGGCTCCTGTTCTGCGGGTTGCTGGTGTTGATATAGCAAACCCACTAGATGTTGCCAATGAAATTGGCAATCATCTGGTCCGTATTTCTCAGGGACTCCATCTATGCCCCTCATTTCTTTCCTCAAAGTCTGCCAGAGAGTTAGCACCCATGAACTTTTCTTTTCTCAGAAGAACAGTATAATGTGCCTTTTACACTTCAAGAACTGGAGGCAACACTCTCGGCTTGTCGATCATCGGCAGCTGGGCCAGACGACATTCATATTCGTATGCTACAACATTTACATCAGTCAGCCCTTGCAGTCCTATTACGCCTTTACAATCTTATTTGGTCACAAGGAGTTCTTCCACAGCTGTGGAAATCCGCCATTGTTCATTTCCGCAAACCAGGCACTACGGGACATGAAACCTCCCACTATCGTCCTATTGCTCTTGCCAGTGCAGTTTGCAAAGTAATGGAACGCCTAGCAAATAGACGTTTAGTGTGGTATTTAGAGACACACAACAGTCTCTCCACTCGTCAATATGGCTTTCGTAAGGGACGTTCTACCATAGACCCCTTACTACGCTTGGATACGTATGTTCGTAATGCCTTTGCAAATAACCACTCGGTTATTGCCATAATTTTTGACCTTGAGAAGGCATATGACACAACTTGGAGGTATAATATTTTAGCCCAAGCCCACTTCTTAGGCCTTCGAGGCAGTCTACCATCCTTCCTTAAGAACTTTTTAACTGACAGGCATTTCCGTGTTCGGGTTAATAATGTGCTCTCCCCGGACTTTATCCAAGCTGAAGGTGTCCCCCAGGGATGTGTTCTGAGCACAACACTTTTTCTCCTTGCTATTAATGATTTGGCCTCTAGTCTTCCATCAAATATTTGGTCATCACTCTATGTTGATGACTTCGCTATTGCCTGTGCAGGCGCTGACTGTCGCCTCATTAGTTTCTCTCCAACATGCAGTTTACCGTGTTTCCAATTGGGCCACCACACGTGGGTTTAAATTTTCCAGCACTAAAACCCACCAAATCACTTTCACTAGACGCTCTGTCATCTACGATCATCCTTTGTACCTCTATGGCTCCCATATCCCTGAACGTGATAGTAAAGTTTCTAGGCCTCCTCTTTAATCGTAGGTTATCCTGGAAACCTCGCATTACCTCTGAAGGCAACTTGTCACAGCCGGCTGAACCTTCTTAAAACCCTTGCTCATCTTTCATGGGGAGCTGATCGTCAAACCCTCCTTCGCCTACATTCCACCCTTATTTTATCGAAACTTGATTATGGTGACCAGATCTATTCAGCGGCATCTCCTGCTACTCTCTAGCCTTAACCCCATTCATCACCAAGGATTATGTTTATGCCTCGGTGCTTTTCGCTCTTCCCCTGTCGAGAGCCTCTATGCAGAAGCGAACGTTCCATCCTTATCCGATCGCCGTGATGCCCATTGCCTGCGCTACTATGTACGCTCTCATGATCTCCGCAATCCTTCCATTTGTAGAATGGTCACTGATATTAGTAGACATTCTTTATTTGTTCGCCGCCCCTGTTTACTCTGTCCCTTCTCTCTTCGCCTTCATTCGCTCTTGTCTTCTCTTCAACTACCACCTTTCTATGTACATGTAGCATCTCGCTTTTCCCTACCCCCCTGGGAAGTTCCAGCTGTTCGAGTCTGTTCTTTCTCCCTCCCTTGCTCGAAAGCCCAACTGTCTACGGTCGCTTCCCGCTCTTTTTCTTGACCACTTTCACTCTTTCTCGTACCATTGCTGTGTACACAGATGGCTCTAAGTCTTCTGATGGCGTAGGATTCGCAGCAGCGTTTCCGGACAGCGTCGTACAAGGGCATTTACTATCTTCGGCTAGTATTTTTACTGCTGAATTATATGCCATCCTTACAGCACTTATCCGTATTGCATCTATGCCTGTGTCATCATTTGTGGTTCTCAGACTCCCTTAGTGCTTTACAGGCTATACAAAAATTTGATACACCTCACCCCTTAGTCCTCCATATCCAACTTTGGCTACACCGCATCTTTACCAAGCATAAAGATGTTTTTTGTTGGGTCCCTGGTCATGTTGACTTACAGGGCAATGAACAGGCAGACACTGCTGCGTGGTCAGCAGTACATGACCTACCAGTTTCTTAGAGGTATTCCATTTACATACTATTTTGCTGCAATATCTTCCCACCTTCACACCCGTTGGCAACAACGTTGGTCTACTATGCTCGGCAACAAACTTCAATCTATTAAACCGAGTATAGGTTACTGGCCGTCTTCTTATCACCAGTGTCGAGGTTGGGAGACTACTCTCTCCCGTCTTCGCATTGGCCATACTCGTCTTACTCGTGGATATCTCATGGAGAGGCGCCTTGCTCCTCTGAGAATTGCCAAGCTCCATTATCAGTCGGCCACATTCTGTTGGACTGCCTACTTTATCAACGAGCACGCAGAATTTACCTCTGTCGTCGTCTTCGCTCCGCTGCTCTCTTTACCTTCCCTTCTCGCTGATGGACCCACCTTTCATCCGGACTCTCTCATTTACTTTTGGACAACAACTGACTTCACAAATTCTGATACCTTCAGCCCTTTCTACTTCAATCTCTTGCTACCCTCTACCCCCGTACTATCCCCTGCCCCGCTGTTTTCTGTAACCTGCTGATCATCCCCCCCCCCCCTCCCTTCTGCCATCCAATTCCCTTGCTTCCTTCCCTACCCTGCAGTGCTGTATAGCCCTTGTGGCTTAGCGCTTCTTTTTGATTATAATATCAGCTCATCAGTGGTTAGTTGTTCATTGTCCTCCTCCAACTCTTCCACATCCTCCCCACTAACCTCCAACCCCAAGGACTTTCCCAATGCCACAATGGATTCCTCAACTGGCATAATCCTGTCAGGGTTAGCCTCAAACCCTTCAAAATCCCTTTTGTCTACACATTCTGGCCAGTTTCTTCCAAGCAGAGTTCAAGGTCTTCTTAGTCACTCCCTCCTAAGCCTTGCCTATAAGGTTTACACAATTGAGGATATTAAAGTGCTCTCTCCAAAACTCTCTTAGTCAGTCGAGTTTCTGAGATCACTACAAAGCGCCTTTCAAACAGAGCTTTTGTGTACAGTTTTTTTTGGAGTTTACAATAACCTGCTGGTCCATGGGCTGCAGGAGAGGAGTGGTATTAGGAGGCAAAAACTTCACCTTAAATGTCCCCATAAAGTTGCTCTGCCACGTCTGTAGGATGACCAGGGGCATTGTCTAACACCAGGAGGCACTTGGTTCTAATTTCTTTTCAGTTAGGTAATCTTTCACATTGGGGGCAATGCATGGTGTAACCAGTCACAAAGTCCCTAGTGACCCATGCCTTACTGTTTCCCCTCCACAGCACACACAAATTCTCCTTGAGGACATTCTTTTGCCTGAACGGTCTGGGAGTTTGAGTGATACACTAATAAAGGCTTCACTTTGCAATCGCTACTAGCATTGGAACACATCAACAAAGTAAGCCTGTCTTTCATAGGCTTACGTCCTGGGAGTGCCTTTTCCTCCTCAGTAATGTAGGTCCTGCTTGGCATTTTCTTCCAAAACAGGCCTGTTTCATCACAATTAAACACTTGTTCAGGTTTCAGTCCTTCACTGTCTATGTACTCCTTGAATTCCTGCACATATTTTTCAGCTGCTTTGTGGTCCGAACTGGCAGCCTCACCATGCCTTATCACACTGTATGCCACTACGCTTCTTAAATCTCTCAACCCAACCTTTGCTGGCCTTAAATTCACTCACATCATCACTAGTTGCAGGCATTTTTTTAATTAAATCCTCGTGCAACTTCCTAGCCTTTTCGCTTATGATCGCTTGGGGAAACGCTATCTCCTGCTAGCTGTTTTTCATTTATCCACACCAATAAGTGTGTCTCAACATCTTCCATCACTTGGGATCTGTTTCGAAAACGGTTAAACCTTTGGCAAGAACAGTTTCCTTGATTGCCTTTCTGTTGCCCACAATAGTAGAGATGGTTGATTTGGGTTTCTTGTACAACCTGGCCAGGTCGGCGACACGCACTCCACTTCATACTTATCAATGATCTTTCTTCATCTCTATTGTAATCCTCGCCCTTATTGCTGTAGGGTTGGCACTAGAAGCTTTCTTGGGGCCCATGGTCACTTATTTGGCTGATAAAATCACCAAAAACACTGTAATAATACGAAATGTTCCGACTGTATGCTTGGATGTTACCGCGGAGGAAGGCTGGTAAAGAATGCCACCAGCGGCACATGTGAGGCTGGCTAAGGGCGCACATTGGATGCGTTTTGGAGGAAGAGCGGTGAGCGGGTTTTTGAGCGGTATGCGAGGCAAAATTTTTGCGATAAAAGTGAGCGGTATGCGGATTGTACATTATGTGATGGCGACGGTATGCGGGGTCCACTGTATTTTATTATAATAGACTATACAGTACATTCATTCTGTATTTTCCATATTTCTCTATCGCTTGTATGCGATGAAATTGGAGTAGTATTAGACGTAGTGCAGCAAAGAGGCTTCTTTTCCTTCAAAATATTATTTGCAACATGAGATACCATACCAAGATTAGGGATACCTTCCTTGTCCACCTTACTGCAGTAAACCATTTTTATTTTTTAACATATGGGCCGTCTCCCACTGAGGTAAGGTGATCCGAAAAAGCAGCAAATAAACCATAACCAATTAAATGTTATTTTTTTCTAGATCAAAATGGAAGCACAAACAAAAGGAGTGAGTTCACTTTTGATCAGGTTTACGGGCCAACTGGAACACAAGCACAAATATTCGAAGAAGTATCACATCTGTCCGTCTGTAATAGACGGACACAATGCATGTGTATTTGGTTGCTGTGTAGTGGACTAGTAGTGGTAGTGGACTAGTAGTTGATGACTTTGGTAAAATGTTTGAGGAAGATGATATACTGTTTGGTAGGTTCTATTTGAGATTAATTGCAAGTATATATGGGTTAAAATAGTTGATTAATACTTATTTCTTGACTTTAATTGCCAGGAAAACTGAACGCAACTTTCCTAAAAAGGCGAATGGAGATTGTGCAAGAGCTGGAGAGAAGCAAATTTGCTACTCTCCTTGCAAGTTACCATTTGCACACAAAAGAACAAGAAAAGGAAATATATGATCTGAAACAGAGCCTGCAGGAAAGGCAAAGCTTTTGTCAAATCCACCACATGGAACTTAGGTATGTACTTATTGATTTTCAAACATATTTTGGGGGTAGAAATATTTTGTAGAATAAAATGTTATAAAAATATTGTATGGAAGAACTCTTTAGTACAGTGGACCCCCGAGTTTCGTGATTAATCCGTTCCAGAGCGCCTGCCGAATCTAAGAACCATTTTCCCCATAAGAAATAATGGAAATAAAATTAATCCATTCCCGACAACCAAAAGTATTAAAATAATTTTTTTTTTCAAATTAAATAAAGATTTACATTTTGAAATCAATTAGAAATTTTTGCGATAAAAGCGAGCGGTATGCGGATTGTACGTTATGTGATGGCGACGGTATGCGGGGTCCACTGTATTTTATTATAATAGACTATACAGTACATTCATTCTGTATTTTCCATATTTCTCTATCGCTTGTATGCGATGAAATTGGAGTAGTATTAGACGTAGTGCAGCAAAGAGGCTTCTTTTCCTTCAAAATATTATTTGCAACATGAGATACCATACCAAGATTAGGGATACCTTCCTTGTCCACCTTACTGCAGTAAACCATTTTTATTTTTTAACATATGGGCTGTCTCCCACTGAGGTAAGGTGATCCGAAAAAGCAGCAAATAAACCATAACCAATTAAATGTTATTTTTTTCTAGATCAAAATGGAAGATAAGATAAGATTTCGTTCGGATTTTTAACCCCGGAGGATTAGCCACCCAGGATAACCCAAGAAAGTCGGTGCGTCATCGAGGACTGTCTAGCTTATTTCCATTGGGGTCCTTAATCTTGTCCCCCAGGATGCGACCCACACCAGTCGACTAACACCCAGGTACCTATTTGCTGCTAGGTGAACAGGACAACAGGTGTAAGGAAACGTGTCAATGTTTTCACCTGCCGGGAATCTAACCCGGGGCCTCCGTGTGTGAAGCGGGAGCTTTAGCCACCAGCGAGTTCACTTTTGGTCATGTGTACAGGCCAACTGCAACAAACAAAAATATTCAAAGAAGTATCACAGCTCTGTCAGTCTGTAATAGACAGACAGACAGAATGCATGTGTATTTGCCTATGGGCAAACAGGCTCTGGAAAGACGTACACAATGGAAGGTGTACTTCAGAACGAGGAGCAGGAGGGCCTGATTACTCGGACGGTGAAGTACATTTCAGTTATTCATGTTTGATTGCTTTTGGTAAATGATAATGAAAATTGGCTGTAAATTATATTCTAGTAAATTGTGTTTTTCATTTAAAGGCTTTTTTTTTTTTTATATATATTTGACACATTCGCCAACATTCGCTCAATCGCCATTTTGCCAGAAGTGTGTATTCAAATGACCCTCTGAACTGCAACACCCTCACCAATTCTTCAGTGCTGCCACTGCTTTTCCCACCTCCATGAGCCAGGTCTAGCTAATTGCAGAGTCACTTGTTTGCACAGAACTGCTAAATGCCTCAAATGATTTAGTGGAAGTTTTAGCAGTAAAGGTAGAGAACCAAAACCTAGTCGTTGTGGTAGTCTACAAGCCTCTGGATGCAACATCCCAGCAATTCCAGGCACAGCCGTTAAAAATTGACCACTGTCTGGGAAAATCTTCCAGCTCCTGCACCCAACATCTTGCTCCTGGGGGATTTCAACTTAAGGCACCTAAAATGGAAGAATATAGCAAATATTATTGCAGTAATAACACCAGGAGGCAGCTCTGATGAAAACTCGCTCGCACGAGCTTTTAAATCTCTGCAAAAAATTCAATTTAAACCAGCAAATAATAGAGCCTACTAGACTGGAGAATACACTAGACCTCATCTTCACTAACAATGATCTGACAAGTCACCATACGAAAAACAATTTACTCGGATCACAACGTAATTGAGGTTCAGACATGTATGTGTGGAGCCCCAGACAGACGTAATGAAACTCGTCACGAGGGAGCATTCACCAAATTCAACTTCAATAACAAAAACAAAGTGGGACCAAGTAAACAAAGTCCTAACAGATATAAGCTGGGAAGATATACTAAGCAACAGACCCCAACTTATGCCTAGAACAGACTAACTTGGTGGCACTAGATGTATGCACAAGGTTTATTCCTCTTAAGAAAAAGTAGATGTAAAATAAAGACAGGCGCTCTCCCTTTACAGGCGACGGAAAAGAATAACAGAGCGGCTAAAAGAGGTCAATATATCTGAAATGCTATAGGGGGAGACTGGTCAGAAATAGCAAGCATCGAACTTAAGGTAAAGGAATCTTATACGAGTCAGGAATCGTGGCAAGAACTAAAAGCCATAAATGAAATCGAAAGAAACCCAAAGTGTTTCTTCTATGCCAAATCAGTCGAGAAAAACGTCTAGTATTGGGCCCCTACTTAAACAAGATGGGTCCTACACAGATGACAGCAACGAAATGAGAGCTACTAAAGTCCCAATATGACTTGGTTTTTAGCAAGCTGCTAACCAGATTGAGAGTAACATCAAAATGAATTTTTTGAGCCACAATTTGGTTAACACAAGCCTATCCGATGTTATTCTGACTCCAAATGACTTCGAACAGTTGATAAATGACATGCCCATGCACTCTGCCCCAGGGCCAGACTCGAGGAACAACGTGTTCATCAAGAACTGCAAGAAGCCCCTATCACGAGCCTTTTCCATCCTATGGAGAGGGAACATGGACACGGGAAGGGGGGGGGGGCGCTAGTTCCTAGGTAGGGGAAAGGATACCAGGGTCCATCCCATTCCATTGAGGTTCTTGGTGGTGGCGTAGTTTGCCGTGGAATCTGGATCGCCTGGGGATGTCCCGATCCTTCTCTAGTATCCCGAAGTAGCTTTGGGTGTCTTTCAGGCGACGGGTGTATCTCTGGAAGCCATCTTTCGGATTCCGGGGGTGGTGGCCAAAGGAGGTATGCTTCGTGGCGGATATCCGGCCGCCCTCTTTTGTCCACCGAGGTAGCTTGGCAGATGTGAGGTTGCTATCCCGGATTGCTGGTTTATTGGCATGAAGGGTAGGGTATGGCACGGGTTCCATGCTGCATCTGCGCTACTAGCGGTGCTGAGGTCCTCTTGGGCGTGGAGGGAGATTTCCGGCCCTTTCATTCCTCCTGGGAACTATTCCTTCCCGCTCCCCCCCTTTTTTAATTATTTTTTTCTTAAAAACAAAGCAAAGGAGTAACCTAACCATGGAGAACCCAATCCATGAACCCACTACCCTCGGGCCCCTTCTTGATACCGCACCCCATTCTGACCCTGCCTTGTTTTTAGACCACTCTTCGGACACTCCTGATGCCCCTGTACCTCTTGCTCGTGCAGTTTCCTCACCCGCTTCCGGTACTGGGGCTTCGACTGACTCCTTCGATTTGTCTGAATGCTGCTCTCCTTTGACTGCTTCTGGCTTCTTCCTCTACGGTACGGCAATTTTCGAATCGCCCGCCCATTTCACGCCGGACCAACTCCGGTCCTACTCCTAAACGTCAATCTCCTGATGATGCTCCTTTGTTACCTTCCCATTCTACTTGGGAAAGACACACATCATACACTCCCTCTCCATGCTCTGTTTCTGACCACACAATGGACTAAATTCTTTACTTTAAGATTACTTCTGCCTACCTTTCTGACCATAGTATTGGCAAAGCGCGCCTTAGTGATGTTAGCAGAGATGTTTCATTTCATGCTCAAGAGTGGTACGTGCATAGCCACTGTCCAGAATGCTACCCAAGCTCATGATCTTTCTCTCCTTTCGCATATAGATACTACTACTATCACTATTGAAAAACATCTCTCTCAATTCTTGTAGTGCTACTGTCATTCTGCCCCCATACCATAGTCCAACAGAATTTACAGTCGTGTGGCAATGACATTCTTGAACAGCTGGAACTCCAGGATCTCCCAATCCTCACAGTACACACTTACGTCCTTCCTGCCCGTGGGCGGAGACGTTACCCTTGCAATGTATCTAGTTTAACTTTTGACAGCCGAGAACTTCCTCTGTATATGTTGCGGGACGTCTGTTACAAGTTCGAAAGGTGATACCTACACCGCAACAGTGTAGAAATTGCTGGCGTTTTGGTCACCCAGTGAAATATTGCAGATCTATGGCCGAATGCCCAGTCTGTGGTGCAGACTACCATTCTAATACATCTTGCAGTCAACCTCCATCTTGCCTTAATTGTAATGAAGCTCACCCTTCGTACTCCCGCCGTTGCCAGGTCTACTTAAATGAACCTGAAATCAGTTGCCTCAGAGGCAGGTCTCCCTTATGCTATGGCAGTTACTCATCTCCGCCTCCAAGGGAAACTACCCAGTGTTTCTTATTCTCTCGTTTCAAAAGATCCCCCCCCACTTCTGGGGTCCCATCTTCTGCAGCCTCTGTTACCCCTCCCATAGCCACTCCGGCATCTAATCCTTTTGCTGTCCTTGGCTCTGACGTCCCGACTACAACTAGGTCTGTTCTCACATCTTCGCGTCCTTCCTCGCAAGCCCCAGTATCGACAAGACCTCGTACGACACCTAATACCAATCGCCCCTCTACTTCTCAGGAGTCCAAAAAATCCGCATTGCTCAAATCTTCTTTTGCCCCTTCCTCCCTTCTTCCACCTCCACATTTTACCTTTCCAGTCTCTGGGCCTAGTTCTTCCCCCTCTCTCTGGCTCTATTACAAGTGTGGAGATTCATCCTCCTCGTACTATGCCTTCCACCCCCGTCCCCTCCCAAGTTTTCTCCCTCTTCTGCCACCTCCCAGGTTTCTGCCTCTTCTTTTCCCCCCCCCCCCCACACTTCATCTCCAGTCCCTTACAACTCTTTCCTCCCCCTCTACTTTGGTACAGTCCATTACTGTCCCAATCTTTACTCACCCTCCCCTTCTATCTCCAATATGGTCTCCCATACATATTTGAATTCAGAAACACTTGAAGCCATTTCAGAATATATTGCAAAGACTAAACCTTCAATGGACACTGATTCACTTCCTGTTCCTTCTCTTCCCTCTCTATCTTCACAATCCCATTCTTCGCAATGCTCCGTTCCTTCGCTGCTTGAACGTCTTCCAATGCCACCACACGTTGACTTTTCTAACCCCTCTAGTCCGTAGGTGCCTTTCCCTATGGATTCCTGGTATTTTCTTCATCGCCAATCATGGCCTATTTAAAATGGAATATCCGCGGCCTCGGGTAATCTGGGCGAGCTTCAGATGTTGCTTTCCAGGTTTTTCCCTGTTGGTGCTTGCTTACAAGAACCAGAATTACACTCTGCTGTTTTCCAACCTATCTCAGGCTATAATTTATTGTATTCTTCGGATCCTTTCTCAGATGGGACCTTTAATGAAAGTGCCCTTCTACGCAATGATATTCCGTACTGTCGACTATTTGTCCATACCTCGCTGCATTACACTGCCGCCCATATCCACTTGAATAAGTAGTTTACAATATGTTCTTTATATATCTCTCCTTCTCGAGCATTTTCTATCCCAGACTTTACCTTTCTTGTTTCATCCTTACCACCACCACTTCTGTTACTTGGTGATTTTAATGCCCACCATTTTCTCTGGGGGGGGGGGGTCTCATTGTGACTCGCGTGGCATCCAGTTGGAGGTTTTTCTCGCTTCTCATCCCCCCCCCCCTCCATGTTTTAAATATAGGTACTCCCACCCATTTTGATCCTCTTACTCATACTCTCTTGCATCGATCTATCAGTCTGCTCTTCCTCCACTGCACTAGACTTCACCCGGTCTGTTCTACCGGGCTTACATGACAGCGATCATTTTCCAATCATTCTTTCTTCCTATTCACCACCTTTCCGTAGCCCTCGCTGGCAATTTGATCGGGCAAATTGGGATCTTTACTCACAACTCGCTGCTTTTAGTGAGGTTCCTTGATCTTCCATTGAGCTCCTACACCTCTTCTCGACGTCAGTTTATACTGCAGCTTCTCATTCTATACCCCAAACCTCAGGCAGGCATTCTCAGAACTGCGTGCCTTGGTGGTCTCCTGCTTGTGCTCGTGCAGTAAGTTTGAAAAGCGCTGCATGGGGCAGGTACCAGTACAATAGAACCGCTGAGAGACTTCTTGATATCAAGCAGAAGCGTGTGATCTCTCGCAGTGTCATCCGTGAAGCTAAACGCACTTGCTGGCGAGACTGTTTCCACCATCACCTCTGCTTCTATGAGTGCAGTCTGGAAAAGTGACCCGGCTCCTGTTCTACGGGTCGCTGGTGTTGTAGCAAACCCTCTTGACGTTGCCATTGAACTTGGCACACATCTGGTCCATATTTCCCGGGGGCTCTATCTATGCCCCTCGTTTCTTTCCTCAAAGTCTGCCAGAGTTGGTACCCTTAGACTTTTGTTCTCTCAGAGAACAGTATAAAGTGCCTTTTACACTTCAAGAACTGGAGGCAACGCTCTCGGCTTGCCGATCATCGGCAGCTGGGCCTGACGACATTCATATTCATATGTTACAACATTTACATCGGTCAGCCCTTGTAGTCCTCTTACACCTCTTCATCTTATTTGGGCACAAGTTCTTCCCCAGCTGTGGAAATATGCCATTGTTCTCCCTTTCCGCAAACCAGGTGCTACAGGACATGATGCCTCCCACTATCGTCCCATCGCTCTTACTAGTGCAGTTTGCAAAGTGATGGAACGTCTCGTAAATCGACGTTTAATGTGGTATTTACACAAAAGTCTCTCCGCTAGTCAATATGGCTTTCGTAAGGGCCGTTCTACCATAGACCCCTTACTATGCTTGGATACATATGTTCGTAATGCCTATGCGAATAATCACTCGGTTATTGTCATATTTTTTGACCTTGAGAAGGCATATGACAAAACTTGGAGGTATAATATTTTGGCCCAAGCCCACTCCTTAGGCCTCCGAGGCAATCTACCATCCTTCCTTAAGAACTTTTTAACTGGCAGACATTTCCATGTTAGTCAATAATGTTCTTTCCCCGGACTTCATCCAAGCTGAAGGTGTCCCTCAGGGATGTGTTCTAAGCACAACACTTTTTCTCCTTGCTATAAATGATTTGACCTCTGTTCTTCCACCCAATATTTGGTCATCACTATGTTGATGACTTCGCTATTGCTTGTGCAGGCGCTGACAGTCGTCTCATTGCAGTTTCTCCCCAGCATGCGGTCGACAGTGTTTCCACTTGGGCCACCACGCATGGGTTTAAATTTTAAAGTACTAAAACTCTCCAAATTACTTTCACTAGATGCTCTGTCATCTCCGATCATCCTTTATATCTCTATGGCTCCTGTATCCCCGAACGTGATAGTCAGGTTTCTAGGCCTTCTCTTTGACAGTCGGTTATCCTGGAAACCTCGCATTACCTCTCTGAAGGCAACTTGTCACAGCTGGCTAAACCTTCTTAAAACCCTTGCTCATCTTTCCTGGGGAGCTGATCATTGAACTCTGCTTCGCCTACATTCAGCCCTTGTTTTATCGAAATTCGATTATGGTGACCAGATTTTTTCAGCGGCCTCTCCTGCTACTCTCTAGCCTTAACCCTATCCATCACCAAGGATTACGTTTGTGCCTTGGTGCTTTTCGTTCTTCCCCTGTTGAGAGCCTCTATGCAGAAGCGATGTTCCATCCTTGTCTGATCGCCGTGATGCCCATTGCCTTCGCTACTATGTACCCTCTCACAATCTCCACAATCCTTCCATTTATAGAATGGTCACAGATATTAGTAGACATTCTTTATTCGTTCGCCGCCCCTGTTTGCTCCGTCCCTTTTCTGTTCGCCTACATTCTCTTGTCTTCCCTTCAGTTACCACCTTTGTGTTCATGTAGCATCTCACTTTTCCCTACCCCCCTGGGAAGTTTCAGCTGTTCGGGTCTGTTCTTTCTCACTCCCATGCTCGAAAGCTCAACTGCCTACGGTGGCTTCCCGCTCTTTTTCTTGATCACTTCCACTCCCATTCTCATGCCATCGCTGTGTACACAGATGGCTCTAAGTCTTCAGACGGCGTCGGATTCGCAGCAGTGTTTCCGGACAGCGTCGTGTGGGGGCATTTACTATCTTTGGCTAGCATTTTGCTGCTGAATTGTATGCCATTCTTGCAGCACTTATTCGTATCGCATCTTTGCCTGTGTCATCATTTGTGGTAGTCACTCCCTTAGTGTTCTACAGGCTATACGAAAATTAGATGCATCTCGCCCCCCCCCCCCCTAGTTCTCCGTATCCAACTTTGGCTACGCCGTATCTCTATGAAGCAGATATTATTTTTGTTTGGTCCCTGGTCATGTCTATGTACAGGGCAATGAACAGGCACACTGCTGCGCGGTCAGCAGTACATGAACTACCAATTTCCTATAGAGGTGTTCCATTTCTGGACTATTTTGCTGCAATAGCTACCCACCTTCACGCCTGTTGGTACAACGTTGGTCAACTCTGCTTGGTTACAAACTTCATTCTATTAAACCGAGCATAGGTTACTGGCAGTCTTCTTGTCATCAGTGCCGTGGTTGGGAGACCACTCTCTCCCGTCTTCGCATTGGCCACACTAGTCTTGCTCACGGGTATCTCATGGAGAGGCACCCTGTACCTCTGTGAGCAGTGTCAAGTTCCTGTATCGATTAGTCACATTCTGTTAGACTGCCCTCTCTATCAACGAGCACGCAGAATTTGCCTCTAACAGTCTTCGTTCTGCTATCTCTTTACCTTCCCTTCTTGCTGATGGACCCTCCTTTAATCCTGACTCTCATTGACTTCTTGACAACGACTGATTTACTCCACAAACTGATACCTTATGCACTCCCCTCAGCCCTTTCTAGCTCACTCTTGCTGCCCTTTACCCTTTCGCCATCCACTGCTCCGCTGTTATCCGTAACCTATTACTCATCCACCTCCCTTTTGCCACCTGATGCCCTCGCTTCCTTTCTACCCTGCAGCGCTGTATAGCCCTTGTGGCTTAGCGCTCTTTTTGATTATAATAATCTGTATTGTAGAAGTGCGAGATGTGAATAATTAGAACATGAAGGGTAGGAATCATGGTTCATTCGTGTAGCATGCCCAGTGCTGTTACTTTTCACCTACAGAGCTTAGACTAGGATAATTTTTAAGCTCTGTGGCAGTGGTAACAACATTGAATCTGCTGCGTACATTGATCACAGTTCAACTCCTTGTCCATTCTCTTCATTGACACTTGTTTATTATGAATCATCTTCGGTTTATTCAATTTTATCGTTATTTTTCAGGTTGAAGTGGCAGATGAAGTTAGTGTTTTTCATCTGCTTCATGAAGCCCAAAAACGAAGAACTGTGGCAGAAACCAAAATGAATGACGGTCATCTCGCTCGCATTCCGTTTTCGCTCTTAAACTCTCCGCAACAAATAGCAAAACTTTTGAATCTTGTGAATATAAGAGTTCTTTAATTACTGTTATTTTTTTTTTCACCCATTAAAAAGCTTTGCTAGGGGGGGGGAGGATAAATTTAAAGCTTTTGGTTCTGCCTCTTTCTGTTCAACTGATTGTTTAAGCTGTCACTCTGCTGTTGAACTGTGCAAGTTGCTTCTATTGCATTGCTTGGGTCTTTCCATTTTACAGTATTTACCCGTCTTATATTGAAGAAAGGCTTCCTGATATCTTGGGCTTTTTTTTTTTTTTTTTTTTTTTTCCCCCATTTTCCACCAAGGCAGGGTAATCCAAATAAACATTCACCCTCACTCAATAGCTGTCTTGTCAGTGTGTAGACAAAGCAATTCAAATGACTCTTTAAAATAAAAGTATCCCCATCCATCCTAAACGTTAGTTTTGTGCAGTACTCGGACAAAACTGAGTATCATTTTATTTATTTATTTATTTATTTATTTATTTATTTTAAATTTGTGCACACATACAGAGGTACAAAAAAAATACAGATAAGAGCAGTATGCCAAAGCCACTTATACTATGCATAGCATTACGGGCTGGCTTAAAATTAACTTAAGATTAATTAAGCAATGATGAAGTCAGTGATAAAACATTAAAAGTAAACAGATTACTATTAAAGCACAAGTGAGTATTACAAAGACAGGTCAGTAATGACGGATCTTTAGTTAGTGTATTTTAAAAAATAATCAAGTTAGATTGGGTTTTAGGTTTAACATCTATGTGATATAATTGTGAGAAAATTAAAGATATAACAATTTATAAGGTTCAGTTATTCAGTAATGTTATTTGGTTTTGGGTGAGTAAGTGATCTTTTGAGTAAGACTTGAATTTATAAACCAGGTAGTGTTCTTTATAACTTTACAGGTAATGATTCCAGATTTTAGGGCCTTTATGTGCATTGTTTTGCATAGTGTGAGATGAACACGAGGAACATCAAAGAGTGATCGTGCTTGTTTTTGGGGTGGGTTTATGGTCATGTGTTCTGTTTGAGGTTGGCAAGGAGAGTTTTGAGGGGAGGGTTAATATCAAGTTAGTGTTCTATGTAATGTAATAGGTGCAGTAATAAGTATGGATGTTTTGTATGGTGAGTAGGTTTAGTGTATTGAATATTGGTGGAGTGTGCTGCCTGTAGTGAGAATTTGTTATCATTCTAACTGCAGCCTTTTGTTAATTGCCCAAGTTTTTCAGCGAGTTTCTCCAATTTTTTTTTTTTCAACAAGTCGGCAGTCTCCCACCTAGGCAGGGTGACCCCCCAAAAAAAAAAATCCCCAAAATGAAAATACTTTCATCACTTTCACCTCGCTCATAATCACTGTTTTTGCAGAGGTGCCTGGATACAACAGTTTAGAAGCATTTAAAAAGATACAACATAAGTGACCTGAAATAATATGAACTCCAATTCTTTTTCTTTCAACACACTGGCTGTATTCCACCGAGGTGCCTCTTCAAGGGGGGGGCTCCTTGGCGTGGTGAAGAGGCTCTTGGTCTGAGGAATTAGACCTATCGGTCTTCTTCCTCAGACCGAACCTAATTACCCCCCAATCTCCCCTCCCCTATCCCATCCTCCCCTTTTTCCTTTCCTCCTCCCCACCCCTCCCTTTTGCCCTTCCTATTTTTGTCCTTTGGGGATTCTCCCACAGCGTGCTAGTTTTCCCAGGGAGGGGAAAGGATACCGGGGGTCCATCCCATTCCGTTGAGGGGTTTTTAGCGGTGGCGTAGTTTGCCGTGGAATCTGGATCGCCTGGGATGTCCCGATCCCTCTCCGGTATCCCCCGGAGTACTTTGGTGTCTTTCGGGCGACGAGTGTATCTCTGGAAGCCACCTTTCGGATTCCGGGGGTGGTGGCCGATGGAGGTATGCTTTGTGGCGGATATCCGGCCGCCCTCTTTTGTCCACCGAGGTAGCTCGGTAGATGTGAGGTTGCTATCCCGGATTGTTAGTTTACTAGCATGATGGGTAGGGTATGGCACGGGTTCCATGCTGCATCTGCGCTACTTGCGGTGCTGAGGTCCTCTTGGGCGCGGAGGGAGATTTCTGGCCCTTTCATCCCTCCTAGGAACTATCCCTCCCTGGTCCCCCATTTTTTTTATTCTTTTTTTTATTTTTAATTTCTTTTCTTAAAAACAAAGAAGTAACCTAACCATGGCAGCCCTAGTCCATGAACCTGGTACCCCCCCGGGGCCCCCTTTTTGATACCACACCCCCTTCTGACCCCGCCTCGTCTTTGGACCACTCTTCAGACATTCCTCATGCCTCTGTACCTATTGCCGGTGCTGTTTCCTCGCCCCTTCAGGTACTGAGGCCTCGACTGACTCCTTCGATTTATCGGACCTTCGCTCTCTGACATGCTTTCCCCGGGCCCCTCCCTCTACTGTGGGCGGCAATTTTCAAATCGCCGACCCATTCCCCCCGCGCAAAACTCTGCCCCAAAACGACAATTACCTGCTGAAAAATGCTTTTTCCACCCTCTCTTTCTTCTGGGAAAAACGATCGACAACGTCCCTTCACTACCTTTCCATGCTCATTTTTCAGACGAAATGGACTAAATTCTTCACTTTTAAAGACCAACTTTCCCTACTGTATATCTTTCTGCCATAGTATTTTTGGGAAGGACTACCCCACGCCATGTTGGTAAAGATATTTCTTTTCATGCCTTTAAAACGGGCGGCCAAACATTACCGTACAGAATGCTACCCAGGGTCATGAGCTCTCTCGCCCTTTCCCTTATCAATAAAAGTTTCCCCCCACTCTCGAAAAACATCATTCCCTCAATTCTTGATGGTACCCTGATTCTGGGCCCCCAAAACCCTATTCAACAAAATTTCCAGACAAGTGCACTGACATTCTAAACAGCTGGAACCCAAAATCTCCCAAACCTCAGGGTAACACTTGTTTTTCCCTTTCCGGGCCCGTGGGCGGGGGACGTAACCCCAGCAATGGGCCGTTTTAAATTTTGACAGCCGAAACTCCCATCCTCAGTTTTAAAAAAGCAGGACAACGGTTACAAGTTTTTAAAAAAAAAAGGTTATCCCCCACACCACAACCGTGTAAAATTGCTGGCGATTTGGGGGCCCTCCACGAAAAAATTTCCCCATCCCATCGCCGAATGCCCAGTCCCGTGGTGCCGATTTCCCCTTCTAATACGTTCTTGCAAAACGAACTCCCTCTTGCCTTAAAAAGTCATGAGGCTCCCCCCTTTGACTCTCGCCGTTGTCAGGCAAATTTAAAACGGAAAACCGGGAAAAATTCCGTTACCTCAAAGAGACAGAAAGGCCCCTTATGCCATGGGGGAGTTTTCCCCATTTTCCGCCTCCAAGGGAACTCCTTTCCCAAAGTGTTTCTTATTCCCGTGTTTTAAATCCCCCCACTTCTATATCCCATCTTCCCACAAAAACCCCCCTCTGTGGTTATCCTCTCCCATAACATCCCTGTACTAATCCTTTTTGGGTTCCCCCGGCTCAGAAAGTCCCCACTTCAACGCCTCGTCCCCAATTCCTTTGCCTCTTCGAGTTTCTCTCCCCGCAAGCCTCGGTTTTCAACGAGAAAAACCCGTTCGAAAACCTCCTCCCAATTGCC
>NC_069481.1:636948-679415 GCF_026875155.1 Cherax quadricarinatus
TGTTTTTTCCCCGGGTTGTGGTTTGAAATAGCAAACCCACTAGATTTTTCCAATGAAATTGGAATCAAATCGGTCCGTTTTTTCTCGGGGACTCCATCATGCCCCTCTTTCTTTCCTCAAAGTCGCCAGAGAGTTAGCACCCATGAACTTTTCTTTTCTCAGAAACAGTATAATGTGCCTTTTAAAACTTCAAGAACTGGAGGCAACACTTTTCGGCTTGTCGACATCGGCAGCTGGGCCAGACGACATTCATTTTCGTATGCTACAACATTTACATCAGTCAGCCCTTGCAGCCCCTATTACGCCTTTACAATCTATTTGGTCACAAGGAGTTCTTCCACAGCTGTGGAAATCCGCCATTTTTTCATTTCCGCAAACCGGCACTAGGGGACATGAACCTCCCACTATCGCCCTATTGCTCTTTGCCAGTGCAGTTTGCAAAGTAATGGAACCCCCTAGCAAATAGACGTTTAGTGGGGTATTTAGAGACACACAACAGTCTCTCCACTCGGTCAATATGGCTTTCGTAAGGGACGTTCTAACCATAGACCCCTTACTACCTTGGATACGTATGTTCGTAATGCCTTTGCAAATAACCACTGGGATTATTGCCATAATTTTTGCCCTTTGAGAAGGCATATGACACAACTTGAGGTATAATATTTTAGCCCAAGCCCACTTCTTAGGCCTTCGAGGCAGTCTACCATCCTTCCTTAAGAACTTTTTAACTGACAGGCATTTCCGTGTTCGGGTTAATAATGTGCTCTCCCCCGGACTTTATCCAAGCGAAGGTGTCCCCCGGGGATTTTGTTCTGAGCACAACACTTTTTCTCCTTGCTATTAATGATTTGGCCTCTAGCCCTTCCATCAAATATTTGGTCATCACTCTATGTTGATGACTTCGCTATTGCCTGTGCAGGCGCTGACTGTCGCCTCATTAGTTTTTCTCTCCAACATGCAGTTTACCGTTTTTCCCAATTGGGCCACCACACGTGGGTTTAAATTTTCCAGCACTAAAACCCACCAAATCACTTCACTAGACGCTCTGTCATCTACATCATCCTTTGTACCTCTATGGCTCCCATATCCCTGAACGTGATAGTAAAGTTTCTAGGCCTCCTCTTTAATCGTAGGTTATCCGGAAACCTCGCATTACCTCTGAAGGCAACTTGTCACAGCCCGGGTGAACCTTCTTAAAAACCCTTGCTCATCTTTCAAAGGGGAGCTGATCGTCAAAACCCTCCTTCGCCTACATTCCACCCTTATTTTTATCGAAAATTGATTATGGTGACCAGA
This sequence comes from Cherax quadricarinatus, assembly GCF_026875155.1. NCBI lineage: Eukaryota > Metazoa > Arthropoda > Malacostraca > Decapoda > Parastacidae > Cherax > Cherax quadricarinatus. Next base: position 638,245 of record NC_069481.1, read on the forward strand.
TCTAAATTTAGCGGCATCCCTGCTACTCTCTAGCCTTAACCCCATTCATCACCAAGGATTATGTTTATGCCTCGGTGCTTTTCGCTCTTTCCCCTGTCGAGAGCCTCTATGCAGAAAGCGAACGTTCCATCCTTATCCGATCGCCGTGATGCCCATTGCCTGCGCTACTATGTACGCTCTCATGATCTCCGCAATCCTTCCATTTGTAGAATGGTCACTGATATTAGTAGACATTCTTTATTTGTTCGCCGCCCCTGTTTACTCTGTCCCTTCTCTCTTCGCCTTCATTCGCTCTTGTCTTCTCTTCAACTACCACCTTTCTATGTACATGTGCATCTTCCGCTTTTTCCCCTACCCCCCTGGGAATTCCAGCTGTTCGAGTCTGTTCTTTCTCCCTCCCTTGCTCGAAAGCCCAACTGTCTACGGCCCGCTTCCCGCTCTTTTTCTTGACCACTTTCACTCTTTCTCGTACCATTGCTGTGTACACAGAGGGCTCTAAGTCTTCTGATGGCGTAGATTCGCAGCAGCGTTTCCGGACAGCGTCGTACAAGGGCATTTACTATTTTCGGCTAGAAATTTTTACTGCTGAATTAAAATGCCATCCTTACAGCACTTATCCGTATTGCATCTATGCCTGTGTCATCATTTGTGGTTCTCAACTCCCTTAGTGCTTTACAGGCTATAAAAAAATTTGATACACCTCACCCTTAGTCCTCCATATCCAACTTTGGGTACAACCGCATCTTTACCAAGCATAAAGATGTTTTTTGTTGGGTCCCTGGTCATGTTGACTTACAGGGCAATGAACAGGCAGACCCCGCTGCGTGGTCAGCAGTACATGACCTACCAGTTTCTTAGAGGTATTCCATTACATACTATTTGCTGCAATATCTTCCCACCTTCACACCCGTTGGCAACAACGTTTGTCTACTATGCTCGGCAACAAACTTCAATCTATTAAACCGAGTATAGGTTTTACGGGGCCGTCTTCTTATCACCAGTGTCGAGGTTGGGAGACTACTCTCTCCCGTCTTCGCATTGGCCATACTCGTCTTACTCGTGGATATCTCATGGAGAGGCGCCTTGCTCCTCTGAGAATTGCCAAGCTCCTTTATCAGTCGGCCACATTCTGTTGGACTGCCTACTTTATAAACGAACGCACGCAGAATTTACCTCTGTCGTCGTCTTCGCTCCGCTGCTCTTTTTACCTCCCCTTCTCGCTGATGGACCCACTTTCACCCGGGGCCTCCTCATTTACTTTTGGAAAACCCAACGACTTAAACAAATTCTGATACCTTCAGCCCCTTTCTACTTCAATCTCTTGCTACCCTCTACCCCCGTACTATCCCCTGCCCCCGCTTTTTTTCTGTAACCTGCTGACATCCCCCCCCCCCCCCCTTTCTGCCATCCCAATTCCCTTGCTTCCTTCCCTCCCCCTGCAGTGCTGTATAGCCCTTGTGGCTTAGCGCTTCTTTTGATTATAATATCAGCTCATCAGTGGTTAGTTGTTTCATTGTCCTCCTCCAACTCTTCCACATCCTCCCCACTAACCTCCAACCCCAAGGATTTTCCCAATGCCACAATGGATTCCTCAACTGGCATAATCCTGTCAGGGTTAGCCTCAAACCCTTCAAAATCCCTTTTGTCTACACATTCTGGCCAGTTTTCTTCCAAGCAGAGTTCAAGTCTTCTTAGTCACTCCCTCCAAGCCTTGCCTATAAGGTTTACACAATTGAGGATATTAAAGTGCTCTCTCTCTCCAAAACTCTCTTAGTCAGTCGAGTTCTGAGATCACTACAAAGCGCCTTTCAAACAGAGCTTTTGTGTACAGTTTTTTTTGGAGTTTACAATAACCTGCTGCCATGGGCTGCAGGAGAGGAGTGGAATTAGGAGGAAAAAAACTTCACCTTAAATTTTCCCCATAAAGTTGCTTCTGCCACGTCTGTAGGATGACCAGGGGCATTGTCAACACCAGGAGGCACTTGGTTCTAATTTCTTTTTCAGTTAGGTAATCTTTCACTTTGGGGGGGCAATGCATGGTGTAACCAGTCACAAAGTCCCTATGCCCCATGCCTTACTGTTTCCCCTCCACAGCACACACAAATTCTCCTTGAGGACATTCTTGCCTGAACGGTCTGGGAGTTTGAGTGATACACTAATAAAGGCTTCACTTTGCAATCGCTACTACATTGGAACACATCAACAAAGTAAAGCCTGCCCTTTCATAGGCTTACGTCCTGGGAGTGCCTTTTCCTCCTCAGTAATGTAGTCCTGCTTGGCATTTTCTTCCAAACAGGCCTGTTTCATCACAATTAAACACTTTTTCGGGTTTCAGTCCTTCACTGTCTATGTACTCCTTGAATTCCTGCACATATTTTTCAGCTGCTTTGTGGTCCGAACTGGCAGCCTCACCATGCCTTATCACACTGTATGCCACTACGCTTCTTAAATCTCTAAACCCCAAACCCTTTTTGCTGGCCTTAAATTCACTCACATCATCACTATTGCAGGAAATTTTTTTAAAATTAAATCCTCGTGCAACTTCCTAGCCTTTTCGCTTATGATCGCTTGGGGAAACGCTATCTCTCCTCTAGCTGTTTTTTCATTTATCCACCCCCAATAAGTGTGTCTCAACATCTTCCATCACTTGGGATCTGTTTCGAAAACGTTAAAAACCCTTTTGGGAAGAACAGTTTCCTTTTATTTTCCTTTCTGTGCCCCAATAGTAGAGATGGTTGATTTTGGGTTTCTTGTACAACCTGGGCCCGGTCGGCGACACGCACTCCAAATTCATACTTATCAATGATCTTTCTTCATCTCTATTGTAATCCTCGCCCTTATTGCTGTAGGTTGGCACTAGAAGCTTTCCCTTTGGGGCCCATGGTTTACTTATTTGGCTGATAAAATCACCAAAAACACTGTAATAATACGAAATGTTTCCCACTGTAAAGCTTGGATGTTACCGCGGAGGAAGGCTGGTAAAGAATGCCACCAGCGGGACATGTGAGGCTGGCTAAAGGGCGCACATTGGGTGCGTTTTGGAGGAAGAGCGGTGAGCCCGGGGTTTTTTAGCGGTATGCGAGGCAAAATTTTTTCGATAAAAGTGAGCGGTATGCGGATTGTACATTATGTGATGGCGACGGTATGCGGGGGCCACTGTATTTTAATTAATAGACTATACAGTACATTCATTCTGTATTTTCCCTATTTTCTCTATCGCTTGTATGCAAAATTGGAGTATATTAGACGTAGTGCAGCAAAGAGGCTTCTTTTCCTTCAAAATATTATTTGCAACATGAGATACCATACCCCAAAATTAGGGATACCTTCCTTGTTTCCCCCTTACTGCAGTAAACCATTTTTATTTTTTAACATATGGGCCGTCTCCCACTGAGGTAAGGTGATCCGAAAAAGCAGCAAATAACCATAACCAATTAAATGTTATTTTTTTCTAGATCAAAATGGAAGCACAAACAAAAGGATGAGTTCACTTTTGATCAGGTTTACGGGCCAACTGGAACACAAACACAAATATTCGAAGAAGTATCACATCTGTCCGTCTTAATAGACGGACCCAATGCATGTGTATTTGGTTGCTGTGTAGTGGACTAGTAGTGGTAGTGGACAGTAGTTGATGACTTTGGTAAAATGTTTGAGGAAGATGATATACTGTTTGGTAGGTTCTATTTGAGATTAATTGCAAGTATATATGGGTTAAAATAGTTTTATTAATACTTATTTCTTGACTTAATTGCCAGGAAAACTGAACGCAATTTTCCTAAAAAGGCGAATGGAGTTTGTGCAAGAGCTGGAGAGAACAAATTTGCTACTCTCCTTGCAAGTTACCATTTGCACACAAAAGACAAGAAAAGGAAATTTTAATCTGAAACAGACCTGCAGGAAAGGCAAAGCTTTGTCAAATCCACCACAGGAACTTAGGAGTACTTATTGATTTCAAACAATTTTGGGGGTAGAAATATTTGTAGAATAAATGTTATAAAAATATTGTTGGAAGAACTCTTTAGTACGTGGACCCCGAGTTTCGGATTAATCCGTTCAGAGGCGCCTGCCGATCAAAGAACCATTTCCCATAAGAAATAATGGAAATAAAATTAATCCATTCCCGACAACCAAAAGTTTAAAATAATTTTTTTTTCAATTAAATAAGATTTACATTTGAAATCAATAAGAAATTTTTTGCGATAAAAGCGAGCGGTAATGGCGGATGTACGTTTATGTGAGGGCGACGGAAATGCGGGGTCCACTGTATTTTATTATAATAGACTATACAGTACATTCATTCTGTATTTTCCATATTTCCTATCGCTTGTATGCGATGAAATTGGAGTAGTATTAGACGTAGTGCAGCAAAGAGGCTTCTTTTTCCTAAAAATATTATTTGCAACATGAGATACCATACCAATATTAGGGATACCTTCCTTGTCCACCTTACTGCATTTAAACCATTTTTATTTTTTTAACATATGGCTGTCTCCACTGAGGTAAGGTGAATCCGAAAAACCCAGACAAAAAAACCATAACCAATTAAATGTTATTTTTTTTCAAATTTCAAAATGGAAGATAGAATAAAAAATTTCGTTCGGATTTTTAAACCCCGGGGAAATTTCCACCCAGGATAACCCAAGAAAGTCGGGGCGGGCATCGAGGACTGTCTAGCTTATTTCCATTGGGGTCCTTAAAACTTTTCCCCCAGGATGCGACCCACACCAGTCAAAATAACACCCAGGTACCTAAATTTTCTGCTAGGTGAACAGGACAACAGGTGTAAGGAAACGTCAATGTTTTCACCTGCCGGGAATCTAACCCGGGGCCCTCCGTGTGGGGAAGCGGGAGCTTTAGGGCCCCCACGAGTTCACTTTTGGTCATTTTGTACAGGCCAACTGCAACAAACAAAAATAATTCAAAGAAGTATCACAGCTCTGTCAGTCTGTAATAGACAGACAGACAGAATGCATGTGTATTTGCCTATGGGCAAACAGGCTCTGGAAAGACGTACACAATGGAAAGGGGTACTTCAGAACGAGGAGCAAAGGGGGCCTGAAATTTCTCGGACGGTGAAGTACATTTCAGTTATTCATGTTTGATTGCTTTTGGTAAATGATAATGAAAATTGGCTGTAAATTATATTCTAGTAAATTGTGTTTTTCATTTAAAGGCTTTTTTTTTTTTATATATATTTGACACATTCGCCAACATTCGCTCAATCGCCATTTGCCAGAAGTGTGTATTCAAATGACCCTCTGACTGCAACACCCTCACCAATTCTTCAGTGCTGCCACTGCTTTTCCCACCTCCATGAGCCAGGTCTAGCTAATTGCAGAGTCACTTGTTTGCACAGAACTGCTAAATGCCTCAAATGATTTAGTGGAAGTTTAGCAGTAAAGGTAGAGAACCAAAACCTAGTCGTTGTGGTAGTCTACAAGCCTCTGGATGCAACATCCCAGCAATTCCAGGAACAGCCGTTAAAAATTGACCACTGTCTGGGAAAATCTTCCAGCTCCTGCACCCAACATCTTGCTCCTGGGGGATTTCAACTTAAGGCACCTAAAATGGAGGAATATAGCAAATAATATTATTGCAGTAATAACACCAGGAGGCAGCTCTGATGAAAACTCACTCGCACGAGCTTTTAAATCTCTGCAAAAAATTCAATTTAAACCAGCAAATAATAGAGCCTACTAGACTGGAGAATACACTAGACCTCATCTTCACTAACAATGATCTGATAAGAAATGTCACCATATGAAAAACAATTTACTCGGATCACAACATAATTGAGGTTCAGACATGTATGTGTGGAGCCCCAGACAGACGTAATGAAACTCGTCACGAGGGAGCATTCACCAAATTCAACTTCAATAACAAAAACAAAGTGGGACCAAGTAAACAAAGTCCTAACAGATATAAGCTGGGAAGATATACTAAGCAACACAGACCCCAACTTATGCCTAGAACAGACTAACTTGGTGGCACTAGATGTATGCACAAGGTTTATTCCTCTTAAGAAAAAGTAGATGTAAAATAAAGACAGGCGCTCCCTTTACAGGCGACGGAAAAGAATAACAGAGCGGCTAAAAGAGGTCAATATATCTGAAATGCGTAGGGGGAGACTGGTCAGAAATAGCAAGCATCGAACTTAAGGTAAAGGAATCTTATACGAGTCAGGAATCGTGGCAAGAACTAAAAGCCATAAATGAAATCGAAAGAAACCCAAAGTGTTTCTTCTATGCCAAATCAGTCGAGAAAAACGTCTAGTATTGGGCCCCTACTTAAACAAGATGGGTCCTACACAGATGACAGCAAGGAAATGAGTGAGCTACTAAAGTCCCAATATGACTTGGTTTTTAGCAAGCTGCTAACCAGATTGAGAGTAACATCAAAATGAATTTTTTGAGCCACAATTTGGTTAACACAAGCCTATCCGATGTTATTCTGACTCCAAATGACTTCGAACAGGTGATAAATGACATGCCCATGCACTCTGCCCCAGGGCCAGACTCGTAGAACAACGTGTTCATCAAGAACTGCAAGAAGCCCCTATCACGAGCCTTTTCCATCCTATGGAGAGGGAACATGGACACGGGAAGGGGGGGGGGACGCTAGTTCCTAGGTAGGGGAAAGGATACCAGGGTCCATCCCATTCCATTGAGGTTCTTGGTGGTGGCGTAGTTTGCCGTGGAATCTGGATCGCCTAGGGATGTCCCGATCCTTCTCCAGTATCCCGGAGTAGCTTTGGGTGTCTTTCAGGCGACGGGTGTATCTCTGGAAGCCATCTTTCGGATTCCGGGGGTGGTGGCCAAAGGAGGTATGCTTCGTGGCGGATATCCGGCCGCCCTCTTTTGTCCACCGAGGTAGCTTGGCAGATGTGAGGTTGCTATCCCGGATGCTGGTTTTATTGGCATGAAGGGTAGGGTATGGCACGGGTTTCCATGCTGCATCTGCGCTACTAGCGGTGCTGAGGTCCTCTTGGGCGTGGAGGGAGATTTCCGGCCCTTTCATTCCTCCTGGGAACTATTCCTTCCCGCTCCCCCCCTTTTTTAATTATTTTTTTCTTAAAAACAAAGCAAAGGAGTAACCTAACCATGGAGAACCCAATCCATGAACCCACTACCCTCGGGCCCCTTCTTGATACCGCACCCCATTCTGACCCTGCCTTGTTTTTAGACCACTCTTCGGACACTCCTGATGCCCCTGTACCTCTTGCTCGTGCAGTTTCCTCACCCGCTTCCGGTACTGGGGCTTCGACTGACTCCTTCGATTTGTCTGAATGCTGCTCTCCTTTGACTGCTTCTGGCTTCTTCCTCTACGGTACGGCAATTTTCGAATCGCCCGCCCATTTCACGCCGGACCAACTTCGGTCCTTTACTCCTAAACGTCAATCTCCTGTTTGATGCCCCTTTGTTACTCCCTTTCTACTTGGGAAAGACACACATCATACACTCCCTCTCCATGCTCTGTTTCTGACCACACAATGGACTAAATTCTTTACTTTAAGATTACTTCTGCCTACCTTTCTGACCATAGTAATTGGCAAAGCGCGCCTTGGGTGATGTTAGCAGAGATGTTTCATTTCATGCTCAAGAGTGGTACGTGCATAGCCACTGTCCAGAATGCTACCCAAGCTCATGATCTTTCTCTCCTTTCGCATATAGATACTACTACTATCACTATTGAAAAACATCTCCTCAATTCTTGTAGTGCAAACTGTCATTCTGCCCCATACCATAGTCCAACAGAATTTACAGTCGTGTGGCAATGACATTCTTGAACAGCTGGAACTCCAGGATCTCCCAATCCTCACAGTACACACTTACGTCCTTCCTGCCCGTGGGCGGAGACGTTACCCTTGCAATGTATCTAGTTTAACTTTTTTTTCAGCCGGAACTTCCTCTGTTTGTTGCGGGACCCCGTCTGTTTTCAGTTCGAAAGGTGATACCTACACCGCAACAGTGTAGAAAAATTGCTGGCGTTTTGGTCACCCAGTGAAATATTGCAGATCTATGGCCGAATGCCCAGCTGTGGTGCAGACTACCATTCTAATACATCTTGCAGTCAACCTCCATCTTGCCTTAATTGTAATGGGAAACTCACCCTTCGTACTCCCGCCGTTGCCAGGTCTACTTAAAATGAACCTGAAATCAGTTGCCTCAGAGGGAGGTCTCCCTTATGCTATGGCAGTTACTCATCTCCGCCTCCAAGGGAAACTACCCATTTTTTCTTATTCTCTTCGTTTCAAAAGATCCCCCCCACTTCTGGGGTCCCATCTTCTGCAGCCTCTGTTACCCCTCCCATAGCCACTCCGGCATCTAATCCTTTTGCTGTCCTTGGCTCTGACGTCCCGACTACAACTAGGTCTGTTCTCACATCTTCGCGTCCTTCCTCGCAAGCCCCAGTATCGACAAGACCTCGTACGACACCTAATACCAATCGCCCCTCTACTTCTCAGGAGTCCAAAAAATCCGCATTGCTCAAATCTTCTTTGCCCCTTCCTTCCCTTCTTCCACCTCCACATTTTACCTTTCCAGTCTCTGGGCCTAGTTCTTCCCCCTCTCTCTGGCTCTATTACAAGTGTGGAGATTCATCCTCCTCGTACTATGCCTTCCACCCCCGTCCCCTCCCAAGTTTCTCCCTCTTCTGCCACCTCCCAGGTTTCTGCCTCTTCTGTCCCCCCCCCCCCACACTTCATCTCCAGTCCCTTACACTCTTTCCTCCCCCTCTACTTTGGTACAGTCCATTACTGTCCCAATCTTTACTCACCCTCCCCCTTCTATCTCCAATATGGTCTCCCATACATATTTGAATTCAGAAACACTTGAAGCCATTTCAGAATATATTGCAAAGACTAAACCTTCAATGGACACTGATTCACTTCCTGTTCCTTCTCTTCCCTCTCTATCTTCACAATCCCATTCTTCGCAATGCTCCGTTCCTTCGCTGCTTGAACGTCTTCCAATGCCACCACACGTTGACTTTTCTAACCCCTCTAGTCCGTAGGTGCCTTTCCCTATGGATTCCTGGTATTTTCTTCATCGCCAATCATGGCCTATTTAAAATGGAATATCCGCGGCCTCGGGTAATCTGGGCGAGCTTCAGATGTTGCTTTCCAGGTTTTTCCCTGTTGGTGCTTGCTTACAAGAACCAGAATTACACTCTGCTGTTTTCCAACCTATCTCAGGCTATAATTTATTGTATTCTTCGGATCCTTTCTCAATGGACCTTTAATGAAAGTGCCCTTCTACGCAATGATATTCCGTACTGTCGACTATTTGTCCATACCTCGCTGCATTACACTGCCGCCCATATCCACTTGAATAAGTAGTTTACAATATGTTCTTTATATATCTCTCCTTCTCGAGCATTTTCTATCCCAGACTTTACCTTTCTTGTTTCATCCTTACCACCACCACTTCTGTTACTTGGTGATTTTAATGCCCACCATTTTCTCTGGGGGGGGGGGGTCTCATTGTGACTCGCGTGGCATCCAGTTGGTTTTTCTCGCTTCTCACCCCCCCCCCCTCCATGTTTTAAATATAGGTACTCCCACCCATTTTGATCCTCTTACTCATACTCTCTTGCATCGATCTATCAGTCTGCTCTTCCTCCACTGCACTAGACTTCACCCGGTCTGTTCTACCGGGCTTACATGACAGCGATCATTTTCCAATCATTCTTTCTTCCTATTCACCACCTTTCCGTAGCCCTCGCTGGCAATTTGATCGGGCAAATTGGGATCTTTACTCACAACTCGCTGCTTTTAGTGAGGTTCCTTGATCTTCCATTGAGCTCCTACACCTCTTCTCGACGTCAGTTTATACTGCAGCTTCTCATTCTATACCCCAAACCTCAGGCAGGCATTCTCAGAACTGCGTGCCTTGGTGGTCTCCTGCTTGTGCTCGTGCAGTAGTTTGAAAAGCGCTGCATGGGGCAGGTACCAGTACAATAGAACCGCTGAGAGACTTCTTGATATCAAGCAGAAGCGTGTGATCTCTCGCAGTGTCATCCGTGAAGCTAAACGCACTTGCTGGCGAGACTGTTTCCACCATCACCTCTGCTTCTATGAGTGCAGTCTGGAAAAGTGACCCGGCTCCTGTTCTACGGGTCGCTGGTGTTGTAGCAAACCCTCTTGACGTTGCCATTGAACTTGGCACACATCTGGTCCATATTTCCCGGGGGCTCTATCTATGCCCCTCGTTTCTTTCCTCAAGTCTGCCAGAGTTGGTACCCTTAGACTTTTGTTCTCTCAGAGAACAGTATAATGTGCCTTTTACACTTCAAGAACTGGAGGCAACGCTCTCAGCTTGCCGATCATCGGCAGCTGGGCCTGACGACATTCATATTCAATGTTACAACATTTACATCGGTCAGCCCTTGTAGTCCTCTTACACCTCTTCATCTTATTTGGGCACAAGTTCTTCCCCAGCTGTGGAAATATGCCATTGTTCTCCCTTTCCGCAAACCAGGTGCTACAGGACATGATGCCTCCCACTATCGTCCCATCACTCTTACTAGTGCAGTTTGCAAAGTGATGGAACGTCTCGTAAATCGACGTTTAATGTGGTATTTACACAAGAGTCTCTCCGCTAGTCAATATGGCTTTCGTAAGGGCCGTTCTACCATAGACCCCTTACTATGCTTGGATACGTATGTTCGTAATGCCTTTGCGAATAATCACTCGGTTATTGCCATATTTTTTGACCTTGAGAAGGCATATGACAAAACTTGGAGGTATAATATTTTGGCCCAAGCCCACTCCTTAGGCCTCCGAGGCAATCTACCATCCTTCCTTAAGAACTTTTTAACTGGCAGACATTTCCGTGTTAGTCAATAATGTTCTTTCCCCGGACTTCATCCAAGCTGAAGGTGTCCCTCAGGGATGTGTTCTAAGCACAACACTTCTTCTCCTTGCTATAAATGATTTGACCTCTGTTCTTCCACCCAATATTTGGTCATCACTATGTTGATGACTTCGCTATTGCTTGTGCAGGCGCTGACAGTCGTCTCATGCAGTTTCTCCCCAGCATGCGGTCGACAGCGTTTTCCACTTGGGCCACCACGCATGGGTTTAAAATTTTCAAGTACCAAAACTCGCCAAATTACTTTCACTAGACGCTCTGTCATCTCCGATCATCCTTTATATCTCTATGGCTCCGTATCCCCGAACGTGATAGTCGGGTTTCTAGGCCTTCTCTTGACAGTCGGTTATCCTGGAAACCTCGCATTACCTCTCTGAAGGCAACTTGTCACAGCCGGCTAAACCTTCTTAAAACCCTTGCTCATCTTTCCTGGGGAGCTGATCATTGAACTCTGCTTTGCCTACATTCAGCCCTTGTTTTAATCGAAATTCGATTATGGTGACCAGATTTTTTCAGCGGCCCCCTCTCCTTTACTCTCTAGCCTTAACCCTATCCATCACCAAGGATTACGTTTGTGCCTTGGTGCTTTTCGTTCTTCCCCTGTTGAGAGCCTCTATGCAGAAGCGATGTTCCATCCTTGTCTGATCGCCGTGATGCCCATTGCCTTCGCTACTATGTACCCTCTCACGATCTCCACAATCCTTCCATTTATAGAATGGCACAGAATTATAGACATTCTTTATTCGTTCGCCGCCCCTGTTTTGCTCCGTCCCTTTTCTTTCGCCCTACACCCTCTTGTCTTCCCCTTCAGTTACCACCTTTTGGTTCATGTAGCATCTCATTTTTTCCCTACCCCCCTGGGAAATTTTCAGTGTTTCGGTCTGTTCTTTTCACTCCCATGCTCGAAAGTCAATGCCACGTGGCTTCCCCTCTTTTTTCTTGATCATTTCCCCACCCCCCATTCTCATGCCATCGCTGGTACACAGAGGCTCAAAGCCCTTCCGGCGTCGGATTCGCAGCAGTGTTTCCGACAGCGCGTGTGTGGGGGTTTTTACTATCTTTGGCTAGCATTTTGCTGCTAAATTTGTATCCTTTTTGCAGCACTTTTTCGTATCGCATCTTTCCCTTTTCACATTTGTGGTAGTCACCCCTTAGTGTTTCACAGGTTTATAACAAAAATTAATGCATCTCCCCCCCCCCCCCCCCCCCTATTCTCCGTACCCAAATTTTGGCTACGCCTACTCTATGAACATAGATATTTTTTTTGTTTGGTCCCTGGTCATGTCATGAAAAGGATGAACCAGGCACACTGCTGCGGGGGTTCAGCGTAATGAAAAAACCAAATTTTCCTATAGAGTGTTCCATTTCTGGATATTTTGCTGCAATAGCTCCCACCTTCACGCCGTTGGTAAAAACTTTGGGCAACTCTGCTTTTTTTAAATTTCTTTTTTAAAACCAGCATGGGTTTACTGGCAGTCTTCTTGCATCAGTGCCGTGGTTGGGAGACCACTCTCCCCGTCTTCGTTTGGCCACCATCTTGCTCAGGGGGTATCCAGGGGGCACCCCGTACCTCTGTGAGCATGTCAAGTCCCGTATCGATTATCACTTCTGTTAGACTGCCCTCTCATCAAAGGCACCAGAAATTTCCCTAAAAGTCTTCGTTTTCATCTCTTTACCTTCCCTTCTTGCTGATGGACCCTCATTTTTAATCCTGACTCTCATTGACTTCTTTACAACGACTGATTTTCCCACAAACTGATACCTTATGCACTCCCCTCAGCCCTTTCTAGCTCACCTTGCTGCCCTTTTACCCCTTTTGCCATCCACTGCTCCGGTTACCTAACCATTACCCCACCTCCCCTTTTGCCACCGAGCCCTCGCTTCCTTTTTACCCTGCAGGCTGTATAGCCCTTGTGGCTTAGCGCCTTTTTTTATTATAAAATCTGTATTGTAAAGGCAGAAGTAATAATTAAACATAAAGGGGTAGGAATATGTTCATCGGTAGCGCCCAGTGCTGTTATTTTTCACCTAAAACTTAGACAGGATAATTTTTAAGTCTGGGGCAGTGGTAAAAACATTGAATCTGCTGCGTACATTGACACAGTTAAACTCCTTGTCCTTCTCTTCATTGACACTTTTTTATTAGAATCCTTCGGTTTTTTCAATTTTATTTCGTATTTTTCAGGTTGAATGGCAGAGAATTTAGTTTTTTTCATCTGCTTCATGAAGCCCAAAAACGAAGAACTTGGCAAAAACCCAAAAAATGAATGAGCGGTCCTCGCTCGCATTCCTTTTTCCCCCGCTCTAAACTCCCCGCAACAAATGCAAAATTTTTGAACTTGTGAATATAAATTCTTTAATTACGTGTATTTTCTTTCACCCTTGAAGCTTGCAGGGGGGGGAGGATAAATTAAAGCTCTTGGTTCTGCCTTTTACTTTTTCAACTGATGTGATTAACGTCACTCTGCTTTTGAACTGTGCAGATTTGCTTCTATTGTCATTGCTTGGGCATTCCATTTACAGTATTTACCCGTTAAATTTTGAAGAAAGGTTTTCCTGATATCTTGGGGCTTTTTTTTTTTTTTTTTTTTTTTTTTTCCCCCCATTTTCCACCAAGGCGGGGAAATCCAAATAAACTTCACCCCACCAATAGCTGTCTTGTCGTGTGTAACAAACAATTCAAATGACTCTTTAAAATCAAAGTATCCCCTCCATCCAAAACGTTAGTTTTTGCATACTTCGGACAAAAATGATACATTTTTTTATTTATTTATTTTTTTAATTTATTTATTTTAAATTTGTGCACACATACAGAGGACAAAAAAAAACAGATAAGAGCATATGCCAAACCACTTATACTTCATAGCAACGGGGTGGCCTTAAAAAACTAAGATTTAAATTAAGCAAAGTGAAGCAGTGATAAAACATTATGTAAACAATTACTATAAAGCACAATGAGTATTACAAAACAGTCATATGAAGGATTCTTTTTAGGTAGTGTATTTAAAAAATAATAAAGTTAGATTGGGTTTTAGGTTTAACATTTATGTGATATAATTGTGAAAACATTAAGATATACAATTTATAAGGTTCATTTATTCAGTATTTATTTGGTTTGGGTGAGTAAGTGACTTTGAGTAGAGACTTGAATTTATAAACGGGTAGTGTTTCTTTATATTTACAGGTAATGAATTCCAATTTTGGGGCCCTTTTTATGTGCATTTTTTTTTGCATATGTGAGATGAACACGAGGAACATCCAAAGAGTGATCTGTGCCTTGTGTTAGGGGCATGTGTTCTGTTGGGGTTGGCAAGGAGAGTTTGAGGGAGGGTTAATATCAGAGTTAAGTGTTCTATGTATGTAATAGGTGCAGTAATAAGTATGGATGTTTTGTATGGTGAGTAGGTTTAGTGTATTGAATATTGGTGGAGTGTGCTGCCTGTAGTGAGAATTTGTTATCATTCAAAACTGAAAGCCTTTTGTTAATTGCCCAATTTTTTCAGCGAGTTTCCCCAAATTTTTTTTTTTTTTCAACAAGTGGGCAGTCCTCCCACCTGGGCCCAGGGTGACCCCCCAAAAAAAAAATCCCCAAAATGAAAATACTTTCATCATTTTAAACCCTCGCTCATAATCACTGTTTTTTTGCCAGAGGTGCCTGGATACAACAGTTAGAAGCTTTTAAAAAGATACAACATAAGTGACCTGAAATAATATGAACTCCAATTCTTTTTCTTTCAACACACTGGCTGTATTCCACCGAGGTGCCTCTTCAAGGGGGGGGCTCCTTGGCGTGGTGAAGAGGCTCTTGGTCTGAGGAATTAGACCTATCGGTCTTCTTCCTCAGACCGAACCTAATTACCCCCCCAATCTCCCCCCCCCTATCCCATCCTCCCCCTTTTTCCTTTCCTCCTCCCCACCCCTCCCTTTTGCCCTTCCTATTTTTGTCCTTTGGGATTTCTCCCACAGGCGTGCTAGTTCCTAGGTAGGGGAAAGGATACCGGGGTCCATCCCATTTTCCGTTGAGGTTCTTAGCGGTGGCGTAGTTTGCCGTGGAATCTGGGTCGCCTGGGGATGTCCCGATCCCTCTCTCCGGTATCCCGAGTAGCTTTGGTTTTCTTTCGGGCGACGAGTGTATCTCTGGAAGCCACCTTTCGGATTCCGGGGGTGGTGGCCGATGGAGGTATGCTTTGTGGCGGATATCCGGCCGCCCTCTTTTGTCCACCGAGGTAGCTCGGTAGATGTGAGGTTGCTATCCCGGATTGTTAGTTTACTAGCATGATGGGTAGGGTATGGCACGGGTTCCATGCTGCATCTGCGCTACTTGCGGTGCTGAGGTCCCCCTTGGGCGCGGAGGAGATTTTCTGGCCCTTTCATCCCTCCTAGGAACTATCCCTCCCTGGTCCCCCATTTTTTTTATTCTTTTTTTTATTTTTAATTTCTTTTCTTAAAAACAAAGAAGTAACCTAACCATGGCAGCCCTAGTCCATGAACCTGGTACCCCCGGGCCCCTTCTTGATACCACACCCCGTTCTGACCCCGCCTCGTCTTTGGACCACTCTTCAGACATTCCTCATGCCTCTGTACCTATTGCCGGTGCTGTTTCCTCGCCCCTTCAGGTACTGAGGCCTCGACTGACTCCTTCGATTTATCGGACCTTCGCTCTCTGACTATGCTTCCGGCCTCTCCCTCTACTGTGCGGCAATTTTCAAATCGCCGACCCATTCCACGTCGCATAACTCTGCTCCAACGACAATTACCTGCTGATGATGCTTCTCCACCTTCTCTTTCTTCTCGGAAACGATCGACACGTCCTTCACTACCTTTCCATGCTCAGTTTCAGACTGAACAATGGACTAAATTCTTCACTTTACGACCAACTTCCTCTACTGTATATCTTTCTGACCATAGTATTGGCAAGGCACTCCTACGCCATGTTGGTAAAGATATTTCTTTTCATGCTCTTAAGAGCGGTACGCGCATCATTACCGTACAGAATGCTACCCAGGCTCATGAGCTCTCTCGTCTTTCCCATATCAATACTGTTCCTGTCACTCTCGAAAAACATCATTCCCTCAATTCTTGTAGTGGTACCGTGATTCTGCCCCATACCATAGTTCAACAAAATTTCCAGACATGTGGCACTGACATTCTAGAACAGCTGGAACTCCAAGATCTCCCAATCCTCAGGGTAACACTTGTGTTTTTTCCCGCCCGTGGGCGGAGACGACCCTAGCAATGTGGCTCGTTAACTTTTGACAGCCGAGAACTCCCATCCTCAGTTTATATAGCAGGGCAATCGGGTTTCAAGTTCGAAAGGTGATCCCTACACCACAACAGTGTAAAAAATTGCTGGCGATTTGGCCATCCAGCGAAATATTGCCCATCTATCGCCGAATGCCCAGTCTGTGGTGCCGATGACCATTCTAATACGTCTTGCAATCGATCTCCCTCTTGCCTTAACTGTCATGAGGCTCACCCTCGTACTCGTCGCCGTTGTCAGTCTATTTAAACGAGCGGGAAATCCGTTACCTCAAAGAGACAGAAGGTCTCCCTTATGCCATGGCAGTTTCTCATCTCCGCCTCCAAGGGAGACTCCCACGTGTTTCTTATTCCCGTGTTTCAAAACGTCCCCCACTTCTAGTATCCCATCTTCTACACCCACCTCTGTGGTTACCTCTCCCATAATCACTCCTGTATCTAATCCTTTTGCTGTCCTCGGCTCAGACGTCCCTACTTCAACGCCTCGGTCTAATCTCGCTTCTTCGAGTTCTCTCTCGCAAGCCTCGGTATCAACGAGACCTCGTACGACACCTCCTCCCAATTGTCCCTCTACTTCTCAAAAGTCAAAAAAAGGTCCGGTAACACCTCCTACCCATCTTCCACCTCCTCATTTTACCCTCCGTCTCTGTCCCTAGTTCTTCCCCTCTCACTGGCTCAGTTACAAGTGCAGAGGTTCACCCTCCTCCTCGTAATGTACCTTCCTCCCCTGTTTCCTCCCAAGTTTCTTCCTCTTCTGCCACCTCCCAGGTTCCTGCCTCTTCTGTCCCCTGCCACGCTTCTCCAGTTCCCTCCCTCCTTTCGCCCCCCCCCCTACCTTGGTACAGTCCAAATACAGTTCCAATCTTTACTCATCCTCCCCTACCATTCCCAATATTGTCTCCCATACGACATCTCTGAATTCCGAAACACTTGAAGCAATCTCTGAATATATTGCAGAGACCAAACCATCAATGGACACTGATCCACCTTCCGCTCTTTCTCTCTCCTCTGCTCCATCTGCGCAACCCCTTTTCCCTTCACACGCACCTTTTCCTTCGCTGCTTGAACTTTTTCCCCTGCCTCCGCATGGGGAAACTTTCTAACCCTTGTAGTCCGTAGGAACCCTTACCTGCAGATTTTCAGGTATCTTTATCATTGCCAAACATGGCCTATTTACAGTGGAATATACGGGCCTCAGGGGTAATCGGGTGAGCTTCAGATGTTCTCTCCCAGTTTGCCCCTTTTTGGTGTTTTGCTTCAGGAACCAAAATTAACCCCGGGCTGTTATTTCTCACATCTCAGGCTATAATTTATTGTATTTTTTACAGATCCTTTCCTGAGGGGGACCTTTAATGAAAGTGCCCTTCTTCCCCCGCACTGATATTCCGTACCATCAGCTATTTGTTCATACTTTGCTGCATTACACAGCAGCCCATATCCACTTACTTAGGTGGTATATGCTCTGTTCTTTATATCTCTCTCCTTCTCGGGCATTATCTATTCCGGATTTTGCCTTCCTTGTTTCGTCATTACCGCCACCGATTCTGTTACTTGATTTTAATGCCCACCATTTCCTCTGGGGGGACTCACTGTGATTCCCGTGGAATTCAGTTAGAGGCTTTTCTTGCCACCCACCCCCTCCATGTTTTAAATACAGGTACTCGCACCCATTTTGATCCTCGGACTCATGCTTTCTCTTGCATCGATCTCTGTTTGCTCTTCCTCCGCCGCATTAGACTTCACTTGGTCTGTTCTCCCGGACTTGCCTGACAGTGATCATTTCCCAATCATTCTTACTTCCCCTTCATATTCGCCACCTCTTCGCACCCCACGCTGGCAATTTAATCGGGCAAATTGGAACCTTTACTCACACCTGACTGTTTTTAAAGAGGTTCCTTCTTCGTCCTCCATCGATGAGCTTTTTCAAACCCCTTCTCGTCCTCCGTTTTCACCGCAGCTTCTCATTCTATACCCAAACTTCGGGCAGGCATTCTCAGAAATGCGTGCCTTTGGGGGTTCCCTGCTTGTGCTCGTGCAGTACGTTTGAAACGCGCTGCAGGGGCAGGTACCCAAAAATAAACCCCAGGCGACTCCTTATTTTAAAAGAAGCGTGCGATCGCTCGCCGTTCATCCATGACCAAAAAAAACCACTTGCGGCGAATCGTCTCCACCATCACTCTGCTTCCTCTAGTCAGTCGGGAAAAAAAGTACGAAAATGATGGAAAAATTTTCCCTGACCCGGCTCCTTTTTCTGCAGTTCCCGGGTGTTATATAGCAAACCCACAGATGTTGCCAATGAAATTGGGGAAACATCTGGTCCGTTTCTCAGGGACTCCATCTATCCCCTCATTTCTTTCCCTCAAATCTGCCAGAGATTTAGCACCCTTTGGGACTTTTCTTTCTCAAGAAAAACTAAATGTGCCTTTTACACTTCAAGAACTGGGGAAACACCCAGTTTTGTCGATCATCGGCAGCGGGGCCCGACCATTCATTTTCGTATGCTACAACTTTTCATCAGTCAGCCCTTGCAGTCCTATTACGCCTTTACAATCTTTTTTGGGCACAAAGATTCTTCCACAGCTGTGGAAATCCGCCATTGTTCCCCTTTCCGCAAACCAGGCACTACGGGCATGAACCCCCCACTATCTCCCATTGCTCTTACCAGTGCAGTTTTCAAATAAAGGAACCCAGAAATAACTTTTTGGTGGTATTTAGAGACCCCAACGTCTCCCACTCGTCAAATGGGTTTCGTAAGGGACGTTCACCATAGACCCCTTACTAGCTTGGATACGTATTTCGTAATGCCTTGCGAAAACCATCAGTTTATTGCCATATTTTTGACCTTGAAAGGCATATGAAAACAACTTGGGGGTATAATATTTTGCCCAAGCCCCCTCCCCTTTGGCCCGAGGCAATCTACCCTCCCCCCTTAAGAAAATTTTTTAAATGACGGCATTTCCTTTTGGGGTTTAAAAATGTGCTCCCCCGGCTTTATCCAAAGCAAGGTGTCCCCCAGGGATGTGTTCTGAGCACAACACTTTTTCCCCCTTGTTTTAAGATTTTGGGCCCTATTTTCCTCAAAAATTTGTATCACTCGTTTTATGACTTTGCTATTCTTTCAGCGCTGACTGTCAAACCCCCTTTCAGTTTTTCCCCCAACATGCAGTTGACCGTGAGAGAATAAAGACACAACAGTACATAAAAAAAGATAAAGAAAAAAAAAAAGGCAGAGTTTTGGCTTTTTTTTTACTCGACAATATTCTATAACATGTAACTCAACATTATGATAATACGTGGGAACCCGTTTCAGTTCAAGGGCCCTGGAGCACTGGTGTGGGAGCATAGCAATATGCCCATACAGCTGCCCGGGAAGCCCCGGATTTGTTCGGGGGCTGTGCTGCCTCCATGTACGAATCTTGCATCTGATGGCTCTAAGACCTTCCTCTTCAAGGGGGGGCCCCCTTGGCGTGGTGAAGGGGCCCTTTTGGGCTGAGGAATTAGCCCTGTCGGTCTTTTTCCCTCAGACCAAACCAATTACCCCCCATTCCCCCTCCCCTACCCATCCTCCCCACCCCCCCCCTTTTTCCATTCCTCCCCCTCCTCCTCACCCCCCCCTTTTCCCCTTCCTTTTTAGCCTTCGTATTTTCCCACAGGCCCTAGTTCCTAGGGGGGGAAAGGACAACCGGGGTCAAATCCCATTCCGTTGGGGTTTTCTTGGGTGGCGAGTTTGCCGTGAATCGGATTGCCTAATGTCCCGACCCTCTCCGGTACCCCCGGAGTGTTTTGGGGTGTCTTTTGGGCCCCCGGGTTATTCTGGAACCACCTTTTGGGATTCCCGGGGGGTGGGGGCTGAAGGAGGATGCTTGGGGCGGATACCGGGCCGCCCTCTCTTTTGTCCACCGGGTACTCGCAGATGTGGGGTTGCTACCCCCGGATTGCTGGTTTACGGCAAAGGGTAGGGTATGGCACGGGTTCCATCGCATCTGCGCTACTACGGTGTCGAGTCCCTTGGGCGGGAGGGAGTTTTTCCGCCCTTTCATTCCTCCTGGGAACTATTCCCCCCCGCCCCCCCCCTTTTTTTTATTCTTTTTTTTTTTTTTATTTTTTTTCTTCTTTCTTTTTTTTTCCCTTAAAAACAAAAAGAAAAGGGAAAACCAACCATGGCACCCTAGTCCATAAAAACCCACACCCCGGGGCCCCCTTCTTGAACCGCACCCCTTTCTGACCCTGCCTTGTGTTTAGACCACTTTTTTGGGACACTCCTGACCCCTGTACCTCTTGCTGGTGCTGTTTCCTAACCCGCTTCGGGTACCGGGGCTTCGACTGACCCTTTCGATTGTCTGAACTCCGCTCCCTTTGACTATGCCCCGGGTTTTCCCTCTAGGGACGGCAATTTTAAAAATCGCCCCACCCATTTTCAGCCGGACCAACCCGGGTCCTACTCCAAACGCCAACCAATCTCCTGATGAGCTCCGTCGTTACCTTCCCATTCTACTGGGAAACGACCGCACGTCAAGCACTCCCTCCCACGCTCAGTTTCGGACCACACAATGGACAAAATTTCTTTATTTTAAAGACCAACTTTTCTTCTGCCAACCTTTCTGACCAAGATTCCCCAAAGCCTCCTCGCAGTTGGCAGAGATATTTCATTTCAACCCTCAAAGGGGTATGCCATCGTCACTGCCAAAAATGCTACCCAAGCTCATGATCTTCTCCCCTTTTCGAAATTCGATACTACTCCTATCCTATTAAAAACACTTCTCCATTCTTGTAGTGGTATGTCATTCTGCCCCATACCATAGTCCAACAGAATTTCCTCATGTGGCAAGACATTTTTGAAAGCTGGAACCCCAGGATCTCCCAACCCAAATAGACACTTATGCCCTTTCCGCCCGGGGGGGGAACGTTACCCTTGCAATGGGCTCGTTTAATTTTTTGACAGCCAGAACTCCCGCTCTGTAAGTCGCGGGACATGGGTTACAAGTTGAAAGGTGAACCTAAAACCGCAACAATGTAAAAATTGCGGCTTTTTTGGGTCCCCCAGCAAATATGCAGTCTATGGCCGAATCCCCAGTCGTGGTCCCCGACCCCCCTTCTATACATCTTGCAGTCAACCTCCATCTTGCCTTAATTGTAATGAAGCCACCCTCAACCCCCCTTTGCCAGGCTACTTAAATGAACGGAAACCGTTGCCTCAAGAGGAAAGGTCTCCCTTACTATGGCATTACCATCCCCGCCTCCAAGGGAGACTACCCCGTGTTTTTTATTCTCTTTTTTCCAAACATCCCCCCATTCGGGGGTCCCATCTTCTGCAGCCTCCTCTGTTGTTACCCCTCCCATACCCTTTAACGGCATCAACCCTTTTGCGTCCTGGCTCTGACCCCGACTACAACCATCTGTTCTCACATCTTCGCGTCCTTCCCACAACCCCCCATATCGACAAACCTCGTACACACCTAATACCAATCCCCCCTCACCAAAAGTCCAAAAAATCCACTTTTGCTCAAATCTTCTTGCCCCCCCTTTCCCTTTTTTTCCACCTCCACACTTTACCTTTCCAGTCTCTGTACCTAGTTCTTCCCCCTCTCTCTGGCTCTATTACAATGTGAGATTCACCCTCCTCCTCGTACTATCCTTCCCCCCGCCCCTCCCCAAGTTTCTCCCTCTTCTGTCACCTCCAGGTTTCTACCTTCTGTCCCCCCCCACACTTCATCTCCATCCCTTACACTTTTCCCCCCCCTCTACTTTGGTACAGCCCATTACTTCCCCAAATCTTTACTCACCCTCCTCCTCCTATCTCCAATAGTTCCCATACATTTTTGAATTCAAAACACTTGAAGCATTTCAAATATTTTGCAAGACAAAACCCTTAAAAGGGACACTGATTCACTTCCTGTTCCTTCTTTTCCCTCTCCTCCATCCAAAACCCCTTTTTCGCAACGCTCCGTTCCTTTTCGCTACTTGAACATCTTCCAAATGCCCCACATTTTATTTTCTAACCCCTCTAGTCCGTAGGTCCTTTCCACAGATTCTGATTTTTTCTTCATCGCCAATCAGGGCCTATTTACAGTGAATATCCGCGCCTCGGGGGTAATCGGGGGGTTTCAGATTTGTTTTCCATTTTTCCCCCTTTGGGTGCTTGCTTTCAAGAACCAAAATTACACTCGGGCTTTTTTTCCAACCTACTCAGGCTATATTTATTGTATTCTTGGGATCCTTCTCAGATGGGACCTTAATGAAAGTGCCCTTCTTCTCCCGAATGTTTTTCCGTACTGCCCACTATTTGTCCTACCTCGCTGCATTACACGCAGCCCGTACCACTGAAAAAGTGGTTTAAAATATGTTTTTTATATCCCCCTCCTTCTCGACTTTTTTCACCCCAACTTTGCCTTTCTTGTTTCATCCTTCCCCCCCCCACCACTTCTTTTACTTGGTGATTTTTAATGCCCACCTTTTCCCGGGGGGGGGGTCTCATTGGACTCCCGTGGCCCCAGTTGGAGGCTTTTCTTGCCTCTCACCCCCCCCATTTTTTAAATAGGGGTATCCCACCCTTTTTGATCTCGTACTCTACTCTCTCTTGCATCGATCATCAGTCTGCCTTCCTCCACGGCACAAAGACTTCCCGGGCGTTCTACCGACTTACATGACAGCATCTTTTCCGATCATTTTTACTTCTCCTTCCTATTCACCACCTTCCCCCCTGCCCCGCTGCAATTTGTCGGGGAAATTGGGATCTTTACTCACACCTCACTGCTTTTGTGAGGTTCCTTCTTCATCCCCCATTTATGAGCCCTACACTCTTCTCGACTCAGTTTAACCGCAGCTTCCATTCTATACCCCAAACCCAGGCAGGGATTCTCAGAAGTGCGTGCCTTGTGGCCCTGCTTGTGCTCGTGCAGTCCGTTTTTAAAAGTGCGCAGGGGCAGGACCGTACAATAAACCCCTGAGAGACTTGTTGATTTTAAGCAGAAACGTGCACGCTCCCGTGTCATCCGGAAGCTAAACGCACTTGTTTTCGAGACTATGTTTCCACCCATCACCTCTGCTTCTTCAAAGAGTGCAGTCTGGGAAAAAAATGAGGAAATTTAGTGGGAAAACCCCCCCGGGTCCCGTTCTACGGCACTGGTGTTGATATAGCAAACCCCTCGACTTTTCCCTGAACTTGGGACACATCTGGTCCTATTTCCCAGGGCTCCATCTATGCCCCTCGTTTCTTTTCCCAAATCCCCGCCAGAATTTTGTACCCCTTGGACTTTTTTTTCTCTCGGAGAAGAACAGTATAAGTGCCTTTTACACTTTAAGAACTGGAGGCAACCTCTCACTTGCCGATATCGGGAGCGGGGCCCGATGACATTCATATTCCCATGTTACAAAATTTACATCGGTCAGCCCTTTTAGTCCTCTTACACCCCTCAATCTTTTTTGGGCACAAGGGGGTTCTTCCCCCCTGTGGGAAAACGCCTTTTTTCCCCTTTCCGCAAACCGGGACTACGGACATGAGCCTCCACATCGCCCCATCGCTCTTACAAAAGGCAGTTTGCAAAGTGGGAAGCCTCTAAATCGAGTTTAATGTGGTATTTTTAAAACTCCAAAAGCTCTCCCTATCAATATGGCTTTCGAAGGTCTTCTACATAATCCCTTTTTTACGCTTTGGATCGTATGTTCGTAATGCCTTGCGAAAATCACTCATTATTTTCCCTATTTTTTTTTACCTTTAGAAAGGGAATGACACAACTTTTAGGTTAATATTTTGGCCCAGGCCCATTTCCTTTGGCCCCCGAGGCAAACTACCATCCTCCTTTAAAAACTTTTTACGACAGACTTTCCGTTTTCGAGTCAAAAATGTCTTTCCCCCCGGACTTCGTCCAAACTAAGGGTCCCCCCGGGATGTGTTTAAGCACAACACTTTTTTCTCCTTGCATAAAGATTTGCCTCGTTTTTTTTCCACCCAAATTTGGGCATCACTCATGTTGAGACTTTGCTATTGTTGTGCAGGGGGCTGACTGTCAACCCTTATTGCGTTTCTCTCCCATGCGGTCGACCGGTTTCCACTTGGGCCACCACACTGGGTTTAAATTTTTAAGTACCAAAACCACCAAATTTTCTTCACAACGCCTGTTTTCTCCCATCAAACCTTTTTATCTCATGGCTCCCTATCCCCGAAAGTGATCAGTCAGGTTTCTAGGCCTTCTCTTTTACCGTCGTTAACCTGGAAACCTCACATTACCTCTCTGAAGGGAAATTGTCACAGCCGCTAAACCTTTTTTAAAAAAACCCCTTGCTCATCTTTCCCGGGGACGATCGTCGAACTCTCTTTGCCTACATTCAGCCCCTCTTTTATCGAAACCGATTTTGGTGACCAGATTTAATCCGCGGCCTCTCCTGCTACTCTCTCTACCCTTTAAATCTATCCACACCAAGGCTTTTCGTTTGTGCCTTGGGGCTTTTTTGCTCTTTCCCCTGTTGAGAGCCTCTAACAAAGCAAATGTTCCATCCTTGTCTATCGCCGTGATGCCCATTGCCTTCGTTACTTGTACGCTCTACGATCTCACAATCCTTTCCCTTTATAGAATGGTCACCTATTTTAAACATTCTTTTTTCGTTCGCCCCCCCCTTTTGCTCCTCCCTTTTTCCTTTCGCCTACTTTCACTCTTGTCTTCCCTTCAGTTACCACCTTTTTATGTTTATGTAGCATCTCATTTTTTCCCACCCCCCTGGGGAATTCCAGCTGTTCGGGTCTGTTCTTTCTCACTTCCCCTTCTCGAAAGCTCAACTGCCTACGGGGCTTCCCCCCCTCTTTTTCTTTATCACTTCCACTCTCATTCCATGCCACCGCGTGTACACAATGGCTCTAAGCTTCAGACGGGGTCGGATCGCACAGTGTTTTCCGGCGCGTCGTAACAGGGGATTTACTACTTCACTACATTTTTACTGCGAACTGTATCCATTCTTGCAGCACTTATTCTATCGCATCTATCCTGTGTCATCATTTGTATAGTCCCCAGACTCCCATGCCTAAAAGGCATACAAAATTTTATACATCTCACCCCCAGTCTCCGTACCAAATTTTTCTACGCCGTATCCTACCCAAAAATAAAGATATTGTTTTTTGTTGGTCCCTGACCCCTCAAGGAAGGTTCCTTGATTTTAGGGGTTTTTATTTGGGGAAATTTTCTGGCTCCAGTTCCCCTTTAACCTGGCCCTTCCACACCCCCCCCCAGGCGCTGTTAAACCCCCGGGTTTAGCCTTTCCCCCTTGATTGAATATAAAAATTTGGGGCCCCTGGTCTTGACGTCAGGGCAATGAAAAGAGACATGCCCCCCCGCGGCAGAGAAAATTACCCCACCTTTTCCTTCGATTCCTTTCTCTTTTGCTGAAAACCCCCCTTTTGACCCTTCCAATTGGAACTCTGCCGGTTTAAAAACTCATTCTTTAAAAAACTAGTTTCTGGCCGTCTCTTTTCTGGCCTTAAAACCCTTTCTCCCCCCCCTTTATTCCACCTGTCCCATATGATCTCTGAAGGGGCCCTGTTCCCCCCTGTGAGCGTATTTCCTTGTTACCCATTTTTAACTCCCTCTCTAACCGAAAAGGGAATTTACCTAACCGCCTTCTCCTATCCTTTTTACTTCCCTTTTGCGATACCCTCCTTTAATCCTATTTTTGACTTTTACAACGGGTATTTACCCCCTCCACCTCGGGGAAAACTTTTTGACTCCCCCCGACCCTTTCGGTTAGTCCCCGCGGCCCCTTTACCCTTTCACCATCCCCTGCCCCGCTGTTATCCGAACCGTTGCTCTTTCCATCTCCCTTTCCCACCTGATCCCTCGCTTCCTTCCCCCCCTGCACCCGGGTATATCCTTGTGGCTTAGCGCTTCTTTTTGATTAAAAATAATAAAATCTCCACTCGCAATATGGCTTTCGAAAGGGGACTTCTCCCATAGCCCCCTTACTACGCTTGGATACGTATGTTCGTAATGCCTTTGCGAATAACCCACTCAGTTATTGCCATATTTTTTGACCGGGGGAAAGAAGGCATATACACACTTGGAGGTATAATATTTTAGCCCAAGCCCACTCCTTAGCCTTCGAGGCAATCTACCAATCCTTCCTTAAGAACTTTTTAACTGACGGGCATTTCCGTGTTCGGGTTAATAATGTGCTCTCCCCGGACTTTATCCAAGCTGAAGGTGTCCCCCAGGGATGTTTTCTGAGCACACACTTTTCTCTCCTTGTTATTAATGATTTGGCCTCTAGTTTTCCATCAAATATTTGGTCATCACTCTGTTGATGACTTCGCTATTGCCTGTGCAGGCGCTGACTGTCACCTCCTTACAGTTTCTCTCCAACATGCAGTTGACCGTGAGAGAATAAAGACACTAACAGGTACATAAATAAAGATAAAGAAAAATGACAGGCAGAGTTGTGGCTTTTTTTGTACTCGACAATATTCTATAACATGTAACTCACACATTATGATTAATATCGTGGAAACCCTGTTACCTTCTTTCAAGGCCTGGAGCACTGGTGGCACATGACAATAGCCCATACAGCTGCCCAGGGAAGCCACGGATTTTTTCGGTCCTGCTCTGCCTCACATGTACAAACATCTTGCAGTCTGATGCCTAAGCCCTTTTTCCCCCTTCAAGGGGGGCCCCTTTGGCGTGGTGAAGAGGCTCTTGGTCTGAGGAATTAGCCCTGTCGGCCCTTCTTCCTCAGACCGAACCTAATTACCCCCCATTCTCCCCTCCCCTATCCCATCCCCCCCCTTTTTCCATTCTCCTCCTCCTCCTCCTCCTCACCCCTCCCTTTTGCCCTTCCTCTTTTGGCCTTCGTGATTTCTCCCACAGGCGCGCTAGTTCCTAGGTAGGGGAAAGGACACCGGGGTCCATCCCATTCCGTTAGGTTTCTTGGCGGTGGCGAGTTTGCCGTGGAATCTGGATTGCCTGGGGGTGTCCCGATCCCCTCCTGTAATCCCGGAGTAGCTTTGGGTGTCTTTTGGGCGACGGGTGTATCTCTGGAAGCCCCCCTTTCGGATTCCGGGGGTGGCTGAAGGAGGTATGCTTTGTGGCGGATATCCGGCCGCCCTCTCTTTTGTCCACCGAGGTAGCTCGGCAGATGTGAGGTTGCTATCCCAGATTGCTGGTTTACTGGCATGAAGGGTAGGGTATGGCACGGGTTTCCATCTGCATTTTGCGCTACTAGCGGTGTCGAGTCCTCTTGGGCGCGGAGGGAGATTTCCGGCCCTTTCATTCCTCCTGGGAACTATTCCTCCCCGCTCCCCCCTTTTTTTATTCTTTTTTTTATTTTTTTTTTCTTTTCTTCTTTTCTTTTTTTTCTTAAAAACAAAAAGCAAAGGATAACCAACCATGGCAGCCCTAGTCCATGAAACCACTACCCCCGGCCCCTTCTTGATACCGCACCCCATTCTGACCCTGCCTTGTGTTTAGACCACTCTTCGGACACTCCTGATGCCCCTGTACCTCTTGCTGGTGCTGTTTTCCTCACCCGCTTCAGGTACCGGGCTTCGACTGACCCTTCGATTTGTCTGAACTCCCGCTCTCCCTTTGACTATGCTTTCCGGCTTCTCCCTCTACGGTAACGGCAATTTTCGAATCGCCTGCCCATTTCATGCCGGACCAACTCGTCCTACTCCTAAACGCCAACGTCAATCTCCTGATGATGCTCCTTCGTTACCTTCCCATTTACTCGGAAACGACCGACACGTCAAGCACTCCCTCTCACGCTCAGTTTCCCGGACCCACAATGGACTATAATTCTTTACTTTTAAGACCAACTTCTTCTTCTGCTACCTTTATGACCATAGTATGTGCCAAAGCGCTCCTGGTCATAGTTGGCCAGTGATATTTCATTTCACGCTCTCAAGAGCGGTACGGCATCGTCACTGTCAAGAATGCTACCCAAGCTCATGATCCTTTCGCTCCTTTGAATATCGATACTACTCTATATCACTACTTGAAAAACTCTTTCTCTCAATTCTTGTTCTTGTGGTACTGTCATTCTGCCCCTACCATAGTCCAACGGAATATCCGTCATGTGGCAATGACATTTTTGAACTGCTGGAACTCCGGATCTCCCAATCCTCAAAGTAGACACTTATGTCCTTTGCGGGGGCGGAGACGTTTTACCCTTGCAATGTGGCTCGTTTAACTTTTGACAGCCGAAGAACTCCCGTTCTTTGTATATGTCGCGGGACATGTGTTACAAGTTCGAAAGGTGATTACCTAACCGCAACATGTAGAAAGTGGCTGCGTTTTGGTCACCAGCGAAATATTGCCAGATCTATGGCCCGGAATGCCCAGTCTGTGTGACGACAACCATTCTAATACATCTTGCAGTCAACCTCATCTTGCCTTAATTGTAATGAAGCTCAGCCCTTCGTTACTCCCGCCGTTGCCAGGTCTACTTAAATGAAGTGAAATCCGTTTGCCTCAAAGAGGCAGAAGGTTCCCTTATCGCTATGGCAGTACTCATCTCCGCCTCCCCAAGGGACGTACTACCCGTGTTTCTTATTCTGTGGTTTCCAAACATCCCCCCACTCTCTGGTGGTCCCCCCCCCCCCCCCCCCCCCCCCCCCCCCCCCCCCCCCCAATCTTCTGCAGACTCTCTGTGGTTACCCTCCCATAGCCATTACGGCATCTAATCTTTTGCTGTCCTTGGCTCTGACGTCCCGACTAATACTCATGGTCTGTTCTCACCATCTTCGCGTCCCTTCCTCACAAGCCCCAGTATCGACAAGACCTCGTACGACACCTAATAACCATCGCCCCCTCTACTCAGAGTCAAAAAAAGCCACACCATTGCTCAATTTCTTTGCCCCTTCCTTCCCTTCTTTTCCACCTCCACACTGTTACCTTTCCAGCTCTGTACCTAGTTCTTCCCTCTCTTGGCTCTATTACAAGTGTGGAGATTCACCCTCGCTCCTCGTATATGCCCTTCCACCCCCGTCCCTCCCAAGTTTCTCCCTCTTCTGTCACCTCCCAGTTTCTACCTATTGTGTCCCCCCCACCACTTCATCTCCAGTACCCTTACAATTTTCCCTCCCCCTCTACTTGGTACAGTCCATTACTGTCCCATCTTACTCACCCTCTCCTCCTATCTCCAATATGGTTTCCCATACATCTTTGAATTCAGAAACACTTGGAAGCCATTTCAGAATATATTGCAAGAGACAACCTTCAATGGACACTGATTCACTTCTGTTCCTTCTCTTCCCTCTCCTCCCATCTTCACAACCCACATTCTTTCGCAACGCTCGTTCCATTCGTTACTTATCATCTTCCAATGCCACACACGTTGACTTTTCTAAACCCCTCTAGATCGCACTCCCCCCCTAGGTGCATTTACCTACAGATTCCTAGATATTTTCTCATCGGCCAATCAATGGCATATTTACAGCTGAATATCGCGGCCTCAGGGCGTAATCGGGGTGAGCTTAGATGTTGCTTCCAGGGTTTTCCCCTGTTGGTGCTTGCTTACAGAACCAAATTACACTCGGCTGTTTTCCAAACCTATCTCAGGCTATATGTTATTTATTCTTCGGATCCCTTCTCAGATGGGACCTTAATGAAAGTGCCCTTCTTCCTACGCAATGATATTCCGTTACTGGTCAATATTTGTCCATACTCGCTGCATTACACTGCAGCCCGTTATCCACTTGAATAAGTGTTTACAATATGTTCTTTATATCTCTCTCCTCTCGAGCATTTTCTATCCCCTGACTTTGCCTTCTTGTTTCATCCTTACCACCACCACTTCCTGTTACTTGGTGATTTTAATGCCCACCTTTCCTCTGGGGGGGGTCTCATTGTGACTTCACGTTGGCAACATTCAGTTGGAGGCTTTTCTTGCCTCTCACCCCTCATGTTTTAATGGGTACTCCCACCATTTTGATCCTCGTACTCATACTCTCTCTTGCCATCGATTATCAGTCTGCTCTTCATCCACAGCCACAAGACTTCACCTGGTCTGTTTACCAGACTTACATGACAGGATCATTTTCCGATCATTATTACTTCTCCTTCTTATTCACACCTCCCGTAGCCCTCGCTGGCAATTGATGGTCCAAATTGGTGATCTTTACTCACCACATCACTGCCTTTTGTGAGGTTCCTTCTTATCCTCCATTTGTTGAGCTCCTACACATCTTCTCGACATCAGTTTATACCGCAGCTTCTCATTCTATTTACCCCACACCTCAGGCAGGCATCTAGATAAGTGCGTGCCTTGGTGGTCTCCTGCTTGTGCTCGTGCAGTACGTTTGGAAACGTGCTGACATGGGGCAGGTAACGGTACATAGAACCGCTGAGAGACTTGTTGATTTTAAGCAGAAGCGTGCGATCGCTCGCGTCTGTCATCCGTATGAAGCTAACGCATTGTTGCGAGGACTATGTTCCACCATCACCTCTGCCTTCTTCTATGAGTGCAGTCTGGGAAAAAAGTGAGGAAATTGAGTGGTAAATACTCTCCTGACCGGCTCCTGTATCTACGGGTCTCTGGTGTTGGTGATATAGCAATCCCTTCTCGACGTTGCCATTGAACTTGGGCACAACATCTGCGTCCGTATTTCCCGAAGGGCTCATCTATGACCCCTCGTTTCTTTCCTCAAAGTCTGCCAGAGAGTTAGTACCCTTGTGACTTTTCTTCTCTCGGAGAAGAACAGTAAAATTGTGCCTTTTTACACTTCAGAGATACTGGAGGGCAACGCTCTCAGCTTGCCGGATCATCGGCAGCTGGGCCTCGAGACATTCATATTCGTATGTTACAACTTACATCGGTCAGCCCTTGTAGTCCTCTTAACCTCTTCCAATCTTATTTGAGGCTCAAGGAGTTCTCCCCAGCTGTGGAAATCTGCCCATTGTTCTCCTTTCCGCAAACGGGTACTACAGGACATGATGCTCCCACTATGCCCTCATGCTCTTACAAGTGCAGTTTTGCAAAGTGATGGGAACGCTCGTAAATCGACGTTTAATGTGGTATTTAGAGACTCACAACAGTCTCTCGTAGTCAATATGGCTTTCGTAAGGGGCGTCTCGACCATAGACCCCTTACTACGCTTGGATGACGTATGTTCGTAATGCCTTTGCGAATAATCACTCAGTTATTGCATATTTTTGACCTTGAGAAGGCATATGATACAACTTGGACAGGTATTATAATATTTTGGCCAGGGCCCATCCTTAGTGCCTCACGAGGCCAATCTACAATCCTTCCTTAAGAACTTTTTAACTGACAGACATTTCCGTGTTCGAGTCATAATGTTCTTTCCCGGACTTCGTCCAAGCTGAAGGTTTGTCCTCAGCGGATTGTGTTCTAAGACACAACTCTTTTTCTCCTTGCTTTAAATGATTTGGCCTCTGTTTCTTCCACCCAATATTTGGTCATCATCTATGTTGATGACTTCGCTATTGCTTGTGCAGGCGCCTGACTGTCACCTTATTACTGTTCTCTCACATGCGGTCGACCGTGTTTCCACTTGGGACCACCACACATGGGTTTAAATTTTCAATGTACCAAAACTCACCAAATTACTTTCATTAGACGCTCTTTATCTCCGATCATCCTTTGTATACTTATGGCTCCCGTATCCACCGAACGTGATACAGTCAGGGTTCTAGGCCTTCTCTTTGACCGTCGGTTACCTGGAAGAAACCTCACATTACCTCTCTGAAGGCAACTTGTCACAGCCGGCTAAACCTTCTTAAAAACCCTTGCTCATCTTTCCTGGGGAGCTGATCGTCGATACTCTGCGTCGCCTACATTCAGCCCTCGTTTTATCGAAACTCGATTATGGTGACAAGTTTATTCCGGCGCCTCTCCTGCTACTCTCTCTAGCCTTAAACTCTATCCATCACCAAGGCTTACGTTTTTGTGCCTTGGTTAGGTGCTTTTCGCTCTTCCCCTGGTGAGCCGCCTCTATACCGAAGCAAATGTTCCATCCTTGTTAGATCGCCGTGATGCCATTGCTTCGTTACTATGTACGCTCTCACGATCTACCAATCCTTCGCATTTATAGAATGGGTCACCGATATTAGTAGACCTTCTTTATCGTTCGCCGACCCCTTTGTTTGCTCCGTCCTTTTCTCTTCGCCTACTTTCACTCTTGTCTTCCTTCAGTTACCACCTTTAATGTACATCTAGATCTACTTTTCCCTACCCACCTGGGAAGTTCCAGCTGTTCGGGTCTGTTCTTTCTCACTCTTGCTCGAAAGCTCAACTGCTACGGTGGCTTCCGCTCTCTTTTTCTTGATCAATTCCACTCTCATTTCATGCACCGCTGTGTACACAGATGGCTCTAGTCTTCAGACGGCGTCGCGATCTCGCAGCAGTGTTTCCGGACAGCGTCGTACGGGGGCATATACTATCTTCAGCTAGCATTTTACTGACTGAACTGTATGCCATTCTTGCAGCACTTATTCGTATGCATCTATGCCTGTGTCATCATTGTAATAGTCTCAGACTCCTTGTGCTCTACAGGCTATAATAAAAACAAAATCAAAAAAAAACGAAAAATTTGATACATCTCCATCCCTAGTTCTCCGTATCCAACTTTGGTACAGCCGTTATCTCTACCAAACATAAAGATATTGTTTTTTGTTGGGTCCCTGGTCATGTGACGTACAGGGCAATGGAACAGGCAGACACTGCTGCGCGAGTCAGCAGTATAAGACTTACCAATTTCCTGTCGAGGTGTTCCATTCTACGACTATTTTGCCTGAAATAGCTACCCACCTTCGCACCGTTGGCACACGTGGTCAACTCTGCTCGGTAACAAACTCCATTCTATTAAACCGAGCATAGGTTTACTGGCCGTCTTCTTGTCATCAAGTGCCGAGGTTGGGAGACACTCTCTCCCGCCTTCGCATTGGCCACATCGTCTTTACTAAATGGGTATCTATGGAGAGGCACCCTGTTCCTCTCTGTGAGCAGTGTTAAGTTCAGTATCGATTAGCCACAATTCTGGTTAGACTGCCTCTCTATCAACGAGCACGCAGAATTTACCTCTCAACGTCGTCTTCGTTCTCATTCTCACTCTTTACCTTCCCTTCTTGCTGATGGACCCTCCTTTAATCCTGACTCTTCATTGACTTCTTGTCAACGACCTGATTTACTCCACAAATCTGATGATACTTTTCACACTCCCCTTCAGCCTTTCTGGTTCATACTCTTCTTGCTGCCCTTTACCCTTTCACCATCCACTGCCCCGCTGTTATCCGTAACCTGTTCTCATCCCATCTCCCTTTTGCCACCTGGATGCCCTCGAGCTTCCTTCCTGCCCCATGCGCGCTGTAAGTCTTGCTGGCTTTAGCGCTTCTTTTTGATTATCATAATAATAATAGTATTAGATAGTGCCCCTCAAGGGAAGGTTCTGATGATTGGTGAGGAGCTCTGATTTAGGGATTTGGATCTTGCCTCCAGTTCCCTGAATTAAGGCCTGAATGCCTTCCACATCTCCCCCCCAGGACGCTGTATAATCCTCGGGTTTAGTGCTTCCCCCTTGATTATTAATAATAATAATAGCTATTATCGCAAATATAAGCAATATAAAATTATATGAAAAGGTAATATACATGTATTATATATACATTGCAACCCATTCAGGGGTTGCAACAAAGCTCTTGCTTCACACGGCGAGGGCCTGGGTTTGATTCCCAGCCAGATTAGAAACATTGGGCGTGTTTTCTTTCCCCTGTTGTCTATTTTCCCATTTCCCCTCGAAGGAGGTTCTTCCTTGATGTTGGTGAGGGGCTCTGATTTAGGGAATGGATCTGTGCTCCAGTTCCCGATTAAGCCTGAATGCCATTCACATCCCCCACCAGGAGCTGTATAATCCTCCGGGTTTAGCGCTTCACCCTTGATTATAATAATAATAATATGTTCCCCATACCCGCTTACCCAAACAAAACTGTGGCACACAGCTCTTATTGTAGCATCTTAAGTGGTGATATCAAATTAATCCCAACGGACCTCAAACTATTGTGCCAGAGGCAAAGAGGCTAAAACAGACAGATAAATGACTGCGTAATGGAGGTCTAGTAGCTAGGAATGTAACCTTACCTCATATGTAATGATACATAGGTCCAGTGTGAGACAATAAGCCATTATTATCTCAAAACAATACCAAACAGGTGCATACACTGTACTAAAGTGGCATGAAAAACAGAAAAGGCACCTTATGTAAAAATGTGTAAGGATGGGTGCATGATGGATTGTATGTACAATTATAGCCAACGGTGCCAGAAATCATTTTGTGTTGTAACAAATGCACTTTGCGAACAGTTACCCTTTATGCAGTGATGACATTGATTTTACCTAATTTTTAATACAAATGACCCATTGCCATATATGATGGATTATGATTTGTTTTATGAAAACAGGCCTTCACTTTATTCATGTCAATACAAGATCACTTCTTCCTAAATTGGCAGAGATTAGGGAATTTAGCTAACAAAATTAGGGCGGCAGTTATTACCATCTCTGAATCTTGTTGGATGATACGGTTGACTGACGACGAGGTCAAAAAGCATGGTTACAATATAAAACGCTTGGAACGGAAAGGGTGGTGGAGTATGTGCCTACCATTCAGAAATGACTTAGCTTACAAACCCAAGACCTGATTTAAATAAACAATAAACTAGAGATTCTATGCGTTTGAAGTCTTGCTACATAAGACCTAACCCATCTCTAGTAGGAAATTGTTACGCCCTCCTACCCAGGACCAGTTCTTAGAAGACCTTTTCCAGAGTCTTTGTCGAGTTGAAAACTATTGCGAGACAATAATACTGGGCAACTTCAATATCTGTTTTTCAGCAGCAAATAACGGGCTAGCAAAAGGTATAAGCAAATTCAGGGGATTAAATAGCTACACTAACTAAGTAATAACTCCAACCGGATCACACAGTTCTCAGCCACCCTAATTGACCACATACTTTGTAACCGCCTGCTGAGAACATTAGTTCCTACGGGTTTAGCCGCTTCCCCCTTGATAATAATAATAATGAGAACATTAGTCAGTAGGCGTCATTACCACAGGTCTTAGTGATCCATTTCATCATTTACTGCACCAGGAAAATCACCTAGGGATAGGTTAGGCCCTTAACAGGACAATAAAAATTGAGGTTCAACTAGAAACTACAGTAAAGAAACACTGGTTAAATAGGCTACAAATTGTGTCCCTCAAGGAAGGTTCCTTGATTATGTTGGTGAGGGGCTCTTGATTTATTGGGGAATTGGATCTGTGCTCCAGTTCCCAAATAAGCCTGAATGCCTTCCACATATCACCCCCCAGGGCTGTATAAGCCCTCCGGGTTTAGCGCTTCTTGATTATAATAATAATAATACACAATTGTGACTGGACAGAGATAAGTTGGACGGACGTAAACGATGTCTGGGAAAAATTCAAAACAATGTTCACTACCATCCTTGATAATATTGCACCAGTTAAAGGGGTTTAGGATTAAACGAAGAACTGAACCCTGGATGAAAACTGAGATTTTAGATAATATGAAATTCAGAGACCAGCTGCTAAAAAAGATTTAAAGCAAACAGACAGGATATTGCAGCACTAAATGAATTCCAAAGGGTGAGGAACAGAGTACAGAGACTTATAAAGGAGCAAAAGGGAAAAACTACTGCCAAAAATTGGGAAAAGTATAAGGGGGGCTAGGGCAAAATCCTAACTCGTTTATTTACCGTCCGATTTGTTCAGTTTTGGACACAAGACAAAGTTTTTCAACCCCTTTCTTGAAATATTTATCAAAAATATACTCAAACAACAACTGAGAAAAGAAATGATTTACTGAAATTGCCCTTGGGCAATACTTCATTTTATATGGGACTAAAGTAAGGTGGTTTTGACACTTGGTGCGAGAGTACATGTAATACTTATTTTGACCCATTGTTCCTTAAAATACCTTTTCCCTTATTTCACAAAATAAGTTTGTTAGTTCTGGAATATTGCAAAAAATCTGCCCTTTACTCCAAACTCCCAAAGTATTTGGATATTTTCAAAAACTCAACGGTCAAATAAGAGAAA
This sequence comes from Cherax quadricarinatus, assembly GCF_026875155.1. NCBI lineage: Eukaryota > Metazoa > Arthropoda > Malacostraca > Decapoda > Parastacidae > Cherax > Cherax quadricarinatus. The sequence continues at coordinate 674,431 of NC_069481.1, forward strand.
TCATTTTCTTAAATGTCTGTGAATATTATTCATTTAATTAAGTAATAAAGGAATTATTTTTTGGGCCCCAGGTGAATAAGTTACTTCCGAGATATCGGCGGGATGCGGCCGGCCCCCCCGTCTCAAAAAAAAAAAAAATTTTCGCAAAATCGCGTTTGTTTGGTGTAAATTTTTTAGTAAACTGATGTTCAGTGCAGTTATCCTCTTAAAAAACACCGTTTTCTCTTCCGGGACTAAAGAATGGGAAGGAGAGGAGTACTAAAATATTTAGGGAAAATACCCCGAAATTTTTTTCGTAATAAGGGCCTTTTTATTCAGCCTGAGTATAAAAATTTTGTAGTTATTTAGAGTTTTTTATTATACATTTTTAGATCAATTTCGATAGACAAAAAACCTTTTTAAAGTTGTTTAAAGCTGTATAAGCGAAAATAATTGTTTCCGGGGTGGCCACCTCGAGCGCTGGAACACTGCCGGGGTTCCCTTTGGGTTCCCGGCGTCACAATTGGGATAAGTCCCCCCTATATTTTTGATGCCAAATATCATTATTTATTAAAAAGAATAATGCAAGAAAAGGCATAAAAAACAAGAAAATAACCCCAAAAAAATTTTAAATGGCCGTAGCGATTTTCGGTACAACACCCGTCACCAACCTGATATAAATGATAAAATTTCTTGTAAAAACGTGAAAATTATTTTAATTTGGAAAAAGGGTTTTTTTTTTTAAAAAAAAATAAATTTTTTTCATTTTTTTTTTTCCCCCCCCCCCCCAAACCCCCAAACTGCCCTAAAACTTTGGGGAAACAAAGGCCCTTTTTGTATTTTTAACTTTTTTTAACCCCCACAATGGGTATGGGGCATAAGAATTTAATTTTATTGTTTTGGGTTTTTGGGGGGGGGGTGTTTTTTTTTTTGGGTTTTTTTTTTTGGGTAAAATTTTTGGGGTTTGATCAAAAAAAATTTTACCAATAAACCATTCGTTTACCGGGGGGGAAGTTTTAATGTCTTTAACTTAAATTTTTTTTAAATTTAAATTAAATAAAAACCTTTCTCGAAATTTTTTTAAGGGCCATTACCCCTTTAATTTAGCTATAAAATTTGGGGGAGCCCCAATTTCTACCCTTTTAACGTTCCTTTGTTTTTAAAATTTTTACCAAAATACCTCTTTAACCTTTTAAATTTGGTTTTTTTCCCTTAATTCTGTAAAATTTTTGGAGCATCCGGACCATTTTTTCCAATTTTGCCCCCAAATTTTTTTTTTAAAAAAAAAAAAACCCTACCCCCAAAAGCAAACCCCAGAAACTTTCCAACAATAAAACAGGGGGGTTTTCCAACCAAAGATAGGTCAACTTTAAATCACTACGATAATGAGGTATGCCACGAAACACTAAGGGGGCAAATTCTTAATTCCCATACACATCTGTTGCATCAACAAAAAGTAAACACCAGCTGTATCAAAACTTTAAAAGACTCTGTAAGTTTCAAACATACTATACCCAAAAAAGGGGGAACCCCAACAGTTCCAACTAGTAAAGGGGTTTTCATGACTTTATTCAAAAAAAACTAAGCAGGGTTTAAAACCCCAAATAAGAGCACAGGCCCGATAACATCCCGTTTAAGTTCCTAAAGAGGGGCTTTTGAACTGTCAATCCCTATTCCACATAAAAAACTATCAATCCCACAAAAACCGTACCCGGGGGGGTTCAAGGAGGCCCCGAGTTACTCCTTCTTCAAGAAAAAAAGTAGGCTGGTAAAGCAACTTAGGGCCCGTTAGACTCGTTTAAAATTAAAATCAGAGAGGGCGGGGTTTCTCAAGTAGTTTAAATCCTTTAAAGACAACAAAATTCTCCATAGCTTCAATCGGGGTTTAGAAGATTTCCCACTCAACCGACACCTCCCTTATTAAATTTTGGATTTTCCCGGAAAATGAAAAGTCAAAGGGAACCTCAAGGTATGGTAACCTTGACCCGCAAAAAGGGCCTTGATACTGTCAACCCAAATATTTTGTAGAAAATTCAAGCTATCGGATAGTTTGTTTACCTGGGGTTTACCCGAAGAGCTCCGGGGGGCAAGCCCCCCCGGCCCGGTCTGAGCCAGGCCTCCTGGGGGGATCAGGCCTGATCAACCAGGCTGTTGCTGCGGGCTGCACGAAACCCAAACATAAGCCACACCCCGGGGCTACCGGGGAATGATTTAGGTGTTGTCCAGTGCAGCTTGAAAACTGCCAGGGGGCTGTTTTTAATCCCCTTATGTGTGCTGGGAGGCCCCGTTGAACGTCCGGGCCCCCGAAACTTATTGTATGGTCTCTTAACTTCATGACACCCCGCTTTTCTTGGGGGGGGGGGGCATCGTCTGCCAAGTCTTTTGCTTTGTAATGAGTGATTTTCGTGTGCAAGTTCGGTACTATCCCTCTAGGGTTTTCCAGGTGTATTAATCATGTATCTCTCCCTCCTGCGTTCCGGGGAAAAAGTTGGAACCTCAAGGCGCTCCATAATTGAGGTGTTTTATCTCCCTATGCCGCCGTGAAATTCTCTGTAAATTTTTAGGGGCGGCAATTTACCCGCCTTAAAGGGGCGTTAGTGTGAGCAAAATTTCCCGCCCAAAAAACAATACCTGAAGAGTGTCATCATGGGTTGGCCCCTTTTTGAAGGTTCTCTTTATCCATCCTGTATTTTTCTAGCAGAGCGATTGATCAATGTTAGGCCCTTGAAGGGGGCCCTCCGACATGACACTCCCAGGTCTTTGACTTTTGGTTTTTCGCTCATTTTGTGGCCAAAAATTTTTTTGTACTCTGATGAAGTTTTAATTTTCCCTCATGTTTCCCATTCTGAGAATTAAATTTCTTTCGGAACTTCAAATTGTTTCTGCACCCCACTAAAAATTTTGGGGTTGATTTGCGGGGTTTTGCATGTCTGAAATGGAAGCCCTGTATGGTTAATGGTTTAAGTCCTACCTTAGCAACGGGAGACAAATGTAAAATCAACAAAACAAATCAAACCCCCTGCGAAACATGTGGAGTTCCCCAAGGGTATATTCGGGGCCCCTTTATTATTTTATTTATGTAAATTTTATTCCCCTGTTAGTGTCAGGAAAAGCCCCACAAGATATGCAATGTTTTAACACTGGAACGGAGTCCTGCAGCAAATGGGTTTTAACAACAAACTTCTTACACCTAGGGAAAAATGAAGCCTTCCTTTGGGACGAAACATAAACTGGGAAGGGGAAATAATTTTAAAGTTCAATGTAAAAAGGGGGCCCATCATTTGGTTTCATCATAAAAAAATTTGGGAAACCCCTTTGACCCTGCATGTCAGGGAATTGATAGGGAAAAAGTGTTAAAAAAAAAGGAATGCCAACGAAGTTCCTGTAAGACAACACAGTGTTACCTACTGACTCACGGCCCATGTCTAGCCCCTTTTAAACCCATATGGGTTACGGGTCCCTTTTTTGGGACTCTCCTTGACAAAAAAAAAGAAAGATAGCGAAATCACCCAGAACAAAATCGTAAATTCATCCCGGGGGGGACCCAAAAACATGTAGGCCAGGGTGAATTACACAGTTGGATATGCTGAATGTTGAAGACCCGAGTAAAACAATGAACTAAAAATTTTAAAAAAATTGCTCAGAACAATGTCCCGAAAAAATAACAGAGCGGTAAAAAAGGTCAATTTCGAAAAGCGCAGGGGGAAAATGGCAGAAAATAGCAACATGAATTAAGCTAAAGAATCCCTTTTTGGGGTCAGGAACGCGGGAAAAACTAAAAACCTAAATGAAATCGAAAGAAACCCAAGTATTTCTTTCCTATGCCAATCAAAATCGAGAACAACGTCGTATTGGGGCCCCATTAAACAAATGGGTCCCCCCACAATACAGCAAGGAAATGATGAGCTCTCAAGTCCCAATATGACTCGTTTTTTTGCAAGCCGCTAACCCAAATGAAGCGAAGACCAAAATGAATTTTTTATGAAGAGCCCCCAAAATTTGACTAAAACAAGCCCATCCGATGTTTTCCTGACGCCAATGACTTCGAACAGGCGATAAAAAGACATGCCCATCCTCTGCCCCGGGCCAGACTCATGGAACCTTTTCATCAAAAAAGCAAAACCCTATCACGAGCCTTTTCCACCCTATGGAGGGGGAGTGGACAGGGGGGTCCCCCCTCAGTTACTAAAAAACAGAAAGCCCCACCCACAAAGGGGCAGTAAAGAAACAGCAAAGAACTACAGACCAATAGCACTAACATCCCATATCATAAAATCTTTAAGGGGCCAAGAACAAGATCACCCCCCATCTAGAAACCCTCTTTTCACAACCCAGGCAACAGGGTTTAAAAAGGTCGCTCCGTCTGTCTCACTCTGGATCACTCGAAAGGTCCTAAAAGCACTAGAAGACAAAAAGAATGCAGAGTAATATTACAGACTTTTCAAAAGCCTTCGACAGGTGACCATGGCTAATGCGCACAAAAAGCGCGCTAAAGGAATAACAAAAAGTCGGTCGAGGATCTTAATTTCCTCACAACAAACACAATATCGTCAAAATAAAAACCGAGGGGCTACGGTGAAAAGCTCTTCCCCCCAAAGGACAAAAGCTCCCATCTTTTTCCCTCCTCATACCACATAGACAAGGGTGTCAGCCACAGCCCGTGTCTTCCTTTGCAAGACACCCGAATCGCATGACAGTGTCTTCCATTTCAGACATGCAAGGCTCCAGGGGGGACATCAACCAAATCTTTTTAGTGGGGTGCAGAAAAAATAGAAGTTCAAAGATGAGAAAATTTTAATTATCAATATGGTAAAAATGAGGAAATTAAAATTTTTATCAGAGTACAAAACAAATTTGGCCCAAAATAGGGGAAACACCAACTCAAAAACCTAGGGGTGTTTATGTCGGAGGACTCACCCTTTAAGGACCATAACATTGTATCAAATCGCATCTGCTAGAAAAATCGGGTGGGTAAGAAACCCTTCAAAACTAGGGAGGCAAACCAT
>NC_069481.1:679915-705155 GCF_026875155.1 Cherax quadricarinatus
AGGCGTAAGTTAAAAGTTTGCATCTGAATTCCTCTAAGAACACATATGAAGGTACTGGTTGCCTCAGATGTCATCTTCAGGCTAAAACTGCCTTCTGGATAACCCTCATAAGCCCCTGCCGTCCACTTGCCTTGTTGAGCTACGTGTATAATTCCAAACTTTCCAAACACACTATGTAGGTCAGCTTCATTTGCCTCGAAAAGCACATTACGTAACTTAACATACGTAAATTGACGCAAAACATCGACCATCTTTACCAGGATGTCCTCATTAACCTCGATAGCAACATCCTGATAATGAGAGTAGATCCTCGTACACCTGTGAAGACAGTAGTTTCACGAACATTCTGTAGTTTCCATTTAAGAGCATGAAAGGAAATAGCTACCAACATGGCATAGGAGTGCTTTGCCAATACTATGGTCAGAAAGATAGGCAGTAGAAGAAGTTGGTCATAAAGTAAAGAATTTAGTCCATTGTGTGGTCCGAAACTGAGTGTGGAGAGGGAGTGCATGACGTGTCGGTCTTTTCCGAGTAAATATGGAAGGTAACGAAGTAACATCATCAGGAGATTGTCGTTGGTGTTTAGAAGTGGGACCAGAGTCGGTCCGACATGAGACAGGCTGGTGATTCGAAAATCGTCGCACCATATAGGGAAGAGCTGGAAGCATAGTCAAAGGAGAGCAGAGGTCAGGACAAATCGAAGGAGTCAGTGGAAGCCCAGTAACCTGAAGTGGGTGGGGAAACGTCACCAGCAAGAGGTACAGGGGCCTTAGGAATGTCCAAAGAGTGGCCAAAAGATGAGGAGAGTCAGAACAGGGTGTGGTAACAATAAGAGGCCCGGGGGTAGCGGGGTCATGGATTTGGGTCTCCATGGTTAGGCTACTTTTCTTTAAGAAAAAAAGAAAAAAAAAGGGGGGGACCTGGGAGGAATAGTTCCTAGGAGGAATGAAAGGGCCAGAAATCTCCCTCCATGCCCAAGAGGACCTCAGCACCACAAGTAGCGCAGATGCAGCATGGAACCCGTGCCATTCCTTAACCTTCATGCCAATAAACCAGCAATCCAGGATAGCAACCTCACATCTGCCGAGCTACCTCGGTGGACAAAGGAGAGGGTGGCCGGATATCTGCCACAAAGCATACCTCCTTTGCCCACCACCCCCAGAATCTGAAAGGTGGCTTCCAGAGATACACCCATCGCCCGAAAGACACCCAAAGCCACCCTCCGGGATACCGGAGAGGGATTGGGACATCCCCAGGCGATCCAGATCCCACGGCAAAGTACGCCACAGCCAAGAACCTCAACAGAATGGGATGGACCCCGGTACCCTTCCCCCTACCTATGGACTAGTGTGCCTGTGGGAAAAATCCCGAAGGCCAAAAAGAGGAAGGGCAAAAGGGAGGGGTGGGGAGGAGGAAGAAAGGAAAAGGGGAGGATGGGATAGGGAAGGGCGGTAATTAGGTTCGGTCTGAGGAAGGAGACTGACAGGTCTAATTCCTCAGACCAAGAGCCTCTTCACCACGCCAAGGAGCCCCCCCCCCTTGAAGAGGTGATTCCTGCACAGTTTCTCATATTGCAAACAGCAACAGAGGAACCAATACGTACGCATCATATTATTATAATAAAAAAGAAGCACTAAAGCCACAAGGGCTATACAGTGCTGCAGGGTAGGAAAGGAAGCGAGGGTATTGGGCGGCAGAAGGGGGGAGGGATGATCAGTAGGTTACAGAAAACAGCGAGGCAGGGGATAGTGCAGGGGTAGAGGGTAGCATGAGATTGAGGTAGAAAGGGCTGAAGGTATCAGTTTGTGAAGTAAGTCAGTTGTCAAAAAGTCAATGAGTCCAGATGAAAGGTGGGTCCATCAGTGAGAAGGGAAGGTAGAGAGAGCAGCAGAGCGAAGGACGACCGACAGAGGTAAATTCTGCATGCTCGTTAATAAAGTGGGCAGTCTAACAATGTGGCCGACTGATAATGGAACCTGATAATTCTCAGAGGAGCAGGGCACCTCTGAGATATCCATGAGTAAGACGAGTATGGCCAATGCGAAGATGGGAAAGAGTAGTCTCCCAACCTCGACACTGGTGAGAATGTTTGTTACCGAGCATAGTGACCAACGTTGTTGCCAACGGGTGTGAAGGTGGGTAGCTATTGCAGCAAAATAGTCCATAAATGGAATACCTATATGAAACTGGTAGGTCATGTACTGCTGACCACACAGCAGTGTCTGCCTGTTCATTGCCCTGTATGTCAACATGATCAGGGACCCAACAAAAAACTATATGCTTGGTAAAGATGCGGTGTAGCCAAAGTTGGATACGGAGGATAGGGCGAGGTGTATCAAATGTCTGTATAGCCTATAAAGCACTAAGGAAGACAGACAACCACAAATGATGACACAGGCATAGATGCATATGGATAAGTGCTGCAAGAATAGCATACATTCAGCAGTAAAAATACTTGCCGAAGATAGTAAATGACCTTGTACGATGCTGTCCGGAAACACTGCTGTGAATCCTACGCCGTCAGAAGACTAGAGCCATCTGTGTACACTGCAATGGCAGAAGATGAGTGGAAGTGGTCAGAAAAAGAGCGGGAAGCGGCCGTAGGCAGTTGGGCTTTCAAGCAAGGGAGAGAGAGAACAGACTCAAACAGCTGGAACTTCCCGGGGGGTAGGGAAAAAAGCAAGATGCTACATGATAAAGTCCGGGGAGAGCACATAACCCGAACACTGAAATGCCTGTCGGTTAAAAAGTTCTTAAGGAAGGATGGTAGATTGCCTCTGAGGCCTAAGGAGTGGACTTGGGCCAAAATATTTATACCGCCAAAGTTGTCATATGCCTTCTCAAGGTCAAAAAATATGGCAATAACCGAGTGGTTATTCGCAAAGGCATTACGAACATACGCATCCAAGCGTCGTAAGGGGTCTATGGTAGAATGTCCCTTACGAAAGCCATGCTGACGAGTGGAGAGACTTGTCTAAATACCACACTAAAAGTCTATTTACCAGGCATTCCATCACTTTGAAAACTGCACTGGTAAGAGCAATGGGACGATAGTGGGAGGCGTCATATCCCGTAGTACCTGGTTTGCGGAAAGGGAGAACAATGGCAAATTTCCACAGCTGTTTAAGAACTCTGACCAGCTAAGATTGAAAAGGCATAATAGGACTGCAAGGGCTGACTGATGTAAATGTTGTAGCATACGAATACGAATGTCGTCGGGCCCAGCTGCCGATGATCGGCAAGCTGAGTGTTGCCTCCAGTTCTTGAAGTGTAAAAGGCACATTATACCGTTCTTCTCTGAGAGAAGAGAAGTCCAAAGGTGCTAACTCTGGCAGACTGAGGAACGTATGCATCATAGCTATTAAGGTTTGGTGAAACTTTCCAAGACGCCTTGGGACTGAGGATGATAGGCTGTGGACAGTTTGTGATTAATTTCTAGCCTAGTTAAAGCTACTCTAGCTGCTTTTGCTGTCAAATTAGTGCCCTGGTCACTTTGAGGAATGTCAAAGTGGGAAACTTAATAACGGCTTTAAGAATGGCCTTAGTATTTTATACTGGCTCAGAATACCTGTAGTCTCGTCAAGAATGGTAAACAGATATTGGTAATGGTGCCACAGTTGACGACTAGGTCTGTGAATGGCTCTCCGTGAGCAGGTATGGGATGAAGTGATGCAGGCTTAATGTAGTGCTTGGTTTTATCCACTTTCAGACAGGAAAGTGAAATTCCACACCTCGGGTTTATACCTGGCCAGAGAAAAAAAAAAAAAAAAAAAAAAAAAAAAAAAAAAAAAAAAAAAAGGATTTCGTTCGGATTTTAACCCCGGAGGGTTAGCCACCCAGGACAACCCAAGAAAGTCAGTGCGTCATCGAGGACTGTCTAACTTATTTCCATTTGTGTCCTTAATCTTGTCCCCCAGGATGCGACCCACACCAGTCTACTAACACCCAGTACCTATTTGCTGCTAGGTGAACACAACAGGTGTAAGGAAACGTGTCGAAATGTTTCCACCCGCCAGGAATCGAACCCGGGCCCTCCATGTGTGAAGCAGGAGCTTTAGCCACCAGGCTGCTAAGGACGAATTTAGTATTTTCAAGACTGATTTTTTTTTTTTTGGTACTACCAGTATTTGTTTTAACACTTCCCCCCCCCCTTAACAGTAGCAGGAATAAATATTAACTTACTTTTAAGTACCTATTTAACCAGGTAATTTGAGTTAAAGTTACCTATGGCAGCTTTAACAGGAATACTAAAGAACAGTCATTTTTGTTCTCGTCCAGAAGACAGTCCCTCACGCTCTGGGAGTCCTGTGACGCCAGAATAGGAAGGCTCGATCAGGGACTTTTCACTAGATTTACGAGGCCCTGGCCATTTTCTGTCTTAAAGTAAAATGTATATCCTTAGATCGCAGTCGTCCAAGGTGAGGTCAGCATTCTCTTCAGACATTTCTTTGGACATTGAGTTATGGCCAACATCGGGGATGTGGTTACAGTGGTCTCGGGGAAAGCATCTGAAACTTAAATCATCTTTGTCAAGCAGCAGTAAAATATTTCATGAGAAATACCCCCCTAGGTGCAGAGCCCCGTGGCCTGGTGGCTGAAGCTCTTGCTTCACACGGCGAGGGTCCAGGTTCCATTCCCGGCGAGGGTAGAAACACTAGACGCTTCTTACACCAGTTGTCCACTTTCACCCATCAATAAAATAGGTACCTGGGCGTTAGTGACTGGTGTGGATCGCATCCTGGGATAAAACTGACCTAATTTCTATATAGTAATTACAAAGACTAGTTTTCTTTCGACTAGTGCAGTAATACGAGAGTTTGGGATACTTAATACACAAAGTAATTTATCATTTTTACTAGCATATAAAAACAATCTTTGGTCTGAGGTATATGTTACAATAATAAATTATAAATTACCTTGTGCAAATGTAAATTCTAAAATAAAGTAAATTCGTGACCCTACCACACACAGGGTACATCTTAATACATAATATGAATAGTAACATCTCAATACATATATGAATCATACGCTGGGTTACACGACAGTTCACCCTACCACACACGGTACAATGTTCTGTATCTCAGTATCACCCCCATAGTGTCTCTCCTCAGAGGCCAGCAACTGTTACATGACTGTCACACTCCGACCCTATCTTCTCAGTGTCACACTACACAATAACGTCAGCCATGACTGTAGCTTCAACAGGACTCGTAGCAATGGTTTTAAGTTAGAAAAATTCAGATTCAGGAGGATATAGGAAAAGTATTGGTTTTGATGAATGGTTTGAAAACCGACAAGTTGATGATCGAGACATTTATGCAGCATATGGGAATCTTATTCAGGGAACGTTTCGCCAGTGGCTTCATCAGTCCGATACAAAGAGGAAGGCGTAAGGAGTGGAGCGAGGTAATCAGTCCCTCAGCCTGGAGTCTGTGTTCAGTCCATCAATCTTGTAGAATGTACAGCATAGGGCCTATGCTGTACATTCTACAAGATTGATGGACTGAACACATCGACTCCAGGCTGAGGGACTGATTACCTCACTCCACTCCTTACGCCTTCCTCTTTGTATTGGACTGATGAAGCACTGGTGAAACGTTCCCTGAATAAAGATTCCCCCTATGCTGCATAAGTGTCTCAAACAAGTACTGGTTTGGCCAAAAGAGTTTTGGTGAATGAAAAAAATTCCCCAAATACAGTCCTGAGGGCCCGAACGTTGTGTAGCTTTAAAAAAAAGGTTGGATAAATACATGAGTGGGTGTGGGTGGGTTTCGAGTTGGACCCGATTAGCTTTTGCTACCAGGACGGTTTGCAGTGTTTCTTCCCTTAAGTCAAGGTGACCTGACCCGACCAGGGTTTGGGGGCATTGGTTTAAGCCCGGGAGGAGACTTGGACCTGCCTGCATGGGCCAGTAGGCCTGGGTTTGTGTTCCTTCGTTCTTATGTTTCTTAACATTTACTGAGTAATATAGAACTTCTTGGAAGGACGAAATACTACCAAGGAGAGAGTTTGAAGTGTCTTTCTGTTTTACCGTAAGGCAATCTGGTTAATACTCTTTCCAAGACCAATACAAATACACCAAATTTTGGTCTGATAAATATTGCTTTTTTAAGGCCAGTAGATATACCGTAAGGTGATCAGGTAAAACTGTCTACTGCCATAGATGTATACCACAAGGGGTCGGTAAGTACTGTCTCTCAGGCCGCCTCAGCAGTCCCCCATTGGTTTGGTGAGTACTCAGTGGTAGCAGGCCAGCAGGTTAACAATTCAACCCTATTTGGCAGGGGCCCCCGCGTAGATGTCTTTGATGTCAGATGGTCTGTCTCACCAAATTTATCACCTAATTGGGGGTTGCAGGGGTCGAGACTCAGCCCCTGGCCCGCCTCTTCACTGATGCTATGGATCCTCCCTCTCGCTTCCCTGAGTTTGTAAACCCCTTTTTTAAAAAACTAGAGGGTTCCTGCCTCCACTATTTCACTTGCTGGGCATTTCACGGCTGACAACTTTGACGAGAAATTCTTCCTAACGTCCCTGTGTTTTTTGGGGTTTCATTTCCCAGTTGTGCCCCCTTGCCCGTGCCCCCCTTCTGGAAAATCCTTCTCGTCCCCTTGTCTTTTCCCCCCGCAGTATTTTGTATGTCGTTTCATGCCCCCCTACCCTTCTGCCCCCAGTGTCGTCAGTCCGTTTTCCCTTTAAACTTTCCTCGTCGACATTTCCCTTGAGTTGGGACTAGCCTTGTTGCAAACCTTTGTACTTTCTCTAACTTCTTGCGTGCTTCCGGGTGGGGGTTTTCCAGACGGGTGCGCTACTCCAGAGGGCCTAACATACAAGTGTACAGGTCTTGAACGTTCCTTTAAGGTATGGGGAAACGCTATTCTCAGTTTTCCAGGGGCCCCTATGTGCAGCAGTTTTTTGGGTGATGTGTGCCTCCGGGATGTGCCGGGGTAATGGTCACCCCCAAAGGTTTTCTCCCTGGGAGGTCTGTAGTCTTTGTCACCTAGCTTTTTTAAATCTGTCTGCGGTCTTCTTTGCCCTCCCCAATCTTTATGACTTTGCTTTTTGGGTGGGTTTAATTTGAGAAGCCCTTACTGGACCAATGTCCGCCCCTCTGGGCCTTTGCAGTCGCCTCATCCTGTCCCATTTAATTCTTCTCATCAACTTACGACTGCGAAAAGGGACACTTCAGAGTCTATTTCCTTCCCTCATGTCGTTCAAATATCAAAAATAGCATGGTCCTAGAACTGACCCCGGGGGACCCGCTCGTCGGCGCCCACCCCCATACCCCTTCAGTACCATGACTCGTTTCTGCCCCCTGTCTGTATAAGATATACAGTACGCTAGAAAAAAAATATATTATTTTTTTTTTTATTTTTTATTATTTTTATTATTTTTTTTATTATTATTTTATTTTATTATACACCCACATTTTTAAAAACCAAGTGTAAAACTGACTTTTTACAGGAAATTCTTTACGAGGGTCGGAAAATACAGCTCCCCCCTGGTTTTTAACAATTCTGAAGAAGTAAATTTTTTTCGCGCTCGAACCCCTGTATGGCGGGGCGTGCTTACACTGCCCTCTGCTGGCCGTTTAAAAAGCTGAGATTTTCTCAATATGGCGGAGAAACACGAAGGCGGATCAACACTGTATACAGCTGGTGCGTGGGGCAGTGATGGCCCAAACAGCTTCAGTTATCCTACCAGCCATCATCAGGGAGACTTATGGTGTCACTGATGAAGAACTTTTGGAGTGGCGCTTAATGGAGCCTATAGGGTCTTCGTTAAGCTAAAAACAATGAGTGTCTACGAGCAGTTAGTCAACAAATATAAAGACCGTTGTGTGGTGCCCTATGCGGGAAAACGCTGCACTTGTCGTTTTCTGTGGAGAGTACGATCACGTTGCAGTGCATGTTGTCACCAACAGTGGAAGAAGGACGTAGGGCGGCCACCCAAGGGAAAGAGACCGTCCAGGAAAGGTGACTTTTGTGCCTGAGTGGGGTGCACGTCCAAAGTCTTTCATTGTGGAGTGAAGAGGTGGAGCTAGAGGAGCTGATTGAGGAGTCTTGTATGACTCTACCTGGAGATTCTTCCTCGTTGGCCCGGTCACGCTGGGCGTGGAGGGCAGGATGGTCGCGGAGGAGAGAGGGACGACACATTAGCGCATGTGCTGAAAGGATTGTTGGACACACCGGGAGGGGTTTAGAAGAGGAAGGGGATTTAATTATCCCTTGGGAAGGGGTGTCTTGTTACGGTCCCAGGATGTGGAGGAGTTGGTTGAGAAACAGGCTGCTGGGATGGATGTCATCAACTGTAGAGGTGGTGGGCACAATGAAGGCCTTCTGGAGGTAGCTATGGGGCAGTGGGAGGATCTTGCAAACGGGCGGCGGAATTGTCAGACTCTGATGATGTCCTCACCCCGGGCAGAGGTGGCTTGAGGCTGCCCTGGGGAGCCAAGGGTCTGGCGGTGGACACTGGAAGCCCTCCGGCGTCTGGTCGTGTACATGGTGGTAAACACCGGCAGGCGTTTTAAAGGCGGATCAGTCCCAACAGGGCACAAGGTATAGTTGGCTTAAAGTGTGTTTCAGTAAATGTAAATGGGTTGTGAGACAGAGTTTAAGTGCATGTGGTTTGTGGTTTTTCTAAAAGGTATGGAGTGGATGTGGCTTTTGTGCAAGAGCACATTTTAAAGCCGGGTGTGAGTTGGTACTGGATGGATTTCAGGTGTTTGTTGCACTTCACCTCGATTGAAAGGGGGAGTTGCCATCCTTTTGCGAGAGACCACCTGTTTGTTGTGTATCGTAGTGAGGCTAGGGGAGGGAAGGACGGGTCGTGCAAGTGGATGGGCTGTGGATAGGGGAGAGGGTCGTCTAGTGTGTGTCTATGGGCCCGCAGAGGGGGATGGTGTGTCAAGACTGCCTTTGTGAGGGATGTGTTAGTGTACCACCTCCGGTCGCTTCCCTCCATGGCGGTTTGGGGGGGGGTGATGGAATTGTGTGGTGAGAAGGAAAGATGTGGAGCCTAGAGGGGTGGGGTTTCATCTGTAGTGTTAGGGGATCTTTTGAGAGGGGCAGGGTTGTGAGATGTAGCTACAGGTGAGGTATGGGAGGTTTCAAACACACGTTTGTACGATGAGGGTATGCTGTCGTCTGGACCGTTTGTACATAACACAGACTGCAAGGGTGGAAGGGTGTGTGGTGGACGTAGCATATTCAGATCACGGGCGGTAATTGTTGAAGTAGGGTGGGGACGGGTTGGCCTAAGAGGCATAGGAGTTTTTGGAAATTGAATGTTCGGCTCCTTGAAGATGGAGGGGGGAGGGAGGGGTTTGGCGTGGTGGGATGGAGTGGCAAAGGGGAGAATTAGGGCGTATTATGTTTGACAGGGCAAGGGGGAGGCTCCAGATGACTTTTGGGCTTATAAGATTTTTAGAGGGGCGGTTGAGGGATTGTTAGGGGAGAGGGGTGGGGGGCAGGGGTTACCCTGTGGAGGAAATAAGGGGGCTGAAAACAACGCATCAGGGAATTGCAGATCAGAAGTTTGATGCAGTCGGGTTAAGGGTGGGTTAGGGAAGTTTTGTGGGGTGACAGGCCGTCGGCGTGTGTTCTGCGGGGCGCAGAAACGTTTAGGCGGCTACAGAGTGGAAAGTTTGTTAGTGCAGAGGAGTTGGGATTTTGTGTGGAGCAGGGCTTCATACGACAGAAGGGAGGGGTTTATGTGGAGAAGGTTTGGACTTCTTTGTGGAGTGTGGGTGAGGGGGGAGGCGTTGAATTGGGAGGGCTTTGGGGGGTCAATGTTTTTTGAGCAGGGGGGGCCCGTATGGCACTGGGGGGGACATTAGAAGGGAGGTGTGGCGGGCATTTTTGGGGAAGATTGAGGTTAAAACCTGGGAATGACATTGCCCTGTAGTTTTTCTTACAAAAAATTTGGGGGATACTTAAGGAGTTTTTGGGGAGGTTGTTTAACTGATGAAAACAAAAGGGGAGCTGGGGGTTTTGCAAACAATGCATGGTAGCTTGGGGCCCGAAGGTGGCCAGTCCCCGCACGGTGAAGGGGTTAGGGATTTCTTTTCTGTGTGCGGATTTAAGTTTTTTGCTAAAATATTTTGGGAAAGGTTGAAGGTGTGATCAATAGGGTGGTGGCAGTGGGCCAGAAAGAGGTCTGGGGAAGGTTTTATGGGGGCACTGGGGGATTCAGGGGGTTTTTTTTTGGGGAGTGTGCAAGGAAAGGAGGGGGGGGGGGTTGGGTTGATTGGGGGGCGATAGATGTGTTGAGAGAGTGCATTGTGGTGGTTTGAGGAGACAAGGGTTTGGGGATTTAGATTGTGAGGGGGATACAAAACGTTGTATCATAGAGCAGGTGTTCGGGTGCAGGGGAATGGAAGGGTGGGGGAGGGATCCCCATGGGTGAGGTCTGTGGCAGGGGTGTCCTTTATCCCAAATACTTTTTGCATGTTTGCAGGTCCGTTTTTAAAAAGTGGGGGGGAGGTTTTGTGAGGGGGGAGCGGGGCAGGGGGGGGGGGGGCCAGGCGTCCGGAATTGTCGGTTAGGGTAAGAACGATGATTCTTGTGCAGGGGGGGAAAGGGTTTTAAAGGGGGGTGGGGAAGTTTGTGGCCCTGTTTGGAGAGGGCGGGTTTTTGAGGGTGAATGTAAAAAAATCAAAGTTTTGGGGTTGGGGAATTGGGGGGAAAGGTGGGGGGGGGGTAGAGGATGGGGTGTTGTGAATCAGGTTAAATTTGTGGGATTGAGTATATGCAGGATGTCAGCAACAGGAGGGTTTTAATTCGGGAGGTTTGGGGAAAGGGAATAGATGTTGGAGGGGTTGGGGCCGGGCTTTTAAAACGCTTCATCAGAGGGTTATTGTGTAAATGCTTATTAAAATAGTAAAATTGGCATGTATCGCTATGTCCCCTTTGTTGCATAAGATATTCGGCATTATTGAGGAGAGTCTTTGGGTTTTATTTGGGGGCGGGATGTGTTTGGGTTTTACGGGGGGGGTTGTGACTCTCCCAGTCACAGAGGCAGCTGGGTTAATTATTTAAAGAGTAGGTTATGATGTATATGTAAAAAGGGGGGTTTCTCCCGGGGGGGGGGTGTAAAGGGGGTGGGGGTTGCACCCTTTTTTATGGGATTCAGAAGATGGGGGGGAGGGAAAGATTTGGTGTGTGTGGGGGACATGTTTCAGGTGCTCTTGTATGTTAGGGATACAAAACACATGAGGGGGGGGGGATTTAGAGAAAGTGGTGGGGGGAAAGGGGAAAGGGGGGTGCTGTGGGAAAGGGTGTATCCAATGTACATGGGGGGGGTATTTGGATAGGTTGGTAGGCTCGCACCGGCTGCGGGAGCGGGAGGTTGTTCGGTTCTTGCATGGTATTCGCCCTCAGGTCGGTTCTTCGAGACAGGGGATTCGGAGGAGGCGTCGTGGGGCTTGTGGGGGGTGAGGGGGGTACGGCCTTTCAGCAGTCCCATTTTTGTGAACGATTGAGGGGTATGTGGGGTGGAGGGGAGGGGGGGTGGACGATGGGTGGGAGGGGGGGGGGGATTTCAGTCTTGCGGGCTCAAAAATTTGGATGTGGGGGGGGGTGGAAACCCCTTTGCAGTTGGCATTGGTTACCTTATTGTGGTTTTTGTGTATGTGTCGTGGGGAATGGGGGGTCAGGTGGGGGGGGTGCAAAAAAGAGTTTTTTTTTTTTATTTTATTTAAAAGAAAATACACATAAACCTTAATAAGAAAAAACACAAACCGACAATTGCAAATCCAAAAAAAACCCTGGCAGGGCCCAAAGTTTTAACACACAAAAAAAAAAAACATTTTTAAAAAATTGATATAACAAAATTCTATGAAAAAAACTCAACCGTTTACGGAAAAAAAAAAAAATACCGACTAATTAAAAAAAACGCGGAAATCATTAAAAAAACATGTAGGAATAAATTTTTTAAAAAATTTTATATATGTATATACTTTCACTTTCCAAATCACCTTTCATGATGTGACATGTGTTCTTACAGAACAGATGGATTATACAAAGAAAAAAAATTTTCACAAAAATTTACTTATCAATAAATAAACTAAATATATAACCCTCCCAAAAACAGAAGGGGGACAAAAATCAGGTACACACAAAATACATTTTAACACATTTATATAAAAAAATTTTTACTTTAAATAACCCAAAAAATTTAAAGGAAAAAAAAAAAAACATATCGAAAAATTTCCCAAAAAAAACAGTCGGGTCATTTTTAAAAATATTTTAGGAATAAGTCCTACAATATATATTTATTTTTTATTTTATACCAAAATGATATAACCCCCAAAGTGAAAGTTTCACATGTATTTTGTACGAACAAAATGGGGTTTTTACATAGAAAAAATTTAAAAAGCTTAAATGATAGTCACCAAAAAAAAAAATAAAAAATATATTAAATCCCAAAAATAGAATATACCTAAGACAATTTTTTCCCCCAAACCACCTACACACCCACCCAAAATTTAAAGTTACCGTTAACACTCAATTTTTAAAATGACCTTCCCTTCAAAATTTTAAGGGGGATATATAAACCCCCTAAAAAACTTAATTTTTCTCATAATAGTTTTTATTAAAAGTACCCCCTTTAATACGATAAAAAAAAAAGTTTGACAAAGGGGTAAAGCTATCATCAAATTCGGAAAAATTTAAAACATATCCTTCTTTTACATATGAAATAAAAACCCCCATTTTAAAAAAAGGGTTTTTATTAAAAAATAAAAAGAAAAAAAACAGAAAAATTAAAATACAAAATTTTAACTGGTTTTTGGGGTTTTTCAAAAATTTAAAAGGTCTTTTCATACCCCGGAGCCCCGACGGGGTTTCCCCGCAAAATAAAAATTTACCCACATCCAAAAAACCCCCTTTAAAACCCGTCAACCTTCCTCCCTCAGGCATCCAATCCCCTGCAAGAGGGGCTACCACTGAAGAGACCAACCCCTTGTCTCTCACCCCGTCACCAAGCAGAGTAGACGTTCAACAGTAAGTCCACGATATCCCTCAGGAAAACTAGTTACCCACCTTCCCCCATATAATTGTTTGTTCCTACACGCTGTCCTATAAAAACACGCAGCCAACGCTTTTATCCTAATGTTTCCCTCCACCTCCCTCATCCCCAAGAGACATACAAGTAATCAACTTTTACGTATCTGATAGCCCTCCCCACCTCGTTGGGCATACCTCCCATATCTAACATTAAAGCCCTAAGGGGTGATATCTGACCCCCCCAATAAAAGGAAAACCCTCTTCAACCACAATCTTACCACCTCCAAAGCAGAACAAAAATATACTACATGGAAAGCAGTTTCAAACTTCCCCACAAAAACCGCATGACGCCTCTCTCACAAAACCATTGTCTTAGCACCTCTTTCGATGCTAACGTCCCATAAGAAATCTATATACTAATTCCTCGCTCTTGCCTGTATTCTCAGTTTACTAAATTCCACCCATATCACTCTCCAATCATATGTGGGATACACTGCCATCCCCTGCATTGATTCCTGACGACGACCCACCCACCAACCGTTTTACCTTGAGTTTTTTAAATTGCGAACCTTTAACATAAACCTTAACATATCTTCACACTCCACTAAGTCCCTGCCACCCCACCATTTGCGGATATCCCCATCACCGCCCCCACCCGAGACCCTTCCCCCCGCTGCCCGAATATACCTCTGCTTCACATATAGCGCCTTCACCCTAGACCCTAATGCCATCAATCCCAATCCTCCCTGTCTTACCGCAGTCATTACCACATCTTTGCCCAAAACCCCGCCCTCCCAAAACCCCACACATACCTTAATACTCTTCTTTGTAATTCCATAATATCCTGACTTCGTAAGGGATAAATTTCCGCCACTCCCCACACCTTACTATAAATCAGCATATTTACCACCACAACCCTTTGATGCAAG
Source organism: Cherax quadricarinatus (assembly GCF_026875155.1). Classification (NCBI taxonomy): domain Eukaryota; kingdom Metazoa; phylum Arthropoda; class Malacostraca; order Decapoda; family Parastacidae; genus Cherax; species Cherax quadricarinatus. The sequence continues at coordinate 693,849 of NC_069481.1, forward strand.
GTTTCGTGCCCGGCCCATAGACTCCTGAGCCTACTCAAAGCTCTGTCCATTACCATTTCTGAATTAACCCTCCTGCTCTCCTGTGCATCTGCCAAATACAAAATCCCACAAATCTTTAGCCTTTCTACAGTTATCCAGCCAAACTCCTCCCCCAAGGTCCTGCCTACCCAAGTGCCTACCCAAGAGCCTACCTCCAGCAACCGTGATTTCTGCTTATTAACTCTCATCCCAGTAGCATTCCCAAAAATCTCAAGTACCCTTCCCACTCTACTTAAATCTTCTATCTCATTAAGTAAAACAGTTGTATCATCTACAAACCCAAAACAATATTCCCACAAAAGCTCCACTCTCCCCCACCCCTTCCCATCCCACCATCAACCAGAACATAGAAAGGATTCTGCATACATGCAAAGGTATTTGGGAGAGTGGACACCCCTCCCTTAAACCCTCACCATGCTTACAGGACTACCCAACTACCATTTACCTGTACTCCATCGATGGCATCCGCATACAATGTCCTCACCCATCCCACCACCCTCCCTCCAAACCCATTCTCACCTACTCTCAATCAAAATTCCCTATCCACATAATCATAAGCTTTCCCCCAATCCAGACCTAGAATACCTCCTTATACTACCCTCAAGAAAATCCCTAATATGTCCATGACCTCCCCAATATTTCCTCCCCGGGATTCCAAACTGTCCCCCATGTATCACCGACCCCATGACCTTCTTCAGTTATTACCCAAAATTTTCGCAAAACCTTGTAATAGGCACACATCAGGTATTGCTCGGTAAGCACTCAACTCTCTTCCCCCCCCCTTTCTTTGGCCCCAAAACTATGACACCCAACTTTGCGATGTGCCCAACTTCCCCTTAATTAACATATGATCCAATACCAAACAAAGCATTGCCTAATACACCCCCAATTTGTGCTCTTAAAAATCATTTGGTATATACCGTCTACCCCTAGTGTTTTCCCGGTACTCATCCCGAAAACTGCCTCTTCCACCTCAACCCTCACTTTTTACCACCCTCCAACCCCCCCTCTATCCTGCTCACTTAAAACACTATGAACCCCCCCCCCAAAAAAATATCCTCCCGGGAACCTCCTCCCCCAACTCCATTTCTCCCTAAACCAACTATCAGCATAGAGACTCTTTACTTTCCGTATTGGATAGGACCCGACCCTCTGGATACCCTCCCATCCCAGGGCTTGTCTCCAATTGTAGAATGGTGGTTACTCTCTGCCTGTCTCGAAATTTACGTAAAACAAAACCCGGACGGCTTATCACCCCACCAATACGTCCTCTAACCCGCTCTAACCCTAAATTGCATCAAACCCATCATTGTGTAATTCAGCTATTCTCTCCGAAGACTGGCCATGTCATCCCTCCTACCAACTCCCCCAGCATAACAGTCTTGCAACTGTCCCTCCAGATAATTTTGCAACCCAAAACGCCACCTCGCCTCTTTTCGTCCCCTAACCCCTTTAAAAAAAATTTTCTATTCCAGGTTTCGCCTGCATTTCCCACCAATCTAACAGATCTTCTCCCTGTCCCTAGCCTCCCAAAAATGCAACTACCAATCACTGAAAAAAGGCCCCTCCCCCCCTCCTTAAGAAGCCTAACATTTAATTTCCAGTACCCAGAATAAATACGCACCATCCATCCCACATCAGATCTGCTATTACCGCCCTGTGATCCGAAAAAACCCCCCATCGAAGGTTTGCACCCTCACAACATCTATTCCCTGCTTAATATAGATTCTGTCCAATCGCGCCTCAATCCCCTATGGACGGAACGTGTGCTCCACTAGGTATCCCCCTCCCCACCACATCAACAACCTCAATATCTCGCAAAACATCCCTCAGAACACTCAACACACAACCCGCCCCTCTCGGTTCGACATCACCACTCCGAATCACACAATTCCAATCACCTCCTATTACTGTTTAGCAGGCAAACCTCTCAAGTGATACAGCAAAACCTCTCTGACAAAATCTACTTTTACCCTGGATTAAAATAGTTGCTGGGGATGTTAACTCCTACGAAACTAGCTTGACTCTCACCCCAGACACCATCCACCCTAACGACCCTCCCCCCCCCCCTCTTCCCATCCGATGACAAAGCAAGGGGCTGGTCTCCTTTACCGCCACTACTTCCCCCCCTTTCAATTGCAAACCACTGGTAACATGATCCCGATATCCTTTCTCCACACTCACTTCCAGCCCTGTGATTATGCTCTTGCAAAAAGCAATTCAAACATCAAACCGCATAAAAACACCCCAACCAAACTTTCTTGACCCTCATCTTAAAGTCCATTACTTAAGCGTGACACATCTGAAATTTATAGAAGGGCGGCTTTCCCTATGCCTCTGGGATTTACTCACTGCACTTTTCAACATTACGTGTTCCCTTGCACTCAGTTTCCGTGCAGTCACCTCCCCCTCCCCCCCTCTCCCACTGTGCAACTCAAGGCACACCTTACCACTTTTTTAATTTATTTAAAACATACATTAATAATAAAGATCATAGTATCAGTTCTCACCCAGAATTATAAATTTACATTCTCAAAATACAATTAAACATTTAACTTTGTGCTGACACAAACTGTCCCTCCAACCATATACTTTTTTTTTTTTTTTTTTTAATACAGTAACATTAGCGTGTAAGCAACATTTACGAAACCAATCAACTATGTAAAAACATAATTAAAGTACTACTACGTATACACAATCAAAAAGAAAAAGACTTGCCACCGGGTTTTGTACCAACAACATATCCCAGATAATCTACTTCAGCACACTTAACATTTATGCCAGTTTTATTATACAAAACAATTCATTAAAGGTAAAAAAACTAACACTTACCATTAAAACCTATACATCCACCCACACCAAAGGTACATTATAATCGTATATGTGCTCTAGAAGTAAAAGGTTCCCCCCCCATCAAATACCAACAAAACATATGACATACTATAAGAGCGCTAGGATACTACTTGCTCTAAGTAACAATTAATGAAAACTTTGCGTAGCATACAAGGATAATATACTCATATTCAACACGGGTGCAATCACACCCAGACTTTCTTCATACACTATATACACTATACCAGTATTAAACATAATAACAAATAATATACAATAACTATATACATCAACAAAGTACATCTGATACTGCGTATTTCATCAAAATCAATATACGTTTTATAATACCTTACATAACTCGTATATGTGACTTTAAACATTAAATAGCAAGGAAAAAAAGCGTGTACATAAAATATATAACACTACCTACACATACGGTGTACACGACAATGTACTGTTATAATCTTAACGGCCGCTGAACATTTATGTTAGGCCTTATGTACCAATATACAATCTCGATATATAATAACTGTACCACGTACTCATTACAGCAATCATTTACACTTCGAACCTTCAGATATCTGAAATTGTGCTTACAGAATGCATCTACAAGAAGGGAAAACCCCGGACTTTGTATCACAGCATATTCCTAACAGTCATATGGCAGACTTAGTAACACCATTTAGTATGTGCTTTCTATAACATCTTTGAAGGCCTCTCACATAACGAACAGTCATTCTCCACACATAAAAACTGTTAAGATTCCTACCTTTTACATTCAACCTTATATACACACAATGTGTGTCTCCAATACATTACGTACAATGTATATCAAATCTCCCGACATAATGGAACACATGTGTAAAACACCACCCACACCACACTCACTACTAGGAAAAGCATAAATGTAGTATGTGCTAATCTAGTACACACTTTAAAAGCATCCACACACATCTCGCTCAAGAATAATACCGTTTGCTAACCCATTTCACTTATATCCACGTAAATCTCCTTAAACGTAAAACTTCCGGTATCCCTCAGTAAACACTGCTCCCACCTTCCCCCATAAATCCTATTGGACATTAGTTCTATAAAGATGTGCACGCTAACACATTTACTTTCATCCACACATCCTCCCTCACTACCCACCTCCTCACAACCCATCCTACTACCCTACTCCCTCAAACCACCTCCCTCACTCCCACCATAATCCCTCAACCACTATCCCTCACACCACCTTCCTCATCACCCACTCCCTCACACCCACCTCCCTCACACCCACCTCCCTCACACCCACCTCCCTCACACCCACCTCCCTCACACCCACCTCCCTCACACCCACCTCCCTCACACCCACCTCCCTCATAGCCCAAGACGTATAAATAAAATCAGTGACCACATACGCAACCGCATTCACCACCATCTGACTCATCCCACCTATATCTAAACTTAACACCCTTAAACACCTGTAACCCTTCCCCACCCACTAACCTAACTACCCTACCTATACCATACCCTCACCAGCTTCTAAACAATTACAAAAATACCCGCATGAAAAATAGTCTCGGAACATCCACACGCCTTGCACTCCCCACCCTCCCTTAGTCTCCTATTAAATAACACAACACCAGACGGCAAGATTCCATGTAGAAACCTAAACATTACCTCCCTTACACCTGGTTTAATATGCAATTGCCGTAAAACATTTCCATATATTCCCCCACGCATACATGGGGTATGCCCCCTCAACTGCCGCCACCACAGACCCACCCCCCACCCTCTCTAGAATCCTCAATTTAAGGCGCTTTGGATCCCTCACCGTCATTAAAACCCTCAACATGGCCTCACCAATCATTAAATCCTTACCCCCCCACCATCGTTGCAATCCATACGCAGTTTTTCTAGCCCCCCTTTCCTCGCCCCCACCTCCCCCAAATACCCGCATTTTAGATACACACTCATCATACGCTTTTCTAAATGTATAAGCCCCAGCCCCCCGTGGCTAACGGGAAGCGTCACCACCCCTCTACTTAGCCAGTCACAACCCGATCCCCATATAAATCAGAAATCCCATGTTGCAACCGTTGCACCTCTCGCGGCCTCAGCGGGTATACTGCCACCATGTGCCATATCTTACTGTACAACAGCACGTTCGTCACAATGACCCTCTGATGCAACGTTAGCTGCGCCGTCCTCAAACCACCCAATCTTTTTAATACCCCATCCACGGTGCGCATCGAATTTACCTCTTGCGCGACCCTATCATTCTTAGCGTACACTATCCCACAAATCAAAGCTGATCCACCACACTCCACCCTCGCCCTACAGTCCCACCTCTATTTACGTTATTGCCTAGGTCCATATACTTAGACTTTGCCACATTAATTTCCATCCCAGTAGTCTCTCCAAACACATCTACCACCTTTCCAACCTTGTGTAAATCCTTCTCATCACTCACCAATACAGTTGTATCATCCACATAACCCACAATACCCGGCCAACCCTCTCGTTCTTTACTAACCCCTCCACTTGCGATACTCCACCTAACTGCCCTATAAAAGGGATCCTGGAGGCATGCAAACATATTTGCGATAGAGGGCAACCCTGTCGCAAACCCCTTCCCATCTGAATGTTAACACCTAGCCTTCCATTAACCTGTACTCTCATAGATGCTCCCTGATACAATGTTTTCGCCCAAGATATAATTTCCTTCCCGAATCCCTGCCAACGCATGAACCTCCATAACGCATCCCTCTCCACACTATCGTAAGCAGCTCGCCAATCCAATGCCAACACACCCCCACCCCCAACTCCCCCCTCTTTCTATAAAACTTCTAAGAATCTCATGCCCTTCATACATTGTCCTACCCGGTACCCCATATTGTCCTCTGTCAATTACATTACCTATCACCTTTTTTATTCTATTCCCTAATATTCGTGCAAATAACTTATAATCGCCACACATAAGCGATATTGCTCGGTAATCCTCTACCGTAGTCTGTCCACCTTTCGGAACTAATACCACGACAGCAGTCCTTTGCTGCTCCCCCATTTCCCCATCATCCTTCATTACACTGAATAACCTAACTAAAATCCTCTCAATACTTCCCAATTCCTAACGTAAAAATCATTAGGCAACCCATCTACACCTGGCGCCTTACCTAAACTATTGCACCAGACAAAGCGTGCGAAATCTCACTTTCCGTGATCGGACCTTCTAATGTTACCCTATCCATACCATCAATCTCACATTGCACGAAACCTCCCATTTCCTTTAAAGCCTCATCTCGAATACCTCCGTTTTGTGCATATGACCTAAACCATGCATCTAGATAACCACTCATACCCTCTGTCGTCACTAATACCTGCCCCTCTCTATACCCTCCCATCCCCACATGAACAGTTAATCCCATCATCTCCGTCGCCACTCTTCTCTTACGCTGTCTCCTCAACACACATGCCGAAGGCCTGTCACCCCATAACACCTCTTCCAGCCCACCCAAAACTCGCGCGCCATCAAATCTTTCATTTTGCAAATCCCTGATACGCTCCTTTAATCCCTCATATCGTCCACCGGATGACTAGCACTCCCACGCTCGTAGCAAGCTCTCAACTGTCCCTCAAGATAAGATTGGTACCCATACTTCAACCTGTTATATTCCCTCCCACTACGAATATAAAATTCCTTAATACGAGATTTCGCCACAGAGTCCCACCAACTAACCAATTCACTATTCCCAGGCGCCTCTGCCACCAACTCCTCCCACAATTGAACAAATGACTGTCGATACTCTTCTTGCTGCAACAACTTTACATTCAACTTCCAAAACCCCTTACACCTTCTTGGCAACCCCTCCCAACCTATATCCACCAAAAAAAACCCCTGTGATCAGAAAATACTACGTCATTACCCTCACACTATGTATTTACAACTGTCCTGGGAACGTATAATCGATCGAGCCTAGCCGCATACCCACGCTTAATAAATGTGTGCTCCACCACCTCACCTCCCTCAACATCTGTCAATCCTATCCCGGATAACAATTCTTCCCAATATCCTCAAACAATGCCCTGCCCCCTCGGTTCAACATCCTTATTCCTTATCACACAGTTCCAGTCACCTCCTATCACAGCAACCCCCGGCAATCCACGCAAATAATATACCAGAACGTCCCTTACGAATTTATTCTTTATCCTCACATCTCCCTCTGCTGGGCCATACACACACACCAACGTCATCTGTACCTGACCCCATAACCCATCCACACGAATCACCCTCCCCTCTCCCCCTCACTATGCCTGACAACCAACGGGCTAGTTTCTTTCACCAAAATGGCCACACCTCCTTTCAATCTGACTGCATGCTCAACATACACATTTATACTCATCCACCTTAACTCATAACCCGGTCTATAATTGTGTTCCTGCAAGAACACAACGTCAACGTCATGACGCCACAAATTCCTTAAAACCACTCACACTTTCTCTGAGACCTCAAGCCATTGATGTTCAATGTCAGGCACTTAAAACCGACAAAGGGGGTTTCCCTCTTGACACTACCGATTTATCACCTGATCGTTTCATTGCACCCTTTTCCCTCCCCCCCCTTTCTGTCCACCCTTACCCAACCCCTGCCCCTGGGCGCCACTTGAACCTCTCCGCATGGCTTCCGCCCATGTTTTCTTCCCAGGTCTTTGTGCAGGCGTAAGCACGTCGTCGGAATCCGAAAGCACTGCTGCGCTCTTTCGCGTCGTACCCTCGACCTGCATCAAGTCATCCAGCTCAGTGCCATGATGAACCTCCACCTCCACAGTTCTCACCAACTGTGCATCCTTACGACACACTTCAGTCCGGGTTGGCGTCACCACGCCCTCCTCAACTGCAGACCCATGATCCAGGTCTGTACCAACATCCGGACAAGGACTCTCATTACCCAAAATGTTCTCAAACGTCGACACTATCGTAGTTTCCGCGTCGCTACCATTCGCTTCCGCGATGACCTCATCAAGCACTTGTACAACGTCCAGGGAAGTGATGTCGTCCCCCCGCGTAGCCCCTGCCATCTCCTTTTCTTCGGCCCTCTCAACCTCCTCACTCCATGTCAAACTCTGCTGAGGCAGAGTCGAAAACAGTTGATCTGATCTCTCTCCTTTCCTCCACATCTCGTCGTTGCTGCTGGTGCCTATCACCACGTCTTCTTTTCACATTGTGCAGCCAGGTGATCATACGACCCGCACAAACGGCAAGTGCTTCGCTGCCCAGCGTATGTTACAAAAACCTGAGTCCTGAAATCTTCCATCACCACGTACGATGGAATTGGATGTCTGAGCGTCATCTTGACAGAGAATGCACCCTCAGGTATCCCATATATGGCCAGCTGACCACCTTCCTGCAGTGATCGTATGTATTGTGCCGTATTTACACATAACGAACCGGATGTCAGATGCATCCGCCTCGAACGGCACATTCCTGATCTTAACCCATGTGTAAATAGCTGGACACATCATGCGCCTACACCGTCACAGCATGAATTAACTGTATGGCCACCTCTTGAACTTATCACAACTGCCTCATACACAGTCGCCGAACTAAATTTTACAAAAATCCTCTTCGTACCGTTCAATGCAAGTCCACAAATTCCTCTTTGGCTATTCCGTAGGTATCTCTGATGATTGCAGGCAAAAGCAACTCCATTGATGGCCCCGTTACAGCTCCACTGGTTAATACAATGCAGACTGTATTTACCCTGCACCGGCGAGCCTGCGCCATGTTGGTGAAAATAATACTGCCACCAGACAACTCCAGGGGGCACCAGCAGCACACGTCCTCTCCACTCAAGGGTTGAGAGACGAATGACGTCTTCCCGGCCTCTGCCCGGGGTAATGACCTCGTCTATCTCTGACGCAGCAGTTCTTTTCCTAGAACTTCCACTTACACACATATCACCATCAGGCGAATCCTCCTGGTGTACCTCCACGACCACCACACGCTCCATTCCTTTCTTACTCAAGTCTTCTCCCACGATTTGTTGTCCCTCCAGCGCTCCGTCCTCACATAAACTGAGGACACCTTCTGCACAGGGCTCCTCCCCATCCAGAAAATCCTTGATCACATCCGCCAATGAACCATCCTGGGTCGAAGCTTCCTGGACTAAAGACTCCTCAGATGTCACCTTCGACTCCCCCGACGCCCGTGGGAGAGTGACAGTCTCCACCTCCGCCACCTCCCGTTCGACCTCCTCGCTCCAGAGGTCAGTCCTCCGGCCTCCCGAGGCACCAGAGCCAGGCACCAAATCACACGGCTGCTGAATCACAATTGGAGTTCTCAGAACTCGAGGAGCCTGCCTCCTAGGACACTGTGCTGCCATGTGCTCATAAGAGCTACACAGACGACATGTTTTCCTCTGACCATCATAGTACACATAAACCTGTGTTCTATGACCGGTCATCGTAACATAGGATGGTATAGGCCTTGTTAAAGACATTTTAAGGGTGTAAGAACCCTCCAGCAGCCCTTCATACGGACCATCCCTCCACACCCCCATGGTTGCAGAATGCACTGTCCCATAACTGCTAAAAAACTCCTGTAGACCATATGCCGTGGCCTCGAAGGGTACATTTCGTATCTTCACCCATGTGAAGTACTTAGAGACGTCATGTAAAACGACATCCATCGCTGAATTCACACTCATGCGTTGTTCCTGGTAATGCTCTACAATTCTTGAGTAGAAGCCGGCTCGTACAAATTTCACGAAGATTCTTGTCAAACCATTAAGAGCGATGCCATACAATTCCTCATTGGGAATACCATATGTATCCCTGATGATGTTAGGGAGAAGGACGTTCATCGTATCTCCACTTAACGTACCACGAACCAGCTCAATGCAGATAGTATTTATTCTCCGTCCTGTACGTTCCGCCATTTTGATATCCAAGTGAAAACAGGTAAACTGCGCAAAAGCCAACTCAATCAGGAGCGACTGCGCAGCACGTCCGCACGGCCCAATAGCGATGCGAACAATGAAGTTAAGTTTATGACCTGATGTAGTGTCAGGCCAACTTACTTGTTAGTACTATATACACTGTACCTTTTTCTTCGTGCACCTAGCCATATAGGTACATGTTCAGTAAGTGCTGTTCAAAGGCAAAGTTCATAATATGGTCAGGGATGTGTATATTAATGTATTGTATTTTTGGTGTAGGTGATTCTTCTATAACGTATGTTCAGTTATATGTATCCCTAGTGTGTATCTGTTAGCTTTTGTCTGTCACATGTAATGGGTTATAAGAACATAAGAACATAAGAAAGGAGGAACACTGCAGCAGGCCTGTTGGCCCATACTAGGCAGGTCCTTTACAATTCATCCCACTAACAAACATTTGACCTACCCAATTTTCAATGCTACCCAAGAAATAAGCTCTGATGTGCAAGTCCCACTCAAATCCAACCCCTCCCACTCATGTATTTATCCAACCTAAATTTGAAACTACCTAAAGTCCTAGCCTCAATAACCCAACTAGGTAGACTGTTCCACTCATCAACTACCCTATTTCCAAACCAATACTTTCCTATGTCCTTTCTAAATCTAAACTTATCTAATTTAAATCCATTACTGTGTATGCCGGTATGGTGCAACATTGTATGTTTTATGTTTCAATTGTATTTTCACCCTTGGTTACAGGGTCCATTGTTGTAATGTAGTGTTTTTCAATAAAATATAAAAAAAAGTAGCTGGTATACCTGGTAGTAGCCCAGTGGCCTAGTCAATTACTGCTTGTAGCTGGTATACCTGGTAGTAGCCCAGTGGCCTAGTCAATTACTGCTTGTAGCTGGTATAACCTGGTAGTAGCCCAGTGGCCTAGTCAATTACTGCTTGTAGCTGGTATACCTGGTAGTAGCCCAGTGGCCTAGTCAATTACTGCTTGTAGCTGGTATACCTGGTAGTAGCCCAGTGGCCTAGTCAATTACTGCTTGTAGCTGGTATACCTGGTAGTAGCCCAGTGGCCTAGTCAATTACTGCTTGTAGCTGGTATACCTGGTAAATAGCCCAGTGGCCTAGTCAATTACTGCTTGTAGCTGGTATAGCTGGTAGTAGCCCAGTGGCCTAGTCAATTACTGCTTGTAGCTGGTATACCTGGTAGTAGCCCAGTGGCCTAGTCAATTACTGCTTGTAGCTGGTATACCTGGTAGTAGCCAGTGGCCTAGTCAATTACTGCTTGTAGCTGGTATACCTGGTAGTAGCCCAGTGGCCTAGTCAATTACTGCTTGTAGCTGGTATACCTGGTAGTAGCCCAGTGGCCTAGTCAATTACTGCTTGTAGCTGGTATACCTGGTAGTAGCCCAGTGCCTAGTCAATTACTGCTTGTGCTGGTATAGCTGGTAGTAGCCCAGGGCCTAGTCAATTACTGCTTGTAGCTATACCTGGTAGTAGCCCAT